>CM074725.1:249034556-249077085 GCA_037306005.1 Rhinophrynus dorsalis
GAGGGGAAACTTTGCTTGTGAATATCTCTCAAACCATAAAGGTTTGAGAGATAAGACTTATATCGTTCTTCATGTTTTTTTAATGCCTACAAAATAAAATAAAGTTAAAACGAAGTATTACTATCCCTTTAAACCCCATTTACCTCAAACAGATTTATTTCCCAGTCATTTAACTCACTGAATGGTTTGCAAAGCTTTGGATATGTATGTGGCACTCAAAAGATTAAATATTTGGTGAAAATGATGTCAATAAATTGTTGCAGATAGCGACGTTTCTTTATAAATTCGCTGTGTTACTTTTTACAAACTTCGGGGGATTTATAAAAAGTGTTCTTGTTCGTTTTGGAGAAGGGTTTCTTAACCCCTTAGTGACAGCCGCGTTCGTACGCGGCTGTCACGTTAACGCCCGCCTAACATTTTTTTTTTTTTTCTCAAAGAAGTCCTGAGTCTCCGAGCGGCGTGCAGCCGCACGGAGACGCGGACTTCCGTGACTTACCAGGTACGTCCTCTGTCACTAAGTGACAGTTTTTGCGGGACGTACCTGGTAAGTCATATGTCGTTAAGGGGTTAAAGGGACAGTAATGTTCCATAAAAAATGTTTAGAGTTTTGTGGAGATTATAAAAATAAGCTAAATGCCACAAATCATATCTCTTAAACCGCTATGGTCTGAGAGATAGCCTCCATTAAAGTTCCTCTCTCCCTCCTCTTCTCCTGACGTCAACTGTAAGCTGACAGCAGGAGTCCCTGATCCTCGGACCGGCAAGCGGCTCTTCAGTAGATCCACAATAGCGCGATTTAAAAATAAATACTTCATTGGAATGGTCTACAAAGTGTCCCTGGTTTGCAAGCACACTTTTTAGACCGTTCCAAAGAAGTAATTCTTTTTAAATATCGCTATTGCGGCTCTGCTAAAGAGCCTCCTCGTGTCGGCCAACACGGATCTCCTTCTGTCAGCTTTACAGCTGACATCAGGAGAAGAGGAACTTTAGCGGAGGATATCTCTCAAATCATAGTGGTTTGAGAGATAGGATTTGTGGCATTTAGCTTATTTTTATAATCTCTACAAAACTTTAAACATTTTTTATGGGACATTACTGTCCCTTTAACCCCTTAAGGTGACGTGCTATGACCGTCACACAGTTTATGCCCTTAAGGATGGCTATTGGTCATAGCACGTTACATACTTTTTACTTACAGAGTTCCTGCGGGAGCGCCGTAAGTAAAAAACGTGGGTCTGAAATTGACCACTCCAAGATTGGAGCGGTCTCTCTCAGACCCCAACGCGGTGATCTGGTACACCCAACAGGTCATGTGTACCGAAGCATCAGTGAGGATCGAAGCGGCCCTTAAGGGAAGTTAGCTTCCCTGGACCATTGGTCCTTAAGGGGTTAAAATGTGCTTATTCCTTGATGGCAATGTTAGTATTTGTAACGCTTTGTAGGAAAGTTTATAAATGTGGTGGAAACTTCAGAAAGAAGAACAGGTCAGACATCATGTTCAAATTTTGGTGAAAATGCTGTCGCTAAACTGTCGCAAATTCACTCCACCAATTTTTACATAGTTCCTAATGCCACTTTAAAAAAAATAAATCCTACACTTAGTTAAGTTCTCTTAAAGGAGTAGTAAAGTTTTTTTATGAAAACACATATTTTATAGAGCATTTCCTGCTGAATAAAACAAGGTCACTCCCATCGCTGTCAGTTGTTTTATTCAAAGCTAGTTTTAAAGCCCGTGTAGACAACTGGAGGAGAGCGCTCAAACAGATCCGCAAAGCGTAGATACCAGTCAATCAGCAAAAGAGATTAAAACGTAAAATGTTTATCGAAAAAGTATAAAAAACACCAAAAATGAATAATACAGAGACAATGCGTGGCACGTCAAGTAACATTACTCGCCCAACGCGTTTCGTGTAAGAGTACACTTAATCATAGGCTGAATAACAAATGGTTATTTACAACTCACATTATGTGATTAATTGCAGAAGATTTCAATGCAACATATGTCTTGTAAAACACGATTTTATATACAGAATTTTTGGCAAAAAAAAGGTGGAAAACATCGACAGGAGTGTTTGTTGCTACACTTGGGCTGGTCTAGGCTTGATGATAGCCAGAGGTTTTTGGCTACGCATTGTTTGGTGGCGGTAAAAATAATAATTGCTAGGAACTGGAGAAAATCTGTAGATTTTTCGGTGGTTAGGTTACGGAATCAATTAATTTGGCAGCTGAAAATGGAAAAAGGTATAGGATGGAGTATTTCCACATTGGTTAAGGTAAATGCTATGAAAGAAAGGATGTTGAAAGCTATGGTGGAGTATAGGATCTGATGAGATTTATTCTATTTTAAGGGGAAAGAAAAGAAAAAGGAAAGGGAAAGGGAAAGAGAGGGGAAGAGAAAATTAAAAAAAGAAAAAAGAAAGGAAGGGAAAGAATTGTTGGCGGTTATTACTCTTCTTCCTGGCCGGCACCAAAATACAAAATGTGGATGGGTGAATGTTAGATGTTTTTGGGTATAATAATCATATTTATTTGTAAAGGATAATGTTTGTATTGGTGTGAAAAAGGAAAAAAAAAAAAAAGAAAAAAAAAAAAGAAAACAAAAAAAGGTGGAAAACAGAAGAAAACCCAAAAAGCCAAAAAAACAAATTCGAAACAAATTAGGTATTTGACATAAGGACATTCACAAAAAAAAAAGGGGGGAAATTTAAATAATAATAATATATGATGAATGATGAAAATATTATCCACAGGTTAGTAATTAGTCAGTTATAAAATGATAAACGGAACGAGAAATGAATGTTCAGTTACCAAATGAATTAATGGGATGAAATGAAATGAAGTTGAAATGAAGCACAGTCAGGATGAAGATGGTTTCAAAACTCGTCAAATGCAGCAGAAAATTGAGTTGAAAAAGTGGCCTTGTCCACTTGAAATAGCGAATCTGGATATTTACCCTTCTTGGTCTTTATGCATATCACATGGTCCCTCTCACTGATCACCAATGTTCTGTGTCTCCCAACCTACTTACAACTTCTTTCGGTCCGCTTTGGTCCTTCTGAAGTATACCAGCTATCCTCGTTGTTACAATAATTGCTAAGGGTAGATAAAGACCTCCACATCGACTGATGGATTGAATCCCAAATAGAAAAGCAACAGCTTTGGGATATATAAAAAATAATGCTGAATGTCCACATCAATTGATGGTATAACAAGCGCTCGTGGAAGATTAGGCACAGACGCCAAAGTTCCCTGACAAGCGGTAGTCTGAAAGGGCCGGGGTAGAGGAAAACTCACAGGGGGCATGGAGAGGGACCGGTACACAGTGTCCCGAGCGCAAACGCAGAATCTTTTCTGCTTCTTCTGGGGCAACAATATGCAGGATTGCACTAATTACAGTAAAAGTCAGAGAAGATGTACATCGTTTTTCCTCGATCACATGTTCACAAATGGATCGTTACTTTCAATCCTAATGGAATTTCAGTGCATCTGTTTCTCCTCCCTCTTATTGTATATTCTTTGGATAGTCTGTCATTTTATATTCAAATTTTTCATGAAGAAATCAGTAAGGTCAGGGTGAACAAAATGCGACAAAAATCCCTCCAGTGTACATAGGGTTGCCACCCAGCCGGTATTTTACCGGCAGGCCGGTAAAAAATTGGCTTCTGTCCAATGTTAAGTCTATGGAGGGAATGCCATGGCCGGTATTGTTTTGAAAAAAAGGTGGCAACCCTAAGTGTACAGAGTTCACTACTTTATAAAACATGCATACATTTAAATGTCTGAAACAGATCAGAAAACCTGTCTGCAGCAAAGAATCCAAAGCCTACAATGTTAGCACTGCATTACCAGAATTCCATGTGGCAACATTCAAATAAGAGCATATAATGTGGTTTTAGGATTTCAATACCATTTATAGACCCTGTGTATTGCTGTATAAGTTGTGTTAAAATAGCAAGAGTAAGCTACGGCATCCATATTTACATGGGGTTGTCATCTAAAAACTCACTATGTGCCTTCATTTGCTGTCATGTGGAATTGCAGAAATACAATACAAACATTGTAGACTTTAAAGGAGCAGTAAACTTTTTTTTATGAAAAAAATATATATTGTAGGGATTTTCCTCTTGAGTAAGATAAGGATACTCCCACTGCTGAGAGATTTATATTTCCAGAGTTATTACAGTTTAAACCCATGTTTGTTTACATTAGCAGTGCCCTCTAGTGGTCAAATTCTAATTAGATTTCCTGTTAGATTCTAATGGAGAGGAAAGTCATAAAAATCAGAGACATACAGTTCTCCATAGAATGTGATAGAAACTGCTGAGTCACTTCCTGTCAGTTAGAACTATCAGGAAGTAAACACAGTAAATCCACTTCCTGTCAGTTAGAACTATCAGGAAGTAAACACAGTAAATTCACTTCCTGATTATTTGAACTGTTATAAATTTTGAATAAAACATCTGACAGCGATGGGAGTGACCTTGTTTTATTCAGCAGGAAATGTTCTTTAAAATATGTGGAAGAAAGACATAAATGTAAACCTAATTGTGTTATGCATAAAAAAAATAAAAACACTGCAATGAATGAACACACAGGGGGAGGCACACTAGTGTTAGTGATAAAGAGGTGATAAGGCGGAGATAAATTCTCCAGTGATATCACTTCTCTAGTTCCTATGTTATTCTATAGAGCCTATGCACTAAGATTTCCACATCTCTGGAGATGATAGTGCATTGGCTCCATAGAATAACATAGGAACTAGAGAAATGTTATCACTGGAGAAGTTATCTCCACTTTATCACCTCTTTATCACCCCCTAGTGCATATCCCCCACACTACTATATATATTGAACAAATCCACACCAATGGAGAGGTGTTGTACTGGACCAAAAGAGTTGGCTGTAATAAGTAATAACTTTTAGGGCCCAAACCCCTTGAGTGAATGAGAGTTATTGCATTGTAATACGTTGGATACCTCTCTGGTACTCAAAGGGTTAAAATGAAAGGCATTTCTCATGGAGTACATCACAGACGCTGGGTCTGACTGAATGCATGACTCTGCAGTGCTGCTCCCAGGACGTGCTCATTACATGATTTTCCATCATTCCCATAACAAAGACTATAGGATATTTCAGCTGAATGAACTATGACAAAATAGTGTCTATTTTCCCATTTTCAAATATGTCACAGTCTGTAGCCTTCTTTTACTGCAGAAACACATTGTTAAATAGTCTTAAATAGTCTCATTTTGCTTGAAATCCATTTTAAATTTATATAATTGAAGAAAGGATCTGTATTTTTCCTGTCAAACAACATAAGCATCATTCACACATACACACACAAATATACACATACACACACATACATACACACATACACACACACACACACACACACACACATACGCACACATACACACATATACATAAACACACACACACAGATACACACATATACACATACACACACACACACACACACACACACATACAAAAACAAACACACATACACACATATACAAAAACACACACACACACACAAATAGACACAAAAATCTTAATCTTTTATATATATACTAGTGTAAAAGCCTGTGTACATGGGCCAAGGTCTGGATAATGTTAACCCTTTGAGTGCCAGAGGGGTACACAATGATCTTTCACTCAAAGGGTTAAGAGGCCAGTCCTGCTCTGCGTCCTGCCGCTGACACAGTCATGCACTGTAGAGACTGCCCAAAAGCACAGAATGTTTCCAGCACTGAACTCCCAGCATTTCTACACCTCCCAGCATTCTGTGCTCCCAGCATTCCGTGCTCCCAGCATTCCGTGCATTTGGGCAGTCTCTGCCGAACATGACGGCTTCTGACAAACATCCTAGTGAATTATTATATAGGATATATATATATATATACTGTAACATAGTCTGTCCTACTGAGTATATCATGGGGACTCCCACTGCTGATTGATGTTTTATTCAAAAGTTATTACAGCTGAAACGTGCATTTTTTTGGTGCAGTACATTTCCATGGCCTGAAATGCTAGGGTAGCGCTATTGTTTCAGCGTCCTATGGAGGTTTATAGTCAACAGACCGGAGCATAGATTGGTGTACCAACAATTTCCGGACATTTCAGGAGACGGAGGTGTACTAAACCCATATTATGCACATTTCATCTGTAATATCTTTTAAATAAAACACCTCTCAGCTGTGGGATGCCATTATTTTGCACAGCAGGATAAACCCTGCAATATATCTAGATATTTTTAACATTAACACTTTGAGCGCCAGAGGGGTATGCAACACATTGCACTCAACGTCCACAGGAGAGGAACAAGCAGAGTGTCAGCCTTCACAGGGGAGTCAAGATGGAGGACTTGTCTAACTTCCACACTTACTACCCTTCTCCTGGGCCTGATGTACAAATGGGCAGGGTGGGTTGGCCCTGGGGGCATATTTTTGGCTTTTCCACCAACCTTGGAAACCCATGATGAGTGTATGCGCTAGTGTGTTCTAAAGTACTTGATTTTCAAACTAACAGATATTGCTCTTAAAGGGATAGTAATGTTTCCCAATAAAAGCAGCTCCAATTAATCTTCATAGTATTTGGTCCATAGAGAGTGTTATTTCACTACTGTCAGAGTTGTAGTTCAAGAGTAAATGAATGATAAAGTATCCCCCTCTTGTCCCTTTTACCTAGTGTAAGCCACCTCCACTCAGATGTGGAATCTGGTCTCTTGACCGGACAGGTCACAGCAAGGGACAGTCTTCTTACTGTGATCATAAGGAAACCCTGCCCCCTTGACAAGTTCATAGTAACATAGTAAATTAGGTTGAAAAAAGACACAAGTCCATCAAGTTCAACCTTCGCTTCATACCTCAGTAACTGAGAATTTTATAGCTTTCCTGCTACCAATTAAATTAGTCTTTATCAGACCTTCCTGATCAGCCTACTGATAAACAGTATAACTCTGTATGTTCCCTTTTGAAAGAAATGTATCTAATCTTCTCTTAAATGTATCCATTGTATCTGCCATAACTACCTCCCTGGGCAATGAATTCCACAATTTGACAGACCTTACCGTAAAAAAACCCTTCCTCTGCTGAAGTTTAAACCTCCTTTCCTCTAATCTCAAGGGGTGTCCCCTGGTCACCTGATCAGGCCTTGGAATAAATAGCTCACCGCAGAGATCCTTGTATTGACCTCTCATATACTTGTACAATGTGATAAGGTCTCCTCTTAGTCGTCTTTTCTCTAGAGTAAATAAACCAAGTTTGTTTAGTCGTTCCTCATATGTCAAGTCCTCCATTCCCTTAATTAATTTTTTTGCTCTCCGCTGTACCCTCTCTAGTTCTAGTATATCCTTTTTCAGAACCGGTGCCCAAAATTGCACTGCATACTCAAGGTGAGGTCTTACCAATGATTTGTATAATGGCAAAATAATGTTATCCACTCTTGCTTCAATACCTCTTTTTATTCAAGACAGGACTTTGTTTGCCTTTGCTACTGCTGTTTGACACTGGTCACTGTTTCCAAGTTTTTCAGGTTTTCCCTTATGATCACTGAACATTGTCCCTCTCTGTGATCCATCCAGACAGTCTTGCTGCTCTGAGGTGAACAGTGTTACATCAGTAAAAGGGGCGGGAGGGGGATACTTTATCATTGAATTACTCTTGAACTACAACTCTGACAGTATTGATATAACACTCTCCATGGCCCAAATACTATGAAGGTTAATCGGAGCTGCTTTTATTGTGAAACATTACTAACCCTTTAAAAATGTAAAAAGCACGAATTCTCCTGCCATTTACCCCACGTGTCCACTGGGTTATTTACAATTTTTTTTTTTAACGTAATTCACCCAAAGACTCGGAGAGCTGCCATATGTACAAACGGAGCAATTTTGGGGCAAAGTGAAAAGCACCATAGAAAACAAATAAAAATAGTAATATTCCCATTGATTTCAAATTCACTTTTTAACTCTTGAATGCTCAGGAGGACTCCAACACAATGCTGACATTCAAAGGGTTAATAGCCCAATTTAAATTAATGGGAATGTATACTGGTTTGCCCAGGAATTGGTTTAATTTGACTTTATGCATGTGGCCCTGTACAAATACCTAGAACTCAGGGATGGTGTTTCGATAGAGCTGAATGGCTTGGGGAGAGGGAAGTCAGTCCATAAGGAGGACGATGAGCTCTTGATCCTAATCGCCCCGGACAGGCATGACAAGCTCTTGTTTAAAGTTCACATCTTGTTAGATTCTTACCTACGGACATTATGCACTGACTCCATATAGAGAGACAGATAAAAACCCAAGCCGGGATTGCATGTCTTCTACTTTTCAGCAGACACAAAGGAATGGAGTTTGATCTTATAACGTCAGAAGATTTAAACAGTAAATATCTGTCACATTGTGGGGCATATTCTGAATAATCATGTATTCGGACGGAACTGTCACTTTGTATCGACTAGGTGATTTTGAAAGCACTTTCAAAGGACTTCTATTTTTGCTCTCGCCATTTTTATTTCAAACAATAGTTTGAGATATTTGGCTATATTTATTTGTCAGTTTATGGAACTGAACTAGTACTTCCTGGTAGGAAGTGGCAGTTGGGGTGGTGAGCAGTGTGGCGGTGCCTGACAGTGCCTGCCAAATTCGCACTAATCTGCAGAAGGATTTAGATAAACTGAGTGAATGGGCAGAAAAGTGGCAGATGCCATTTAATGTAGATAAATGTAAGGTTATGCATTTGGGCTGTAGAAACAAACTTGGTACATATACTGTAAAAGGGAAACAGCTTGGGGAATCCTCATTAGAGAAAGATTTAGGAGTACTGATAGACGATATAGACTTCACATCAGTGTGCAGAGTCACTCAGCTGCTGCAAGAACAAATAGGGTACTATCCTGCATAAAAAGAGGTGTAGATGCAAAGGATGCTAATATTATCCTACCTCTGTATAAATCCTTGGTTAGGCCCCATCTAGAATATGGAGTATAATTTTGGGCACCAGTTCTTAAAAAAGACATTTTCGAACTGGAAAAGGTTCAGATATGTGCGACAAAACTGATAAAGGGATTGGAGGATCTGAATTATAAAGTGAGACTAGCCAAACTGGGTTTTTTTCATTAGAGAAGAGACGTCTAAGGAGTGATATGATTACCATTTACAAATACATTCAAGGTCAATACAAAGAACTATCCAATTAACAACAAGAGGTCATCCATTCGGACTAGAGGAAAGGCACTTTCGACTAAAACAAAGGCAGGGATTCTTTACATTAAGGGCAGTAACACTATGGAATTCCTTGCCTCGGGATGTTGTGCTTACAGATAATGCAACTGCTTTCAAAAAAGCAATGGATGCCCATCTAGCATAGATCAATATTGAAAATTAGGACAGATAGATTCAAAGTAGATAGGATGTTGATATGGGGAAATATCTGACTGCCATTTGGAGTCAGGAGGAAATTTTTTTTTACACTTGGGGCT
Organism: Rhinophrynus dorsalis; assembly: GCA_037306005.1. Classification (NCBI taxonomy): domain Eukaryota; kingdom Metazoa; phylum Chordata; class Amphibia; order Anura; family Rhinophrynidae; genus Rhinophrynus; species Rhinophrynus dorsalis. The sequence goes on from CM074725.1 coordinate 249,044,046, forward strand.
AAATTGGAAATTGCTCAGAGGGCTTCTTTTGCCTTCCTCTGGATCAACAGGGGTGATTTTGGCAAGGGCTGGACTTGATAGACGCATGCCCTTTTTCATCCTCATCAACTATGTTACTATATTACTATGTAAATAAAGATAAATATATATATATTTTTTTTTTTAAATAGAAAATGATCAAAAGGCTATTTCCAAATCATCTGTTTGTTACATAGTGACAGTTTCACTTTAAATGATCATTAAAGTTTAATTATGAACACTAAACCCATGGAGCCCAGTGTCCTAAGGAAACTGAAATCATTCAGGTTCAAAGCAACTGCACCAGAGGGCAAATACACAATTTCCATGGCTTTAAATTGAGCTTTTAACTCCTTGAGTGCTAGAGAGGTCTCCAAAGCATTGTAAAGCATTTATGGGCTTAAAAGTCCCATATAACTGAATGGGAATTTGAGGTATTTGTCCGTTATGGTGCAGCTGGACTTGACTCAGAATGACTTCCTACACTGGAAGCTGCTTTATACAAAACTTATTACTGTTCAAACTGTCAGGAAGTGGTAGAACTGTTACTATCACATACAATGGAGAACTGTAGTCAGTGACTCACCTCTCTCTCCCATAGAATGTAACATAATAACTGTCAAGTACTACAGTTGTTACTATCACATTCTATACAGAACTATAGTCAGTGACTAACTTCTCCCATAGAATGTAACATAATAACTGTCATGTGCTAGAGCTGTTACTATCACATCCTATAATATAAAAGGCCAGCTGTATGTTTGTCAGATGCAGTCATGCACAGTAAAGACTGCCAATGCAGTCATGCGCAGTAGAGACTGCCCGAACGCTCAGAATCTGTAGTCAGTGACTCATCTCTGTCATAAAATGTAACACAACTGTCATGTTATCACATTCTATATGGAACTGTAGTCAGTGAATCACCTCTCCCATACAATGTAACACACTAACGTCCATGTGCTAGAGCTGTTACTATCACATTCTATATGGAACTGAAGTCAATGACTCACCTCTTCCATAGATTGTAACATAATAACTGTCATGTGCTAGAGCTGTTACTTGTCACATTCTATATAGAATGTAGTCAGTGACTCACCTCTCCATATTATGCAAATAATAACTGTCTGGACACCAGAGAAACTGTGGATGAAATGTTTGCATACCAGGTGTCAATACTATAATAAAAAACAAAAAACAATTGAAACTGTAACAACTTTGAAACGAAGCAGTAGAGGCACCCTTGTTTTACTCAAGAAGAAAATTACTGGAACATGTATATATTTATTTGTTGTTTTTTTCTTAATAATGGTTTCCTATTGCTTTATAAAACAACTATCATGATTTTCTAAGGTTGTTTTTCTTTTTTTTCTTTTTTTTGGAAGGAAAACAAAAAATTTGCTTTCGTCTGCACTGTGCATCTCCAAAGAGCCTCCTGTCAACCGTTCTTGACACCAGCAGTTGTCTTAGAGACCCCGTTAAAAAGTGAAGAATGTGGATGAAGTGTTGGGTTAATTCTCTGAGATGGAAATGAGCAAAACAATTCTCTAAATTTAGTTTTGCTACTAAACCAGCTTTTTCACACTAACATAAACACGTTTTGTGAAACAGATGCATTTTTTGTCATTTTTTTTTTTTTCTAAAATTTATTAAATTTTCAGTATAAAATACAAATAATCATCAATTCTTAATAAACATCCTCTAATATTTCCATTACCGCACTTGTCTCACACTTCTAATCTTCTCCCATTCCACAACTGCACTCACGAACACATAATCACACATTCGATACCACATTCTTATATTGCTACTTCCAACATCACTCTTACAGATCAACTTCTGAAGAAGGTAGTTCGGACCTGAGGCCGCGCCTGATCGGAGTCAACATCACGCTGGTCATCATCCCATCCGGGAATCACTACATCTCCTCTAACTCCCTTCCTTGCACGTACTCAAACCACGAAGCCCAGATCTTTTTATACTCCCCCATCTTCTCACCCATCATATAGAAATAACGTTCCATATTTACCTGATGCCTTATCTGCCGACTAACGTCCAGCCCACTGGGGGAATCTATCTTTCTCCATTTCCTCGCTATACAAATTTTTACTGCTAACAAAATATGTATTATCATATACCCCTGATTTTTATTAAACCCTTGAGGTCTTGTAGCTTCCTACCCTCCCACCATATATGGTGCTGGGATCCTTGTGATTGTTCACATCTCTAACACTGGCTAGGGACTGTATCTGCAAACTTATTTTGTACCACTGGTACATATTAAGTCTTCTACTGTGTTCAGGATCATTCCCTGCCTGGGACAGTACTTGTCTGAGGGGTTACTACAACATATTCTCTCTCATACTTACACATACTTTCACCCTCTTCACATCTCTCGCCATCTGCAGGTCTGTTCTAGATCAGTTTATGGAGAAGTAGAATTTTCTGAGTGTTCTATGATCTGAACTCAATCTCTTGCTAATCTCTAGAGCTACCAGTGCTGCTCGCATATCCTGTAATTGTCAAAATATCCCTAAAAACATTACAGCTGGAGGCCTTTGGGTTTGTTGTTTCCAAATTAGTCCAGCATTTCAAGGTATTGGTTTCATTTCCAATGTGGGCTAAGACAAAACAGCAATGGTTAATTTCCTGACTCTCCAAATGACTTCTCTTGCTTCTTCAGGTTTGCTGATCTGCCAAAGGGGAAACACCATACAATTATTCCTCATGAGCAGTAAACCATCCAATAAATGTTAGAACAACTGGATGTGTGGTTTGCAGAAACAGTTTAAATTGAGAATATGGACTTCATAACTAGAGATGAGAGAATGAATTCCGTAAATTCACTTTTTATATAAAACATTTCTTTTTTCACAAGACTCAAATCACAAGTTGCATACCAGCTGTTTTGGATCTACATGTCTTTAAAATATACAAATAAATAAATAAAATGGGAGGTTCCTGTCCAGCTCAGTCATCTGAGCTAGGTAGGGAATTTCTCCCCTTCTGCTTTTCCATGCCCACTTAGTGTGCCTTCCTCATTGCCTAGATACACTTCCCTTCCCTTGCCTTAGCTCATTCCCACCCCTTCCTCTACCCTGGCCCTCCACCTTTCATATCATTGTTCCACTCTCTTCCATTGCCTTAAACAAAAGCAAAAGAAAAAAAAAATCCTGGTTTAATCCATACAGATTGCCCATAAATTATAAACCCTGTGTAAAGTATATATTTTACTTATGTGTTGATTTATTTCAAACCAATGAGGGTTTTGTAGCATAATTTGTCCAAAGTATGTTTAAGTTTGCTTACCATCACTTGAGTGATTTTAACTAGTTTATTAAGCAAGTTTTAATTAGCCATCTGTCAACGCATTATCACAAAAAAAGAGCTTTGTCAAGAGTAATTTTAAGTTATATGATATTTCTATGTATTGGATAGGTCTTACTTGAAATGGGGTCTCTTGTTGTGGTAAGTGTCACAGTACCTTGTTTCCAGCGCTGCCGCATCAGTGACACTCGGCGTCTTTCCACGCATCATCTGCAGACAAGAGGCTTCAAGCATGCTGCAGGCCTCTGTTTTATGTGTGTTTGTTACCTGTAGTCTCCTCCTACCTACTTCCTGTGGAGGGGTTTAAAGGGCAGACTGAGTCCTGACTCAGTCACCCTTACGTTGTTGTTCTGAGCAGTTCATTTTCTAGTATTCCTGATTCCTGTGTATGATCCGGCTTGTCTGCACACCAATTTTTGGTGTTAACCTGTGGCTCTGTCTGACTATTCTCCTTGGCATTCCGATTTGGCTCAGATATCCTTTCTGGTGCAAACCTGTGGCTCTGGCTGACTACCCGCTCCGTGTATGACCTAGGCTTGTCTGACTACACACTCTGGTGTTGACCTGGGGCTCTATCCACTGCGCATTCAGCATTCCATCGATTCAATGGATATCCTTTCTGGTGCAAACCTGTGGCTCTGTCTGACTACACGCTCCATGTATGACTTTGGCTCATCTGACTATCCTATCTGGTGCTTACTAGAAGGCTCTGTCTGTTTGCTCAGTGTGTTGGTTCCGTTATTCAGACATCCTTCCTAGTACTGACCCGGGACTCTAGCAGACTCCTAGCTACTGACTGCAGGCTGAGTCAGTATCTCTTGGGCGTTACCTTACCACGAGACTCCAGTGGGCTGAGGCCTAGTCTCGGACAGTGTGGTGCAGACTACAGTGCTCACCGTTTTTATTACCCACTGTGTGTATATTTATGTATTGCATTATTGTCATTGTTCTCATAATAAAGATTCTATTAACTAAACCATCCGACTCCTGGTTTACTTGCCAACCTTAACAGTAAGCGACGTTAAACATACTTTGGCCAAATTATGCTACAAAACCCGCAATGGTTTGAAATAAATCAACAGATAAGTATAATATATACTTCACATAGGGTTTATAATTTCAGGGAAATCTGTATGGATTTGAGCGGGATTGTTTTTTCTTTTGCTTTTGGTCATTTGGAGAATCCCCTCTTTCCTTGCTGCTTCTCATATCTTATTCACTAAGCTTCTTATTTTCATTTACATTACATATTTATATTTATGGTGTCTCAACGCTGTGAGTTTTTCTTTCCTTCCAAGTCCTTAGCTCTCTCTCCTCCATCTTTTTAGGCCTCTCCATGTCCTTGGGCCACTCTGGTGTTTGGCATGCTTCTCTTTCTTTCTTCTCCGTGACACTCCTTCTTCTCATTCCCAACTCTGCTTGTCCTTTTCATGTTTTCCTCTGTCCCTCCCACACTCTATCCCTCCCACACTCTATCCCTCTTGCCCCTGTCATATTGGTATTTATTGCAAACCAATTCAGATGGATCTAGAATATTTCCAGATCTTTTGGATTGAACTACAAATGACCTGCGGCTGATTCGCTCATCCTTATTCACTACTTCCATTTACAATACAGAACTTGACCAGTGTGAGAACAAATGTATCCTCTTATGTTTATTAGTGGACCAGAGTTTTTGTTCTGTATGCGGATGCAAAGAAGATTGTTTAAGCAGAACTGTTACCTGTAGTGATGATCGAGCACCCCAATGCTCGGGTGTTCGGGTGCTCTGACCGAGCGCCCCCGGAGGCTCGAGTGCTCGGCCGAGCACCCGAGCCCCATTGAAGTCAATGGGAGGACTCGAGCATTACACCAGGCACCCCCTGCTCTGATGAGGGGAGGGTGCCTGGTCCATAGGAAAAGGGCAGAAAATGATGGAAACACCACAGAAATGGTTCAGGGACAGCATAGGGAGGATGTCTGGATGCATCTTGGACTCCAACATCGCTGCTGGGAACGATGTTTCGCCCGTAGTACGCCATTTTTACAGACTGAACGTAAAACACACAAAAAGGAAGATAAAAATGACTTTAGGCGAAAAATTCTTACCAAACAGTATTTGCTGTATATTTACTTGTATATCATCTGCAAATTCTGCAAAAAATGTCATCGATTTTTCGGAACTGGGGCCATGATTAAGAGGGAAACGTGCGCAGAGGCAAATTCTGCAAAAAATTTCCTCGATTTTTCTGAACTGGGGCCATGATTAAGAGGGAAACGTGCGCAGAGGCAAATTCTCCCAAAAATTTCCTCGATTTTTCTGAACTGCGGCCATGATTAAGAGGGAAACGTGCGCAGAGGCAAATTCTGCAAAAAATTTCCTAGATTTTTCTGAACTGGGGCCATGATTAAGAGGGAAACGTGCGCAGAGGCAAATTCTCCAAAAAATTTCCTCGATTTTTCTGAACTGGGGCCATGATTAAGAGGGAAACGTGCGCTGAGCCGACCATCTAAAACATTATGGGTGAGGGTCTGCTGCAGAGCTGACCATCCTAAACATTATATGCGAAGGCCTGCTAGTGAGCTGACGCTATAAAACATTATATGAGAGGGCCCGCTAGAGAGCTGACCCAATAAAACATTATATGAGAAGGCCCGCTGGTGAGCTGACCTATACAAAAATTGTCAAACAGCGCCCGCTGGTGAGCTGGCCCTATATAAAAATTATATCACAGGGCCCGCTGGTGAGCTGGCCCTATATAAAAATTATATCCCAGGGTATATGGAAGAGAGTCAACCATATACCCATTTTTTGGGTGGAAAGGGTGAATGGGAATACAGAGTATTCCCATCATTGTAAATAACATATATAAAGTGACTTTACGTTCCCCCGGGGCTTTCCTCCAGTGGAGTGGAGAAGTCAGGGGAAATCCAGGCCTTGTTCATTTTTATAAGTGTCAACCTATCAGCATTTTCGGTGGAAAGGCGGATACGCTTATCTGTTATGATGCCACCAGCAGCACTAAATACCCGCTCAGACAGAACGCTGGCGGCAGGGCAGGCCAGCACCTCCAAGGCGTAGAGTGCCAGTTCATACCACGTGTCCAGCTTGGACACCCAGTAGTTGTAAGGCACAGAGGGATCATTGAGGACGCTGACACGGTCTGCTACGTACTCCTTCACCATCTTCCAAAACTTTTCCCTCCTTGTGACACTAGGCTGCGCATCAGGGTGAGGGTGCTGGCGGGGTGTCATGAAGGTGTCCCACGCCTTGGAGAGTGTTGCCCTGCCTTTGTCGGAACTGCTGTGTGCTCCCCTTTTCTCCCCTTCTCGGTTGGCCAAGGTAGCACGTACTCTGCTGCCAGCGTTGTCAGATGGAAAATTTTGGAGCAATTTTTCGACAAGAACCTTCTGGTATTGCACCATTTTGCTTGTCCTCTCCACCGGAGGAATGAGAGATGAGAAATTCTCTTTGTAGCGGGGGTCCAGAAGGGTGAACACCCAGTAATCCGTGTTGTCTAAAATGCGTATAACGCGTGGGTCACGGGAAAGGCAGCCTAACATAAAGTCAGCCATGTGTGCCAGAGTACCAACAGGCAAGATTTCGCTGTCTTCACCAGGAGGATGACTCTCAATCTCCTCATCCTCTTCCTCCTCTTCTGCCCACCAACGCTGAAGAGATGGAACTAAAGTTCCATGGCTACCCTCTGTAGCGGAGGCAACCGTGTCTTACTCCTCTTCCTCCTCCTCCTCCGCCTCCTCCAATTGTCGCTGAGAAGACGAAGTGAGGGTGCTCTGGCTATCACCTTGTGTAAGCTCTTCCTCCCGCATTTCCACCTCTTCCACATGCAAAGCGTCGGTTTTAATTGTGAGCAGCGAGCGTTTCAGTAGACACAGAAGTGGGATGGTTACACTGATAATAGCGTTATCGCCGCTCACCATCTGTGTCGATTCCTCAAAATTGCGTAAAACCTCACAGAGGTCTGACATCCATTCCCACTCCTCACTTCTGATTACAGGAAGTTGAACGGAGAGGCGACGACCGTGTAACAGCTGGTACTCCACTACTGCCCTCTGCTGCTCACAAAGCCGGGCCAACATGTGGAAGGTGGAGTTCCAGCGCGTGCTCACGTCACACAGCAGCCGGTGAGCTGGCAATTGTAAGCGCTGCTGCAGCTTCAACAGGCCGGCTGAAGCTGTTGATGACTTACGGAAATGTGCACACACGCGGCGCACCTTGGTCAAGAGACCATGCAAATTGGGGTAGGTTTTTAGAAATCGCTGAACCACTAAATTAAATACATGCGCTAGGCATGGTACGTGTGTGAGCTTGCCGAGCTCCAAAGCCGCCACCAAGTTACGCCCATTATCACACACAACCATGCCTGGTTGCAGGTTGAGTGGCGAGAGCCACTGCTCGGTCTGGTGACTAATCCCCTGCAACAGCTCTGAGGCCGTGTGCTGTTTGTCCCCAAGGCAGATCAGCTTCAGCACGGCCTGTTGACGCTTCCCCACTGCAGTGCTACACTGCTTCCAGCTACCGGCTGATGGGTGAGTGGCGCTGCGCGCAGAGAATTCGGAGGTGGAAACGGAGGAGGAGGAGGAGCCAATAACATAGGTGCTGGCGGAAACCTTGATGGAGGTAGGGCCCGCAATCCTCGGCGTGGGTAGCACCTGTGCCATCCCAGGGTCCGAGTCGCTCCCAGCCTCCACGACATTCACCCAGTGTGCCGTCAGGGAAATGTAGCGTCCCTGGCCACAAGCACTTGTCCATGTGTCAGTCGTTAAGTGGACCTTCCCAGTAACTGCGTTGGTCAGGGCACGGGTGATGTTACGGGACACATGGTGGTGTAAGGCGGGGACGGCACACCGGGAAAAGTAGTGGCGGCTGGGGACTGCGTACCGAGGGACAGCTGCTGCCATCAGGCTGCGGAAGGACTCAGTCTCCACAAGCCTAAATGGCAGCATTTCGATGGCCAATAATTTGGAAAGGTGTGAGGTAAGTGCTATGGCCTGTGGGTGGGTGGCTGGGTATTTTCGCTTGCACTCAAATGCCTGGGGTAACGACATTTGGACGCTGCGCTGGGACAGGGAAGTGGATGTGGTCGCTGATGGTGCTTCAGATGGTACAGGTGCAGGGCGGGAGGTATGCGGGCCTGCGCCTTCGACAGGCAATTGGCCGGCACCGAAAACAGGGGAAGAGGAGGCAGTGGTGTGGCCTGCAGACACAGATGGGTGATCCAGGCGTTCCTCCCACTTATTACGGTGCTTGGATGCCATGTGTCGGATCATGCTGGTGGTGGTGAGGTTTCTAGTGTTCATGCCTCGGCTCATTCTGGTGTGGCACAGGTTGCAAACTACAATTTTTTTGTCGTCCGCACTTTCCTTAAAAAAACGCCATACCGCGGAACACCTAGCCCTTGGCAAGGGAGATTTACGCAAGGGGGTGCTCCATGGAACATTTGCGGGCCGGTTTGGTGCGGTCCGCCTTCTTTCTGTAGCCACACCACTGCCTCTTCCAGCCTGTTGCGGTGCTGCAGATGGCTCACCCTCAGGACTGCTGTCATCGCTCGGCTCTCCACCTTCCCAGGTGAGGTCAGTCACCTCATCGTCCACCAAGTCCTCCTCCACTTCCTCACTCTGATCATCCTCCTCATTTCTTGATCCCACCACATACTCAGTCATTGACAACTGTATATCATCCTCCTCATCAAGGTCTTGAGACAGTAATAGTGGTTGATTTGATGGCAACTGTGTCTCATCATCATCATCATCCACTTCCTTTGACCTTAAATGCTGTTCACCTCTGTCATCTTCTTGTGATTGGGTACCCTCTAGAGGTTGTGAATCAGGGCACAAGATTTCATGTTCCTCTGCAAGCGTGCTTGGAGAGAGGTTCAAATTAAGTATTGGTGATGAGACAAGCTCCTCACTATATCCCAGTGTGGGATCACTTCTTTGGCCAGACCCTCTATGGTGGGAGGAAGGATGATCAGGGTTAGGATTATGTTGACCAGACTCTTGGCTACTGAGAGTGGACTTGGTGGAAGACAGGGTGGTGCTTAACCGACTGGAAGCAGTATCACCTGAAATCCAACCGACCACCTGTTCGCAGTGGTCTGACCTCGAGAGTGATGTCCTGCGACGCCCTGTAAACTGAGACATGAAGCTAGGTATGGTGGATGTCTTTCTTTCTTGTGCTCTGGCACCAGGCACAGTTTCTACGCATCCTGACCCGCGCCCTGAACTATCAGGATCACGTCCACTTCCCCGTCCCTTTTTACCCGCCTTCTTCATATTACACGGAATATGTGCTGCAAATCTGCAACTTTGCACACTAAACAGAATGTGCTGCTTATCTGCGGCTAGGCACAGTGAACAGAATATGTGACTTTTATTTTTAACACTTTGCACACTAAACAGAATGTGCTGATAATCTGCAACTTTGCACACTAAACAGAATATGCTGCTTATCTGCGGCTAGGCACAGTGAATGGAATATGTGACTTTTATTTTTTACACTTTGCACACTAAACAGAATGTTCTGCTAATCTGCAACTTTGCACACTAAACAGAATGTGCTGCTTATCTGCGGCTAGGCACAGTGAACGGAATAAGTGACTTTTATTTTTTACACTTTGCACACTAAACAGAATGTGCTGATAATCTGCAACTTTGCACACTAAACAGAATATGCTGCTTATCTGCGGCTAGGCACAGTGAATGGAATATGTGACTTTTATTTTTTACACTTTGCACACTAAACAGAATGTTCTGCTAATCTGCAACTTTGCACACTAAACAGAATGTGCTGCTTATCTGCGGCTAGGCACAGTGAACGGAATAAGTGACTTTTATTTTTTACACTTTGCACACTAAACAGAATGTGCTGATAATCTGCAACTTTGCACACTAAACAGAATATGCTGCTTATCTGCGGCTAGGCACAGTGAATGGAATATGTGACTTTTATTTTTTACACTTTGCACACTAAACAGAATGTTCTGCTAATCTGCAACTTTGCACACTAAACAGAATGTGCTGCTTATCTGCAGGTAGGCACAGTGAACGGAATAAGTGACTTTTATTTTTTACACTTTGCACACTAAACAGAATGTGCTGATAATCTGCAACTTTGCACACTAAACAGAATATGCTGCTTATCTGCGGCTAGGCACAGTGAATGGAATATGTGACTTTTATTTTTTACACTTTGCACACTAAACAGAATGTTCTGCTAATCTGCAACTTTGCACACTAAACAGAATGTGCTGCTTATCTGCGGCTAGGCACAGTGAACGGAATAAGTGACTTTTATTTTTTACCCTTTGCAAACTAAACAGAATGTGCTGATAATCTGCAACTTTGCACACTAAACAGAATATGCTGCTTATCTGCGGCTAGGCACAGTGAATGGAATATGTGACTTTTATTTTTTACACTTTGCACACTAAACAGAATGTTCTGCTAATCTGCAACTTTGCACACTAAACAGAATGTGCTGCTTATCTGCAGGTAGGCACAGTGAACGGAATAAGTGACTTTTATTTTTTACACTTTGCACACTAAACAGAATGTGCTGATAATCTGCAACTTTGCACACTAAACAGAATATGCTGCTTATCTGCGGCTAGGCACAGTGAATGGAATATGTGACTTTTATTTTTTACACTTTGCACACTAAACAGAATGTTCTGCTAATCTGCAACTTTGCACACTAAACAGAATGTGCTGCTTATCTGCGGCTAGGCACAGTGAACGGAATAAGTGACTTTTATTTTTTACACTTTGCACACTAAACAGAATGTGCTGATAATCTGCAACTTTGCACACTAAACAGAATATGCTGCTTATCTGCGGCTAGGCACAGTGAATGGAATATGTGACTTTTATTTTTAACACTTTGCACACTAAACAGAATGTTCTGCTAATCTGCAACTTTGCACACTAAACAGAATGTGCTGCTTATCTGCGGCTAGGCAAAGTGAACGGAATAAGTGACTTTTATTTTTTACACTTTGCACACTAAACAGAATGTGCTGATAATCTGCAACTTTGCACACTAAACAGATTATGCTGCTTATCTGCGGCTAGGCACAGTGAATGGAATATGTGACTTTTATTTTTTACACTTTGCACACTAAACAGAATGTTCTGCTAATCTGCAACTTTGCACACTAAACAGAATGTGCTGCTAATCTTCAACTTTGCACACTGAACAGAATGTGCTGCTAATCTGCAACTTTGCACACTAAAAAGAATGTGCTGCTAATCTGCAACTTTGCACACTGAACAGAATGTGCTGCTAATCTGCAACTTTGCACACTAAACAGAATGTGCTGCTAATCTGCAACTTTGCACACTAAAAAGAATGTGCTGCTAATCTCCAACTTTGCACACTAAACAGAATGTGCTGCTAATCTGAAACTTTGCACACTAAACAGAATGTGCTGCTAATCTGCGGCTAGGCACAGTGAACGGAATATGTGACGTTTTTTTTTTAAACTCTGCCCCCCAAAACAAAATATATCTGCTGCCCCCACACACAGTAGTCCTAAAAAGGACTTTTGGGTCTTTTTGTTGTTCAAACGCACTTTTTTTCTGCCTACACTGACTTTCCCTTCCTATCCTCATCTCTCCCTGGCTAAGACTGAGCCGAACTCGCTGGTCAGGTGCTATACAGCACCCGATCACGGGTTCTGGCCAGCCAATCAGTGTAATGCCAGCAGCCAACATGGCTGCTGGCATTACACTGATGTCAGAGCCTCCCCGCACGTTTATTGGCTGCGCAGCAGCCGCGAAACATGCGGGGAGGAGACCCGAACATGGCGGGCGAGCACATGCGGTACTCGTACGAGTACCGCCATGTGCCGAGCAGAGCGATGCTCGAGCCGAACCGAGCTTCGGCCGAGCATGCTCGCTCATCACTAGTTACCTGTATTAAAGTTGGCAGATTTGAATGCTCCTTTGCACTGTATCTGTAATCCTTTTATTTTTTTAAATATAATGCGGTACTCACTATGATAATTGTTTTCAAAGTTCAACTGGTTATGACACTTCAGGACAGGTTCCGGGTCAACTATGCCCTGCAGCCTGTCCATCTTCATCTGTTCTCCTCCCCAAGTAGCACCTCCTTCCAACCTCCTCTGTTGAGGGAGGATTTCTCCATGTAGGCTGGTTCGCTCTCTTGCCAATGAAACCGCTCCAGCTTACATGGAAGAAGCCTTCATCATCAGAGGAGGTTGGAACGAGGCTGGAAGATGATGGAACTGAACCGAGCAACCTCCTCTAAGTTCAGGAAATCATTCTATATCACGGTGCCCGTGATTGCCTCCAGTGTTTAATTACTGTAACAGCGACCTTGCTATTTCCTGGCTGGTGCTCTATGCAAGTCTCTGTTGTTATAGGTCACTGGTAATGGATGTCATGTCTCCGCCCACCTACTAGGACTTAAGGGCCTCAGCATTCCCAGTTACCAGTGCCCTTTCATGGTGTACGTGAGCCTAGTGCCGTGTTGGTCCATTTGCTAAGTTCCTGTGTATTACTCTTGCTTCGTCTGACTACCCGATCTGGCTCTGACTCCTGGCTTCATATGACTACCCGATCCGCCTCTGACCCCTGGCTTCATCTGACTACGCACCCTCTGTTGCGCTCCGGCTTGTTACTACCAGCCTCGGCTACCCATCCCCGGCTATTGATATTCTTGTTGCCTGGGTCTACCGTTTTCACCGCTCTTGCTACCCCTGTAGCAGTGCTTGTCGGTCAGTCTGTGCCACTAACCTCCTGGGGTCTAGATCCGGTGGGATGTTGCCTCACCTAGCGTTTTAGGTGCCGTTTACCTTGCCTTTGGTATACCCTAGCGGTAGGGTATAGTTGCGCTATTCTTAACCTGCCTGGTGAAAGATTCAGGAAGTGCAGTGCACTGTCCTCCTATCTCGTCCTTTGAAGGTTACTAAGGGCCGTATGTACGGTATACTAGCTACACCTGCCTAGTGAAGGGTTGAGGAGGTGTTTTACACTGTCCTCACACCTGGCCTCAAGAAGGTGGTGGAGTTAGAGTCACTACTATGGTGCTCCAACCTTCTGGAGTTTCTCGCTCCTGTTGCCTGGGTTTACCCTAGCGTTAAGGTACGGACGTAAGTTCATATCAAACTTGCCTAGTGAAGGGTGAAGAAGGTGTGTGCACTGTTCTTCCCTGGTCTCGTGAAAGTGTATTATCATCACTGCTATCTGTACTTGTCAAGTGTCTTTATTTCTCAAGTCACTCCGTGACATTCTACTATTTAGAAGTAGTTATATCACATCACATTAATACTACTCACATTTTAAGAAGGCTTCCCCTGCCTCTTGAATTTGAACAATCACTGGAACTGACCCCCAGTCTTAGTCTCCCTTGGACAACTACGCGTACCTCTCCTCTTCAATCCTCTTCCCCTCTTGCATTTGTCCTCCATGAGCCACCAGGTTACCTGGGAACTTTCATTTGTGGGGTCCCCAGCGGTGCGGATTCCTCTGATGCCACTAGGGGGTATAATTGCCCCAAATCATGGCAAAAGGAGATGTGCTTTGCCCATGAGTGGGGCATCACACAAGTGGGTGGGAAGTGGGAGGAACTGGGTGGGGAAGGAGGAAAAGTAGGAGGAACTGGGTGGGAAGAAGCAGAAGTGGGCTTTTAAAGAAAAGGGTTTTAAAGAAAACTCCCCACATCCGGAGAATCAGCCTCTGCCCAGAGACCCAATAATGCAGTCTCAAAACCTGAGTCTCTGGGGCAAATCCGGAACATTCCCAGGTATGCTAGTGCTCTAGGCTGGCTAAGGATGATGTGTGTTGTAGGTCAATAACAGCTAGTGAGACAGTGTCTTGTTCTGAGTCTACAATGACATCCATGCAGCCCTGTACACAGCATATTTCCATGTCCATTATTAAAGGGATAGTAATACTTCCTTTTATCTTTATTTTATTTTGTAGGCATTAAAAAAACATGAAGAACGATATAAGTCTTATCTCTCAAACCTTTATGGTTTAAGAGATATTCACAAGCAAAGTTTCCCCTCCCGCCCCTTATACTGATGTAACACTGCTCAGCCAGAGCAGACGGGAGGTGCCCAGGTAGACTGCAGAGAGGGACAATCTTCAATTAAGATAAGGGAAAAACCTGAAAAACTTGTCAAGGGGGGCAGGGCTTTCATTATTCTCATAGGAAGAAGATTGTCCCCTGCTGTTATCTGTCTGGTCTATGGACTGGATTCCACATCTGAGAAGAGATGGCTTACACTAGGTAAAAAGGGGCGGGAGGGGAAACTTTGCTTGTGAATATCTCTTAAATAGTGTTGAGCGAGCGTGCTCGGCCGATGCTCGGATCGGCTCGAGCATCGCTCTGCTCGGCACATGGCGGTACTCGTACGAGTACCGCCATGTGCTCGCCCGACATGTTCGGGTGAAGAGGATCTGTGCCGGAAGAGGCACAGATCCGAAGACGCTCCGCTGGACCACCAGGGAATGGAGGTACGGGGGCATTGCGGAGATGAAGGGGGCATTGCGGAGATGAAGGGGGACATTGTGGAAGAGGGGCATAGACTCTATGCCCCTCTTCCACAATGTCCCCCTTCATCTCCGATATGCCCGTCTTCCACAATGTGCCCCTTCATCTCCGCTATGCCCCTCTTCCACAATGTCCCCCTTCATCTCCTATGCCATAGAGGAGATGAAGGGGGACATTGTGGAAGAGGGGCATAGCGGAGATGAAGGGGGACATTGTGGAAGAGGGGCATAGACTCTATGCCCCTCTTCCACAATGTCCCCCTTCATCTCCGCTATGCCCCTCTTCCACAATGTCCCCCTTCATCTCCGCTATGGCATAGGAGATGAAGGGGGACATTGTGGAAGAGGGGCATAGCGGAGATGAAGGGGGACATTGACCAGGCACCCTCCGCTCATCAGAGCAGGGGGTGCCTGGTTTAATGCTCGAGTGCTCCCATTCATTTGAATGGGGCTCGGGTGCTCGGCCGAGCACTCGAGCATCAGGGGGTGCTCGGTCAGAGCACCCGAGCACCCGAGCATCGGGGTGCTCGCTCATCCCTACTCTTAAACCATAAAGGTTTGAGAGATAAGACTTATATCGTTCTTCATGTTTATTTAATGCCTACAAAATAAAATAAAGTTATAAACAAGTATTACTATTAGTGATGAGCGAGCACCCCAATGCTCGGATGTTCGGGTGCTCTGACCGAGCACCCCCTGAGGCTCGAGTGCTCGGCCGAACACCCCGAGCCCCATTGAAGTCAATGGGAGGACTCGAGCATTACACCAGGCACCCCCTGCTCTGATGAGGGGAGGGTGCCTGGTCCATAGGAAAAGGGCAGAAAAAGATGGAAACACTACAGAAATGGTTCAGGGACAGCATAGGGAGGATGTCTGGATGCACCTTGGACTCCAACATCGCTGCTGGGAACGATCTTTCGCCCGTAGTACGCCATTTTTACAGACTGACCGTAAAACACACAAAAAGGAAAATAAAAACGACTTTAGGCGAAAAATTGTTACCAAACAGTATTTGCTGTATATTTACTTGTATATCATCTGCAAATTCTCCCAAAAATTTCATCGATTTTCTGAAGTGAGGCCATGATTAAGAGGGAAACGTGCGCAGAGGCAAATTATCCCAAAAATTTCCTTGATTTTCAGAACTGAGGCCATGATTAAGAGGGAAACGTGCGCAGAGGCAAATTCTCCCAAAAATTTCCTTGATTTTCAGAACTGAGGCCATGATTAAGAGGGAAACGTGCGCTGAGCTGACCATCTAAAACATTATGGGTGAGGGTCTGCTGCAGAGCTGACCATCCTAAACATTATATGCGAAGGCCCGCTAGTGAGCTGACGCTATAAAACATTATATGAGAGGGCCCGCTAGAGAGCTGACCCAATAAAACATTATATGAGAAGGCCCGCTGGTGAGCTGACCTATATAAAAATTGGCAAACAGGGCCCGCTGGTGAGCTGGCCCTATATAAAAATTATATCACAGGGCCCGCTGGTGAGCTGGCCCTATATAAAAATTATATCCCAGGGCACGCTGGTGAGCTGGCCCTATATAAAAATTATATCCCAGGGCATATGGAAGAGGAGGAGGAGGATGAGAACATTAAGAGTCAACCATATACCCGTTTTTGGGGTGGAAGGGGGTGAATGGGAATACAGAGTATTCCCATCATTGTAAATAACATATATAAAGTGAGTTTATGTTCCCCCGGGGCTTTCCTCCAGTGGAGTGGAGAAGTCAGGGGAAATCCAGGCCTTGTTCATTTTTATAAGTGTCAACCTATCAGCATTGTCGGTGGAAAGGCGGATACGCTTATCTGTTATGATGCCACCAGCAGCACTAAATACCCGCTCAGACAGAACGCTGGCGGCAGGGCAGGCCAGCACCTCCAAGGCGTAGAGTGCCAGTTCATACCACGTGTCCAGCTTGGACACCCAGTAGTTGTAAGGCACAGAGGGATCATTGAGGACGCTGACACGGTCTGCTACGTACTCCTTCACCATCTTCCAAAACTTTTCCCTCCTTGTGACACTAGGCTGCGCATCAGGGTGAGGGTGCTGGCGGGGTGTCATGAAGGTGTCCCACGCCTTGGAGAGTGTTGCCCTGCCTTTCTCGGAACTGCTGTGTGCTCCCCTTTTCTCCCCTTCTCGGTTGGCCAAGGTAGCACGTACTCTGCCGCCAGCGTTGTCAGATGGAAAATTTTGGAGCAATTTTTCAACAAGAACCTTCTGGTATTGCACCATTTTGCTTGTCCTCTCCACCGGAGGAATGAGAGATGAGAAATTCTCTTTGTAGCGGGGGTCCAGAAGGGTGAACACCCAGTAATCCGTGTTGTCTAAAATGCGTACAACGCGTGGGTCACGGGAAGGCAGCCTAACATAAAGTCAGCCATGTGTGCCAGAGTACCAACAGTCAAGATTTCGCTGTCCTCACCAGGAGGCTGACTCTCAATATCCTCATCCTCTTCCTCCTCTTCTGCCCACCCACGCTGAAGAGATGGAACTAAAGTTCCATGGCTACCCTCTGTAGCGGAGGCAACCGTGTCTTCCTCCTCCTCCTCCTCCTCCTCCTCCTCCTCCGCCTCCTCCAATTGTCGCTGAGAAGACGAAGTGAGGGTGCTCTGGCTATCACCTTGTGTAAGCTCTTCCTCCCCCATTTCCACCTCTTCCACATGCAAAGCGTCGGTTTTAATTGTGAGCAGCGAGCGTTTCAGTAGACACAGAAGTGGGATGGTTACACTGATAATAGCGTTATCGCCGCTCACCATCTGTGTCGATTCCTCAAAATTGCGTAAAACCTCGCAGAGGTCTGACATCCATTCCCACTCCTCACTTCTGATTACAGGAAGTTGAACGGAGAGGCGACGACCGTGTAACAGCTGGTACTCCACTACTGCCCTCTGCTGCTCACAAAGCCGGGCCAACATGTGGAAGGTGGAGTTCCAGCGCGTGCTCACGTCACACAGCAGCCGGTGAGCTGGCAATTGTAAGCGCTGCTGCAGCTTCAACAGGCCGGCCGAAGCTGTAGATGACTTACGGAAATGTGCACACACGCGGCGCACCTTGGTCAAGAGATCATGCACATTGGGGTAGGTTTTTAGAAATCGCTGCACCACTAAATTAAATACATGCGCTAGGCATGGTACGTGTGTGAGCTTGCCGAGCTCCAAAGCCGCCACCAAGTTACGCCCATTATCACACACAACCATGCCTGCTTGCAGGTTGAGTGGCGAGAGCCACTGCTCGGTCTGGTGACTAATCCCCTGCAACAGCTCTGAGGCCGTGTGCTGTTTGTCCCCAAGGCAGATCAGCTTCAGCACGGCCTGTTGACGCTTCCCCACTGCAGTGCTACACTGCTTCCAGCTACTGGCTGATGGGGGAGTGGCGGTGTGTGTAGAGAATTCGGAGGTGGAAACGGAGGAGGAGGAGCCAATAACGTAGGTGCTGGTGGAAACCCTGATGGAGGTAGGGCCCGCAATCCTCGGCGTGGGTAGCACCCGTGCCATCCCAGGGTCCGAGTCGCTCCCAGCCTCCACGACATTCACCCAGTGTGCCGTCAGGGAAATGTAGCGTCCCTGGCCACAAGCACTTGTCCATGTGTCAGTCGTTAAGTGGACCTTCCCAGTAACTGCGTTGGTCAGGGCACGGGTGATGTTACGGGACACATGGTGGTGTAATGCGGGGATGGCACACCGGGAAAAGTAGTGGCGGCTGGGGACCGCGTACCGAGGGACAGCTGCTGCCATCAGGCTGCGGAAGGACTCAGTGTCCACAAGCCTAAATGGCAGCATTTCGATGGCCAGTAATTTTGAAAGGTGTGAGGTTAGTGCTATGGCCTGTGGGTGGGTGGCTGGGTATTTTCTCTTGCGCTCAAATGCCTGGGGTAACGACATTTGGACGCTGTGCTGGGACAGGGAAGTGGATGTGGTCGCTGATGGTGCTTCAGATGCTACAGGTGCAGGGCGGGAGGTATGCGGGCCTGCGCCTTCGACAGGCGATTGGCCGGCACCGAAAACAGGGGAAGAGGAGGCAGTGGTGTGGCCTGCAGACACAGATGGGCGATCCAGGCGTTCCTCCCACTTACTACGGTGCTTGGATGCCATGTGTCGGATCATGCTGGTGGTGGTGAGGTTTCTAGTGTTCAATGATGCCTCGGCTCATTCTGGTGTGGCACAGGTTGCAAACTACAAATCTTTTGTCGTCCGCACTTTCCTTAAAAAAACGCCATACCGCGGAACACCTACCCCTTGGCAAGGTAGATTTACGCAAGGGGGTGCTCCGTGGAACATTTGCGGGCCGGTTTGGTGCGGTCCGCCTTCTTTCTGTAGCCACACCACTGCCTCTTCCAGCCTGTTGCGGTGCTGCAGATGGCTCACCCTCAGGACTGCTGTCATCGCTCGGCTCTACACCTTCCCAGGTGGGGTCAGTCACCTCATCGTCCACCAAGTCCTCCTCCACTTCCTCACTCTGATCATCCTCCTCAAGTCTTGATCCCACCACATACTCGGTCATTGACAACTGTATAACATTCTCCTCAACAAGGTCTTGAGAAGGAAATAGTGGTTGATTTAATGGCAACTGTGTCTCATCATCATCATCATCATCCACTACTTCCTTTGACCTTAAATGCCGTTCACATCTGTCATCTTCTTGTGATTGGGTAGCCTCTAGAGGTTGTGAATCAGGGCACAAGATGTCATGTTCCTCTGCAAGCGTGCTTGGAGAGAGGGTCAAATGAAGGATTGGTGATGAGACGAGCTCATCACTATATCCCAGTGTGGGATCACTTCTTTGACCAGACCGTGTATGGTGGGAGGAAGGATGATCAGAGTGAGGATTATGTTGACCAGACTCTTGGCTACTGAGAGTGGACTTGGTGGAAGACAGGGTGGTGCTTAACCGACTGGAAGCAGTATCAGCTGTCATCCAACCGACCACCTGTTCGCACTGGTCGGACCTCGAGAGTGATGTCCTGCGACGCCCTGTGAAATCAGACATGAAGCTAGGTATGGTGGATGTCTTTCTTTCTTGTGCTCTGGCACCAGGCACAGTTTCTCCGCGTCCTGACCCGCGCCCTGAACTTTCAGGATCACGTCCACTTCCCCGTCCCTTTTTACCCGCCTTCTTCATCTTACACGATATATATGACTTTAATATATATGAGTTTGAAAACTTAACAGTATTTCTTACTATTCTGCAACTCTGCAGAGTACACAGAATAGGCTGCTAAACGGCGGTGAAACACACTGAATGGAATATGTGACTTTAATATTTGAGTTTGAAAACTTAACAGTATTTCTTATTATTCTGCAACTGTGCAGAGTACACAGAATAGGCTGCTAAACTGCGGTGAAACACACTGAATGGAATATGTGACTTTAATATTTGAGTTTGAAAACTTAACAGTATTTCTTACTATTCTGCAACTCTGCAGAGTACACAGAATAGGCTGTTAAACGGCGTTGAAAGACACTGAATGGAATATGTGACTTTAATATTTGAGTTTGAAAACTTAACAGTATTTCTTATAATTCTGGAACTGTACAGAGTACACAGAATAGGCTGTTAAACGGCGGTGAAAGACACTGAATGGAATATGTGACTTTAATATTTGAGTTTGAAAACTTAACAGTATTTCTTATAATTCTGGAACTGTACAGAGTACACAGAATAGGCTGTTAAACGGCGGTGAAAGACACTGAATGGAATATGTGACTTTAATATTTGAGTTTGAAAACTTAACAGTATTTCTTATAATTCTGGAACTGTACAGAGTACACAGAATAGGCTGTTAAACGGCGGTGAAAGACACTGAATGGAATATGTGACTTTAATATTTGAGTTTGAAAAATTAACAGTATTTCTTACTATTCTGCAACTCTGCAGAGTACACAGAATAGGCTGTTAAACGGCGTTGAAACACACTGAATGGAATATGTGACTTTAATATTTGAGTTTGAAAACTTAACAGTATTTCTTATAATTCTGGAACTGTACAGAGTACACAGAATAGGCTGTTAAACGGCGGTGAAAGACACTGAATGGAATATGTGACTTTAATATTTGAGTTTGAAAACTTAACAGTATTTCTTATAATTCTGGAACTGTACAGAGTACACAGAATAGGCTGTTAAACGGCGGTGAAAGACACTGAATGGAATATGTGACTTTAATATTTGAGTTTGAAAACTTAACAGTATTTCTTATAATTCTGGAACTGTACAGAGTACACAGAATAGGCTGTTAAACGGCGGTGAAAGACACTGAATGGAATATGTGACTTTAATATTTGAGTTTGAAAAATTAACAGTATTTCTTACTATTCTGCAACTCTGCAGAGTACACAGAATAGGCTGTTAAACGGCGTTGAAACACACTGAATGGAATATGTGACTTTAATATTTGAGTTTGAAAACTTAACAGTATTTCTTATAATTCTGGAACTGTACAGAGTACACAGAATAGGCTGTTAAACGGCGGTGAAAGACACTGAATGGAATATGTGACTTTAATATTTGAGTTTGAAAACTTAACAGTATTTCTTATAATTCTGGAACTGTACAGAGTACACAGAATAGGCTGTTAAACGGCGGTGAAAGACACTGAATGGAATATGTGACTTTAATATTTGAGTTTGAAAAATTAACAGTATTTCTTACTATTCTGCAACTCTGCAGAGTACACAGAATAGGCTGTTAAACGGCGTTGAAACACACTGAATGGAATATGTGACTTTAATATTTGAGTTTGAAAACTTAACAGTATTTCTTATAATTCTGGAACTGTACAGAGTACACAGAATAGGCTGTTAAACGGCGGTGAAAGACACTGAATGGAATATGTGACTTTAATATTTGAGTTTGAAAAATTAACAGTATTTCTTACTATTCTGCAACTCTGCAGAGTACACAGAATAGGCTGTTAAACGGCGTTGAAACACACTGAATGGAATATGTGACTTTAATATTTGAGTTTGAAAACTTAACAGTATTTCTTATAATTCTGGAACTGTACAGAGTACACAGAATAGGCTGTTAAACGGCGGTGAAAGACACTGAATGGAATATGTGACTTTAATATTTGAGTTTGAAAACTTAACAGTATTTCTTATAATTCTGCAACTGTACAGAGTACACAGAATAGGCTGTTAAACGGCGGTGAAAGACACTGAATGGAATATGTGACTTTGATATTTGAGTTTGAAAAATTAACAGTATTTCTTACTATTCTGCAACTCTGTAGAGTACACAGAATAGGCTGTTAAACGGCGTTGAAGCACACTGAATGGAATATGTGACTTTGATATTTTAGTTTGAAGACTTAACAGTATTTCTTCCTATTCTGCAACTCTGCACAGTACACAGAATGTGCTGCTAAACTGCGGCGAAGCACACTGAATGGAATATGTGACTTTGATATTTGAGTTTGAAGACTTAACAGTATTTCTTCCTATTCTGCAACTCTGCACAGTACACAGAATGTGCTGCTACACTGCGGCGAAGCACACTGAATGGAATATGTGACTTTGATATTTGAGTTTGAAGACTTAACAGTATTTCTTCCTATTCTGCAACTCTGCACAGTACACAGAATGTGCTGCTAAACTGCGGCGAAGCACACTGAATGGAATATGTGACTTTGATATTTTAGTTTGAAGACTTAACAGTATTTCTTCCTATTCTGCAACTCTGCACAGTACACAGAATGTGCTGCTAAACTGCGGCGAAGCACACTGAATGGAATATGTGACTTTGATATTTTAGTTTGAAGACTTAACAGTATTTCTTCCTATTCTGCAACTCTGCACACTACACAGAATGTGCTGCTAAACTGCGGCGAAGCACACTGAATGGAATATGTGACTTTGATATTTTAGTTTGAAGACTTAACAGTATTTCTTCCTATTCTGCAACTCTGCACACTACACAGAATGTGCTGCTAAACTGCGGCGAAGCACACTGAATGGAATATGTGACTTTGATATTTTAGTTTCAAGACTTAACAGTATTTCTTCCTATTCTGCAACTCTGCACACTACACAGAATGTGCTGCTAAACTGCGGCGAAGCACACTGAATGGAATATGTGACTTTGATATTTTAGTTTGAAGACTTAACAGTATTTCTTCCTATTCTGCAACTCTGCACAGTACACAGAATGTGCTGCTAAACTGCGGCGAAGCACACTGAATGGAATATGTGACTTTGATATTTTAGTTTGAAGACTTAACAGTATTTCTTCCTATTCTGCAACTCTGCACAGTACTCAGAATGTGCTGCTAAACTGCGGCGACGCACACTGAATGGAATACGTGACTTTGATATTTTAGTTTGAAGACTTAACAGAATGTGCTCTAATCTGCAACTTTGCACACTAAACAGAATGTGCTCTAATCTGCAACTTTGCACACTAAACAGAATGTGCTCTAATCTGCAACTTTGCACACTAAACAGAATGTGCTCTAATCTGCAACTGTGCACACTAAACAGAATGTGCTCTAATCTGCAACTTTGCACACTAAACAGAATATATATATTTTTTTTTTTTTTTTTTTGTTTTTTTCCCCCCACACCAAATAACCTGCTGCCCCCACACACAGTAGTCCTAAAAAGGACTTTTGGTTCTTTTTTTTTCACAATTTTTGTTTTTTTCCTCCCTACACTGCCTTTCCCTTCCTATCCTCAGCTCTCCCTGGCTCAGACTGAGCCGAACTCGCTGGTCAGGTGCTATACAGCACCTGACCACGGGTTCTGGCCAGCCAATCAGTGTAATGCCAGCAGCCAACATGGCTGCTGGCATTACACCGATGTCAGAGCCTCCCTGCACGTTTATTGGCTGCGCAGCAGCCGCAAAACGTGCGGGGAGGAGACCCGAACATGGCGGGCGAGCACATGCGGTACTCGTACGAGTACCGCCATGTGCCGAGCAGAGCGATGCTCGAGCCGATCCGAGCATCGGCCGAGCATGCTCGCTCAACACTAATTACTATCCCTTTAAAGAGCAATTAGCAATGTCTATTGATAAGTGAAGCAACCACAAGAGAGAACTGCAGTGAATTCCAAGATGAAACAGTACATATCATAGAATGGTGCTTGTTTTAGAGACTGAAACAACGAACACCTATTGATTGGTTTGGTCAGTTTCCTCTGGAAATCAAAATTGTTACTGCGATACATTCTTTATACGCCTGGTACTGAAAACTGCTGTTCAGAATATAAATGAACCCTTTGAGCGCCAGAAGAGTGCATAACGTAAGACTTCCTGGCCAGGAGGGATATAGCGGACGAGTGACTATTACATGCTAAATGTAAGTGATTGTAATATGCGTTTAAATTGGTATATGGTAAATTAATTAAAGTATTGTAGAGGGATAGTACTGTACGCTGCAAGGCTATCAATGCATAGCGAACTGGACAGGGGAGACGTTTCGTTTTACGTTCTTGGTCCCGTTCACCTCTCCAGTATATGAACACATTGATTAGATTACATTAATATAGAAACCCTGTTGTTCTGTATCTGTATTTTATTTGATTTATATTATTTTTCTTTGCACACACACACACACACACACACAAACACAAAAACACACACACACACACACAAACACACACACATATATATATATATATATATATATATATATATATATATATATATATATATGTATGTATTTTAATACATTTATAGATATCTTGCAGTTTTTATTGTCACAGTGTGATTTATTATATTTTCTTGAGAATTCAGTTTAGTCTTGTTATCATTTTAACTATTGAGAACTCTGGTACTCAAAGGGTTAAAAACCTTTAAGGTAGATATAGCACATTAGACTCCTCACTAAAATATGCACTGAAACTGATTTAACTGTGCTGTTTTTTTGTTTTTTATTTTAAGTTTGAGCTTTAATAACTTTTCAATGAAAAATATACCAGCAATGAAATAATCCTTATTTTACTTGAAGAAAAGTAAACTTAATTTTTTCATAGTGAATCATTAATGATACTGTAAACCACTTTCTCAAATGTTAACGAAATTATAAATGCATAACTCCCCCCATATTTAAGGGAACATAATGCTACCAGGTAAAATTAATGAATATATACTACTTAAAGGGATAGTAATACTTAAAATGTAAAAAAAAATATGTTGTAGGGTTTATCCCCCTGAGTAAAACAAGAGTACTCCCACTGCTGAGAGGTCTTTCATTCAAAAGTTATTAATTTTCAAAGTTGAATTTTTTAGGTGCAATATCACAGTGGCCTGAAATTGTACAGTGACGCTGTTGCTACACCATCCTATGGAGATTTATGGTCAACTGACCAGAGTTGTCCATAGGATGGTGTAGCAACAGCGCCACTGTACAATTTCAGGCCACTGTGATATTGCACCTAAAAATTCAACTTTGAAAATTAATAACTTTTGAATGAAACACCTCTCAGCAGTGGGAGTGCTCTTGTTTTACTCAGGGGGATAAACCCTACAACATATTTTTTTTTACATTTTAAGTATTACTATCCCTTTAAGAAATAACTGTTATATCAAGTTGTTTGAAAAGCAATAGGAGACATCAAAAGGGTTAATAACTATTTATTGTTGTACTAAGAAGACAGAGGGGATGATTATACATGCAGGGATAATATAGATTTTAAAAAATTCCCAACATTTCTTTTGACTAAAATGTGACTATTATTCAAGGGGGCAAAAAAGTCAAATTTAAATCAATGTGAATTTGTACTGGTGCCCTATAAGGGAGCTTGTTATCCCCAGAACTGCACCATTTTTCTTTGTATGTTTATCTAACACCTAAAAACAACTGTTGTGGTTTAAAAATAAATTTTAAAATCACCTGTATGTTGTATTAGCCATGACACATCACTCTTTTGCTAGGGAGAAGGACCATGCATTGCTGAGCAGTGTCAGTGAGTGGGGAGGTAATGTAGGGATAAGACAGTAAGTCAGTGCTAGAGGAGGCGGGTAATGCATTGCTGAGCAGTGTCAGTGAGTGGGGGAGATAATGTAGGTATAAGACTGGAAGTCAGTGCTAGGGGAGGTGGGTAATGCATTGATGAGCAGTGTCAGTGAGTGGGGGGAGGTAATGTAGGGATAAGACAGGAAGTCAGTGCTAGGGGAGGTGGGTAATGCATTGCTGAGCAGTGTCAGTGAGTGGGGAGGTAATGTAGGGATAAGACAGGAAGTCAGTGCTAGGAGAGGTGGGTAATGCATTGCTGAGCAGTGTCAGTGAGTGGGGAGGTAATGTAGGGATAAGACAGGAAGTCAGTGCTAGGAGAGGTGGGTAATGCATTGCTGAGCAGTGTCAGTGAGTGGGGGAGGTATTGTAGGGATAAGACAGGAAGTCAGTGCTAGGGGAGGTGGGTAATGCATTGCTGAGCAGTGTCAGTGAGTGGGGGAGGTAATGTAGGGATAAGACAGGAAGTCAGTGCTAGGGGAGGTGGGTAATGCATTACTGAGCAGTGTCAGTGAGTGGGGGAGGTAATGTAGGGATAAGACAGGAAGTCAGTGCTAGGGAGAAGGACAATGCATTGCTGAGCAGTGTCAGTGATTGGGGGGGTAATGTAGGGATAAGACAGGAAGTCAGTGCTAGGGGAGGTGGGTAATGCATTGCTGAGCAGTGTCAGTGAATGGGGGGGTAATGTAGGGATAAGACAGGAAGTCAGTGCTAGGGGAGGAGGGTGATACATTGCTGAGCAGTGTCAGTGAGTAGGGAATGTAATGTAGGGATAAGACAGGAAGTCAGTGATTGCTATGGACCAGGAACCAGACAGGACACAAAAAAGGTAAAATGCAATACACCTTTATTAGTGCAACAAAAACAGAAGCATGATCCAAGAGCGTAAACCAAAAGACATGCCAGAGTCAGAAACCAAGACAGGTAGTCAACCGAGCCGGAGTAATGGATGGATAAAACAGG
The DNA here is from genome assembly GCA_037306005.1 of Rhinophrynus dorsalis. NCBI lineage: Eukaryota > Metazoa > Chordata > Amphibia > Anura > Rhinophrynidae > Rhinophrynus > Rhinophrynus dorsalis. Next base: position 249,070,830 of record CM074725.1, read on the forward strand.
AAGTCAATGCTAGGGGAGGTGGGTGATGCATTTCTGAGCAGTGTCAATGAGTGGGGTGGTAATGTAGGGATAAGACAGGAAGTCAGTGCTAGGGGAGGTGGGTAATGCATTACTGAGCAGTGTCAATGAGTGGGGAGATAATGTAGGGATAAGACAGGAAGTCAGTGCTAGGGGAGGTAGGCAATGCATTGCTGAGCAGTGTCAGTGAGTGGGGAGGTAAAGTAGAGATAAGACAGGAAGTCAGTACTAGAGGTGGTAGGCAATCCATTGCTGAGCAGTGTCAGTGAGATAGATATGAGATAGATAGATAGATAGATAGATAGATAGATAGATAGATAGATAGATAAATAGATATGAGATAGACAGACAGACAGATAGATTGATATGAGATAGATAGATAGATAGATAGATAGATAGATAGATAGATATGAGATAGACAGATAGATAGATAGATAGATAGATAGATAGATAGATAGATAGATGTGAGATAGATAGATAGATAGATAGATAGATAGATAGATAGATATGAGATAGATAGATAGATAGATTTATAGATAGATAGATTTATAGATAGATAGATAGATAGATAGATAGATAGATAGATAGATAGATATGAGATAGATAGATAGATAGATATGAGATAGATAGATAGATAGATAGATAGATAGATAGATAGATAGATAGAAGATAATAATAATTTGTGATATTTTTAGTGCTTTTCTCCCTGTGAGACTCAAAGCGCTTTACAAATCTATAAACAGACATAAAATGTAAGAGTTCCTTATGGTCACATGAGGTGACTGAATGTCTGATAAAAGAGATGGGTCTTTAGGTTTTTTTAAAAAGTCTGTAATGATGAGGCCTCTCTGATTGAGGATGGTAAAGAGTTCCAGAATGTGGGGGCAGTGTGGCTGAATGCCCAGGAACCTGAGGTTGTCTTTATTCTGGGCACTGACAGGAGGGATCTGCTGGCTGACCGCAGTGAGCGGGATTGAATATAGGGTGTCAGGAGCTCTTTCAGGTACTGTGGGCCTTGATTATTTAAGGCTTTGAAGGTCAGCAGGCCAATTTTAAAATATGTTCACCATTTAATTGTAAGCCAATGCAGGGAGTGGAGAAGGTAGATAAATAGATAAATAGATGGCTCAGTGGTAATGTCCCTGACTAAGGAACCTGTTCAGACCTCAAGGTTGCAGGGTTGAATTCCAGCAGCGTCAACTCAGCCCTTCATGCTTCCGAGGTAGATAAATGAGTACCATTGATTGGGTAATAATAACCTCTATTATTTCAGCTGCCGATTCGGTTAATTCCAAGATTGTGCGCTGAAAGCGCCTTGAGTCCCACTGGGAGAAAGGCACTATATAAATACTTGTTATTATTATTAGTTATTTTTATTTTTCATGTTAAGCATTGTTATCCCTTTACCAACTTTTTATTTAGGTGATAGTGTCCCTTTAAGACAGTGTTGGGCAGCCTGAAGACCTCCAGCTGTTCAGGGGCTGATCGCTGGCTGAGGGTGATGGAAATTGTAGTACTGAATAGCAGGAGGTCCCCAGGTTACACACCGATGCTTCAGGACATATTTCACAAAGTGACCCAAGTGCAAATCTCTACATTACCAAGTTAGATGAATGGGCAAGATTTTGTTCGGTCTGCATTAGTCTGTCAGCTAGTTTGTAGTACTCGGAGACTCAATACCACATGAGGGATACTTTGTATAAAATATATTTCATATGCATCCAAATTCTCACTGACAAGATTCATGCAGCCAATGAAAAGCTCAAACAAGCATGTCCTGGAAAAGCCGGTAGCTGCAACATTAGCTTCCATGATAAATAGATGCATTCCGAAGAAATGCTACATTTAATGAGATCCTATAAATGTGCTTTTGAAAGCTTGTTCTTGTCGTTTGGCAGATCTCTCAAGGCTATCTGACATTCCTACTGTCTGCAGAGGCCTCGGTCATTTCATCATATACATAAAAGGCAAACGCCAACACCCAGGTGTGTGTCCTGGTTTAACCCTTTGAGTGCAATGTGTTCCGTACTCAAAGGGTTAAAGGGATAGTAAGACTTAAAGGAATGTAAAACTTCGTTTTATCTTTATTTTGTTTTGTAGGCATTAAAAAAAACATGAAGAACGATAGAAGTCTTATCTCTCAAACCTTTATGGTTTGAGAGATATTCACAAGCAAAGTTTTCCCTCCTTGACCAAAACGGTCAAGTCTGCCATCAACTGTCAGATTTGGAATCCAGTCTGCAGATCAACCAGTGGCTCTTCAGCAGAGCCTTGATCACAAGATATAAAAATAACTATTTCATTGGAAGGGTCTAAAAAGTGTGCTTGCAAACCAGGCACACTTTGTAGACTATTTGAATGATATAGTTATATCTCGTGATCTCGGCTCTGCTGTAGAGCCACGGCCGGTATGCGGACCGGATTCCAAATCTGACAGCTAGATGGTAGGCTTGACCTTTTTGGTCAGTGAGGGGAAACTCTGCTTGTGAATATCTCTCAAACCATAAAGGTTTGAGAGATAAGACTTATATCGTTCGTCATGTTTTTTTAATGCCTACAAATTAAAATAAAGATAAAACGAAGTATTACTATCCCTTTAAAATTTAAAAAAATATATATTGTAGGGTTTATACTCCTGGGTAAGACAAAGGTATTTCCACTGCAGAGAGGTTTTTTATTCAAAAGTTATTCCAGCTCAGGCTTGATTTTTTTTAGACATAATGTCTCATAGGCCTCAAATTGTACAGTGGCGCTGTTGCCACATCATCCTATAGGCAGCTCTGGTCCAGTTAACCATAAACCTCCATTGGAGGGTGTAGCAACAGCTCCACTTTAACATTTCAGGCCATTGAGATATTGCACCTAAAAATTCAGGTTTGAGCTGAAATAATCTTTGAATAAAACACCTCAGCAATGGAAGTACACTTGTTTTACTCAGGAGGATAAACCCTATTATATATAACTAGTTGAAGAGCCCGTTACGTGGGCCACAGTGCCACTGCAAGCCTGTCGCGGGGCAGTCATGTGCAGTAGAGACTGCCCGCGCCGCGGCTTATACAGAAAGCTCTGTATCAGCCGTGGCGTGGGCAGTCTCTTCTGCGCATGACTGCAGCAGGCGCAGCAGTCTCTACTGAGCATGACTGCAGCAGGCGCAGCAGTCTCTACTGAGCATGACTGCGTCGTTACACACGTTTTAGTGAATTATTATATAGGATTTTTTACATATAGAGTATGAATATCCCTTTAACACAGGTCAAGTAGGTTAAAGTTGAGAATAAAGCAACATTAAAAGGATAATATTTTGTTTTGTAATGTGAACAACATGTATAGTAGGGTATATCCTGCTGAGTAAAAAAAGTGTTCTTCCATTACTGAGAGGTGTTTTATTCAAAAGTGATTGCAGCCCAAACTTGTATTGTTTGGGTGTAGTACCTGCACCAGGGCCAGATTTCCCAACAGGCAGAGTAGGCAACGCAATGTGTTGGAGATTTCGCTAGCAGGATGAAAGTTTTTTTCTTCCTGCTTGTTATGGGTCAAGGATATTTTGTGTGTCAGAAAACAGTATATGGAACTTGGGGGCAGGGTCATGGGAGGAGTGAAGATGGGCAGAGCTAAGGGCACCTAGAGTGCCTTGCCTAGTGGAGTTTGGGATTTAACTCCGGCGCTGACCGGCGCAGGCTGAAATTTTAAAGTGGTGCTATTAGCAGAATGTCATGCAAAGCACTATTGTCACAGCTTTCTATACATTACTGTAGCAACACAGCCACCATAAGGTTTCTAGCTGCAGTTTCTGGAACAATGGTTGTTGTACTAGCATAAGTTTTTTATGGGACATTATTGTTCCTTTAAACATAGCGCAATGTGTTACATTTACTATAAAGAAGACTCGGCGATCTACTTTATTGCTAACATTGCTATCCCTTTAACCTAGGTATGTATATTCAACAAAGAATATACAGTCGATATCATCTACCTGCATGCAGCTAAATATTACAATGTATTACAGAGTCCGTCCAGTCCTGGGACCAGACTGCAGATTCAGTGTGAGGTGTCCAGAAGGGGCGGGAGGGGGACCTTTCTACATTTAATATGTTTTGAACTAAACAAAAGTAAGTTATTAAAGGGATAGTAACACTTAAAATGTAAAAAATATATGTTGTAGGGTTTATCTCCCTGAGTAAAACAAGAGTACTCCCACTGCTGAAAGGTGTTTCATTCAAAAGTTATTAATTTTCAAAGTTGAATTTTTTAGGTGCAATATCACAGTGGCCTGAAATTGTACAGTGGCGCTGTTGCTACACCAACCTATGGAGATTTATGGTCCTGGGACCAGAGCTGTCCATAGGATGGTGTAGCAACAGCGCCACTGTACAATTTCAGGCCACTGTGATATTGCACCTAAAAAATTCAACTTTGAAAATTAATAACTTTTGAATGAAACACCTTTCAGCAGTGGGAGTACCCTTGTTTTACTCAGGGAGATAAACCCTACAACGTATATTTTTTTACATTTTAAGTATTACTATCCCTTTAAAGGGAAACTAATGTTCCATAAAAAAAATTATATTTATTTTGTAGAGGTTTCAAAAATAAGTTATTTGGCACAAATCCTTACTCTCAGAAATGTACAGTTTGAGAGATATTGATTTGTAAAATTCTTCCTCCCTCCCCTTCTGCTGACATCAGCATCTAGCTGACAGCAGGAGATCCCGGTCCAGGCACCAGCTGGCGGCTCTGCAGCAGAGCCTAAATTGCGTTATTTAAAAAGAATTACTTCATTGGAAAGGTCTACAAAGTGTGCCTGGTTTGCAAGAACACTTTGTAGACCGTTCTAGTTAAGTAGTTCTTTTTAAACAACTCTATTTCGGATCTGCTGAAGAGCCTCCTCGATTCACACGACTCAAATCTCCTGCTGTCTGCTTTACATCTGACAGCAGGAAAAGGGAAACTTTACAAGTGAATATCTCTCAGACCATAGCAGTTTGAGAGATAGGCTTTGTGCCAAATAACTTATTTTTTAAACCTCTACAAAACAAGCATAATTTTTTTATGGGACATTATTGTTCCTTTAAACATAGCGCAATGTGTTACATTTACTATAAAGAAGACTCAGCGACAGAGGAGTAACTAGAAGCCATGGGCCCCTGGTGCAAGAATTGCCATGGGCCCCCCTCTGACCTCACTGGCCCCCCTCAACCACATTGGCCACCTCTACAGTGCCCCTCAATCTCCACCATAGGCATGCGCACAGGGTGTGCCAGGTGTGCCTAGGCACACCCTAATCGGCCCTGTGTGCACCGTTTTTTCAGACGTTAAATAGACTTTTCCGCATATTAATCCTGCTGCAGCACCGGCTTTATACCTTAGCCGCTTGCCACGGCTATCTGCTGCTGACTGCTGTGCTCGGGGAGACCAAGGGTGGCGGGACAAACACTCGGGCTCAAATGCTGCAAAAGCCTGCATGAGCCTTCCCTCCTTCGTTGCGGCGCTGAGAGGAAGTGATGTCACTTCCTTTCATCGCTCATTACATTGGGGGAAGGTGTCAGGGAGCGAACAGAGGGTGAGGAGGCTGCAGGCACTGGCACTGACTCGGCTGTGAGACAGGCACCCGCAACTTCGCAACTTAGTTGCTGTGCGCAGACTGCAGACAGAGGCATGAATGAGTGTGTTAATGTTTAATGTGTGCGAGTGTGAAAGATAATTTACACCTAATCATTTATTTGGCACACACATATATAATATACACACACGTGCGCACGTGTGTGTTTGTGCTTTTGGGTGCACACCCTAATGCAATTGGCTGCGCACTCCTATGATCTCCACAATGCCCCTTCCACAATGCCCCTCATTCTCCACATTGCCCCTTCATCTCCACAATGCCCCCTCCACATTGCCCCCATCACCCTGCCCCTCATTATCCACAATGCCCCTTCCACACTGCACCTCATTCTCCACAATGCCCCTTCCACACTGCCCCTCAATCTCCACATTGCCCCTTCAAAAATTTCCCCATCGCAATAACCCCTCATTCTCCACATTGCCCCCATCTACACATTGCCCCTACTGACCCCCAAACCCCCCCCCCCCCCCGGTCCTCCTACCTCGATTCCCTGGTGATCTAGCAGTGTGCCGAATGAGGCACAGACCTCCGGAACCAAACACCCGTGCGGTTGTTAGTAATGCAGAGCGCTGGGAGATTATGTCATCTCCCAGCGCTCTGCATTATTAAAGCGCCAGC
>CM074725.1:249077285-249124229 GCA_037306005.1 Rhinophrynus dorsalis
CCCGTCCAGCCATGACCTCCCGTTTGACAAAGGGACCCAACTGCAGCAGCCGAACTCCGGACCCAGCCGCCGTCCAATCCATGACAGCCCCATACCCGCCCTGCTGGAGGAAGAGCAGTATGGACCGCGTCAACACAGCACCCGCACCACCACCAGGCGACCGCCGTCCCCGAGAGCAGCAGCCTCACACCGAAGAACCATACGGCAACCTGCAAAATACAAACCCCCCAACAACAGCTCCCCCCCAAACAATGCATACACTAAAAACAACAGCTGACCCACCAACAGGAACTGTAAATGTACAAAATAACAGAAAGAACCAGAGGAAATTATTATTATTTTTTTTTTTTTTTTTTTTTTTTTTTTTGTTTCGTCTAAATACAATATATAGACCATCACATTACAGGCAATCACCAATACATTTAGTACAGCAGTATTGTATACAGGAGGAGCACAGCCCCCCAGACAAGCTCCATCCCCTTACCACCCCCAATGGAAAGGAACCCAGCCCTCACGGGGAGAGCACCCCAAAGAAGGCCCCCCCCAGCAACAACTAGTCGCCCAGTCACAACAACTAAACTGGAACTGTGAGTGGTAGGTAGACCACATCCCTGCAAGGTAGAAAGGAAGCCAGGGAAGGGAGGGAGGAGGAGCAGGAGGGGGGGGCAGAAGCAGAGAGAGCTACCACACCCTGAAGGACAGGATAAGAAAAAGAGGAGAAGACCAAACAGAAAGGACAGAGGAGGGGGGAAAGGAGAGAAGAGGGGGGGATAAGAGAGAAGAGATGGGGGTGGGGGATAGGAGAGGAGGGGGAGGGGAGGAGAGAAGAGATGGGGGAGGGGGATAGGAGAGAGGACAGGGGGGTGGGGGAAAGGAGAGAAAAGGGGGGGGAGAAAGGGGGGAGGGAAAGGCGAGAAAAATGGGGGTGAGGGAAAGAAAAGAAAGGGGGTGAGGGAAAGGAAAGAAAAAGGGGGGGAGGGAAAGGAGAGAAAGGGGGGCGAGGAAAGAAAGGGTTGAGGTAAAGGAGAGAAGGGGGGGTGAGGTAAAGGAGAGAAGGGGGGGGGAAGGAGAGAAGGTTGAAGATCAGCAGGACAAACGGAGACCTGGCGAACAAGACCAGCAGCGGAGTAGGAGGAGCGAGGTAAGGGGAATAAGCAGTCCACGGAGCAGAAGCAAGAAGCAGGGAAGACAAGGACAACCAGGAGGGAGCAGCCAAGGGCACTCACGCGGCAGCACAGTGCAGCAGAAACAGCACTCAGGTCATCCACCCCACCGACAGCCTCCGCGACCACTCTCCAAGAGTCAGACCTCCACACCACTGCCACCCGGGAGCACCGAAGAAATGACAAGCGCAGCAGGCACTCAAAGGAAGACACCGCTCCAGCCGGTCCGACCTCCACGTCCGCAGTCCGGAACCCCAGCACCCACTTCCGGGAACCATCCCATGCTGGCGGACAAGCAGTAAGCCGACGGCCATGCCGAGCTCAACTGGCCGCCTCCCCGCTGCACCTGTCCCGGGACCCGCTGCCCCTGCAAGAAGATGGGCACTCCGCCCCGAGGATGAGCGCAGGGGCCGCGCTCCGACCAAGCTGAAACCGCCACAGACCACCCCCTGAAGCTGAATCAAGCATAGCCAAACAGGAACCACTCCACACTGCAATCTCCAGGAATCAGCCACCAGACCAACAGGCACCCAATCCAGCTGCACATGTACGCTGTTCCGTTGACAACTGTAAAGGAAGTACATCCAAACTCTGCCATACATATATACCTTACCAAGACCACCTCCTCCTCACTTCCTGTCCCACCAACTGACTTTCCTTTTCCATCCCCCAGCTCAGACATGCCTCCCCTTCTTATTTTCGCGGGGAGTTCTCAGTCCAGAGAAGATCAGACTCCTCCAACAAGGGATTTAAAAATGCAACATGATAAACTCGTACTTTTATGCAGAGCGAGATTCTCGTGTCGCCATTTTAACCCCTTGGGTACCTCCCTCTCTGGCACTCAAAGAGTTAAACAGGGTGACATGGTTAATGCGGCTTCTATCTGCACAATATTTTTTATTCAAACTTTAAAAAGGATACCCCAAAGCATGCGAGATCTGTCACTAATGCATTACAAAGCCACGTGCTAGAGATATTTCTTGCATCCAAGGTCCTAAGAACAGTGTCAGTCACCTCTCAATATGAATAAGGCCCAAACAGAGAGCCGTCTGTATCAATAGGCTTCCTTCCTTGTAAGTGGCTGACACATTTTCGGCCCTCAGTCGGACATTCAGTCTATAATTTAAGCTGTCTCTGCTTCCCGGTGATAATAAGCAGAAAATTACTAACAAAGGATCAGTGAAGCCTCTTTTGCTTTTTGATGGTTTTACAAACTGAAACAGCTTCTCTTATAACGGCAAAAATTCTTCAATCACCCATATAATTAGTTTTCTTTAATGAAATAATGAAGAAATCTTTAGTAAGTGCTGTATTGATTAAGACCCTCGCTTCGCTTGTTCATTCCCTCTGCAAGATTCTCAGTCTTTCTGGTAAAGTTCAGATTCTGGAAGCTACTGTAGTTTTTAGTAAACATTGAGAATACTTAATTGGATCTGAAATTAAATTCAGTGGCCTTGATTTGGTAAAGAAATATTTATATTTATTATATGAATTATTTATGTTGGGTGGCTTTTAAACAAGAGTTCTTCCAAATTTAGGGGATGCCTTATTCAAATGTTACCACAGCTCCAAATGATATTGTTATGAGAGGGACTACATTGACCCTTTGAAACCTGCAGGTATTGACAATGCATTGCTTTGCATGGCAATAGAGATATCTCTAGCATACTAAGGGGTTAAATAATTGCATTTGCCATAAAGTTTAATCTTGGGGAACGAACATATATTTGGCTGATTTTATATTGAGATGGGTCCATTGATTGCAGTCTTTTTTGTTGACAGATTCCGTGTAAACATTAGCGTGTCCTGCATTTTAATAGTCAAGAACAAGACACCATTCATGTTAAATACAACTTTGTACATATATTGGATTTCTTATGAAATTAACCTAAAATAATAAAATGAATGAGCTTAAATTTTTTTTTTATTTGAGTACAAGGGAACATGTTTTCCCCAAATTCACTCAAACAATAAAAGACAAGTTCACTCTCCTTTCAATGGAGAGAAATGAGTAAAAAAAGGAATTTGCTTGAATCCACAATACATTTTAGCAAAAAAAAGAGTGAAAATATATTAGAACTGTATCATGTTATAGTATATAAGAAGTAATATAGTATACTAGCAGTTTGGGACGGCGTTGCCCGTCATGTTATGCAGGAAATGTTTCTCTTTTTTTAAATAAATGTTATGATAGTGAATTATAGCGTAGGGTGTACGTGTCAGAAAGGTACACACAGTGATAGACAGAGACACATGCAACACACACATATACACACACATGCACTGACAACACAAACAGTGACACACAGCTGCAAATCAGAACATAAATACATACAGTGTGAGCAGTGTAAGTAACATACCTCCCAACATTTCATATGGCCAAAGAGGGACACTTGTGTTTTCGGTGGTGTTACTGGGGGCGTGGCTGGTGGTGTATTTTAGAGAATTTTTAACCCTTTGAGTGCCAGGGGGTAAGCAATGCATTGCATCCCCTCTGGCATTGAAATGGTTAAGTTACTCTTTCTGTAAGTGAATGATTTAGAAGAAGATGAAAGTATTTTTTTTACACAGACTAATTTAACAGATATATACAGAAGTTTATTCCCACATTACTGTGGGTTTTATTGATGTGGAGCAATCTGATACACTGGTATATACACCACACAATGTGATCTCCTAAATAGAGGAGCAGAGGGATTTGGGTGTCAAACAGGGACTGTCCCTCCTATACTGTATAGTGCCAGTCCTTATACACAGACACATGCAGACTGTATACTATACAGCAGAGGTTCTCAGCCCATGCCCTCAGTGGCCACTAACAGGCCAGGACTTAGGAATTTCACTGCTAGAACACAAGTGTGTTGATCAGAGGCTCAGTCATATTGATTAACTCACCTGTGCTCTTAAAAGGAAATTCTAAAATCCTGGCCTGTTAATAGCCACTGAGGGCACAGATTGAGAACCACTGCTATACAGTGCCAGACCATTGTAGAGAATTTTTAACCCTTTGAGTGCCAGGGGGTAAGCAATGCATTGCATCTCCTCTGGCACTGAAATGGTTAAGTTACTCTTTCTGTAAGTGAATGATTTAGAAGAAGATGAAAGTATTTTTTTACACAGACTAATTTAACAGATATATACAGAAGTTTATACCCACATTACCGTGGGTTTTACTGATGTGGAGCAATCTGATACACTTGTACATTAGGCTGACCAGACCTCACCTTTAACCAGTGACACATATGAAAAATGCATACTGCAGGGCTGCTTTGATTTTGGTGCACTCCTGAAATATGCTTATTTCCTATGTGTCCCCGGTTAAAGGTGAGGTCTGGTCAGCCTACTGTATATACACCACACCGTGTGATCTCCTAAATAGAGGAGCAGAGGGATTTGGGTGTCAAACAGGGACTGTCCCTCCTATACTGTATAGTGCCAGTCCTTATACACAGACTGTATACTATACAATGCCAGACCATATATAAATAGTTTGTCATACATGCTATACAGTGAGCTATGTACAGCATGGAGATGATTGCAGGAACTGGCACCTCTACTTACAGACAGATTGACAAACAACCTGATCTCTTTCTCTCTCTTTGTGCAATATATAAATACAGTCACATCCATGTCTCTGCCATTTACCAGCTCAGCTGAAGCCTTGCTCTGCACTGCCTGATCACCTCTCTGCCGTTGTTTCCACTTTCTCAGCAAGCCAGTATCCTCCTGCTGATTGTTTAGAAATCAGCTCACTTGTAGTAATTAGCAGAGCTGTGTAGGCTCAAAGACAGGGAATGAAGAAGCTGCATAATACAGATTGGACCATGGCCTTCCAGCTGTAGCTTGAACATTGTTCCCATCATCCTCAGCGTGCGTGTGTGTATATGTGTGTATGTGTCTGCTAGTGTGTGTGTGGGAGGGCATGTGCATGTGTCTGTGGTGTAGGAGTGTGTGGCAGCCATTTTTTTTTTCAGCCTTAGATAGTGGTGGGCGGGCTGGATAGTGGGGGCAGGCCAAAAATCACACTCCCACAGAATCACCCAATGGCAGCAGTAGTCCTTTTTACTGCCGCCCCTGGGTGTGTTTTGGCAGGCACAAAGTCTTCTTTTATATATATAGATAAGAAGTGATAGCTCATAACTGTGGAATGTTATAGTGTATAAGAAATGATATATCAGAGCTGTAGAATGTTATAGTGTATAAGAAGTGATATCAGAACTGTAGAATGTTATAGTGTATAAGAAGTGATATATCAAAACTGTATAATGTTATAGTGTATAAGAAGTGATATCAGAACTGTACAATGTTATAGTGTATAAGGAGTGATATCAGAACTGTAGAATGGTATAGTGTATAAGAAGTGATATCAGATCTGTAGAATGTTATAGTATATAAGAAGTGATATCAGAACTGTATCATATTATAGTGTATAAGAAGTGATATCAGAACTGTAGAATGTTATAGTGTATAAGAAGTAATATATCAGAACTGTAGAATGTTATAGTGTATAAGAAGTGATATCACAGAACTGTAGAATGTTATAGTGTATAAGAAGTGATATCAGAACTGTAGAGTGTTATAGTGTATAGGAAGTGATATCTCACAACTGTAGAATGTTATAGTGTATAAGAAGTGATATCACAGAACTGTAGAATGTTATAGTGTATAAGAAGTGATATCAGAACTGTAGAGTGTTATAGTGTATAGGAAGTGATATCTCACAAATGTAGAATGTTATAGTATATAGTGTTGAGCGAGCGTGCTCGGCCGATGCTCGGATCGGCTCGAGCATCGCTCTGCTCGGCACATGGCAGTACTCGTACGAGTACCGCCATGTGCTCGCCCGACATGTTCGGGTGAAGAGGATCTGTGCCGGAAGAGGCACAGATCCGAAGACGCTCCGCTGGACCACCAGGGAATGGAGGTACGGGGGCATTGCGGAGATGAAGGGGGCATTGCGGAGATGAAGGGGGACATTGTGGAAGAGGGGCATAGACTCTATGCCCCTCTTCCACAATGTCCCCCTTCATCTCCGCTATGCCCGTCTTCCACAATGTGCCCCTTCATCTCCGCTATGCCCCTCTTCCACAATGTCCCCCTTCATCTCCTATGCCATAGAGGAGATGAAGGGGGACATTGTGGAAGAGGGGCATAGCGGAGATGAAGGGGGACATTGTGGAAGAGGGGCATAGACTCTATGCCCCTCTTCCACAATGTCCCCCTTCATCTCCGCTATGCCCCTCTTCCACAATGTCCCCCTTCATCTCCGCTATGGCATAGGAGATGAAGGGGGACATTGTGGAAGAGGGGCATAGCGGAGATGAAGGGGGACATTGACCAGGCACCCTCCGCTCATCAGAGCAGGGGGTGCCTGGTTTAATGCTCGAGTGCTCCCATTCATTTGAATGGGGCTCGGGTGCTCGGCCGAGCACTCGAGCATCAGGGGGTGCTCGGTCAGAGCACCCGAGCACCCGAGCATCGGGGTGCTCGCTCATCCCTAATAGTATATAAGAAGTGATATCAGAACTGTAGAATGTTATAGTGAATAAGAAGTGATATCAGAACTGTATAATGTTATAGTGTATAAGAAGTGATATCAGAACTGTAGAATGTTATAGTGTATAAGAAGTGATATCTCACAAATGTAGAATGTTATAGTGTATAAGAAGTGATATCACAGATCTGTAGAATGTTATAGTGTACAAGAAGTGAAATCACAGAACTGTAGAATGTTATAGTGTATAAGAAGTGATATTAGAACTGTAGAATGTTATAGTGTATAAGAAGTGATATCAGTACTGTAGAATATTATAGTGTATAAGAAGTGATATATCAGAAGTGTATCATATTATAGTGTATAAGACGTGATATCTCAGAACTGTATAATGTAATAGTGTATAAGGAGTGATATCACAGAACTGTATCATGTTAGAGTGTATAAGACGTGATATCACAGAACTGTATAATGTTGTAGTGTATAAGAAGTGATATCTCAGAGCTTTAGCATATTAAAGGTTCCTTGAGTAATGATTGGATCATCTCTAGGTTAGTGAGAATACTGACAGAGCACCTAGAATGTACTTTGCAGGGAGAGTTAAGGGTAAATATTTCAGAGATCTCAGGGTGAGCTCATTTTCATACTTCCCAGGTACCATAATCAGAATTGGTCAAATTGGAGCTTTGGTTGTATCAGATCTACTAATACATTTTTTTTTCCTTTGCTCTGCAAATTTACAAAGTCATTAACATTCCTCCTACTAGGAAATCAGTGGTAGAAAACACATTACAAAATAAGGTGAAATTTGGTTTGAATCATAAGCAGGTACAAGAATTCAGACATCTGGTAAAAGCCTTGTTTAAAGCAGAACTAACACCCCTACAAGATGTAGCCTCAATTAAAGTGTTATCATCCGTTATAACGCGCTGTGTAATTATTTTTTTTAAAGTGTTATTAAAGAATAAACCGTAATTGCAAAAAGTACCTGGTGACGTCTTCCCCCAGAAAAGCCCATTAAGCATGACAGCAACAGAGCCGATCGGTTCTCTTGTAACTCCCCCGGCTACACGAAAACACCTGCGTCATCAGCTTTAGATTCTCATGACCAGGAGAGCTCCTAATCTCAAATGTGGTCAGGTCATTCTAGCATAGTGCGAGCGCGTTCATGTAAAGCATTCACACTATGCTAGAATGACCTGACCGCGTTTGAGATTAGGAGCGTGTCTGGTTACGAGAATCTAAAGCTGATGACTCAGGTGTTTTCACATAGCCGTGGGGGAGTTACAAAAGAGCCGATTGGCTCTGTTGCTGTCATGCGCAATGAACTTTTCTGGTGGAAGACGTCACCGGGTACTTTTTGCAATTACGGTTTATTCTTTAACCCCTTAAGGACCAGCGGTCCCGGGGTGTCTGGTCCTTTAAGGACCAGATAGGCGAGTTCGGCGTGCCGTCCCACGTGACTGATCACGTGGGGCAGCACGTTGAACGAAGGACTGAGAGAGATCGCTCCGGTCTTGGAGCGAACAATTTCAGTCCCCGTTATTACTCACCGCGCTCCTGCAGGAGCGTGGTGAGTAAAAGTACGTGACGTACCAGGACCGTCACTGGTCCTTAAGTGCCAGACCAGCGTGACGGTCCTGGTACGTCACAGGACGTGAAGGGGTTAATAACACTTAAAAAAATATATATAATTACACCGCGCGTTATAACGGATGATAACACTTTAATTGAGGCTACATCTTGTAGGGGTGTTAGTTCCGCTTTAAGTTGAAGATAATCACAGGCTGATATACTACATGAATCAGCCTTGAAATAAACATTTTCGCGCACACCAACATCGTCAAGTTGTAACTTGACTTATTGTTATTGATCTCATGTAAACGTGTGAATCGCAATTAACAAAAACATCTTAGCAGGTAGGAATTCTGTTAAACTGACATAAAGGAGAAGTAATCACAATTGTTATGTTTTAGTGAAACACAGAAGTGAGAAAGCTGCTGTAAAAATCCTTTGATTTATGGAAATGGAGAAGACAAACAGGTAACAGATTTCAGCAGAGGAATAGAACCATTTGGCCTACCTATTTTGTCCATTCTGTTATTTATTAAAGTAACCCTGTCACCTTAAAGGAATAGAAACAAGAGGTGGATGAAAAGTCCGAAAAATGTCCTGTATGACTTTTCACAAATAAAACAATGTTTTGCTTTTTTTCGTGAAAGTTTTCTCCTTTTTGCCAATGTAAAAGTTTTCTCCTTTTTCGCCACTGACAATAATTTTTGCCCATGTTTTCTATGACTGCAACATTTCCCACCACAATATTACTTCTCCTGAGAGCTGAAGTGGAGAAATAAACAGCTGAAAGTCAACGTTGTGATTCCTACAACAACATATCCTTGAAAAGGTTGTTAGCAGGCTGAGTGCTTTTGTCCTTTGTCTTCCTGCTTATGTAACATTGGCACAACTATCCTAGAAAAATAATTACGACGTGGGATATTCCAGCAGGGTGCAACACATGACATCAGTTCTTTAAAGCTTCTGTTTTCAACAAAAGAAAAGGGCAGCGTGTCAACCACCAACATTTTGGCAAGTTTATTATTCCATTAAGGTACTTTTGCATTATGTGTGAGTAGGTTGTGACTTCTTTCTAAGAACTTAGTAAGTGTGGGATGACAGTTCATAGTAAAAGAATTGTGTAACTTTATTGCTGCTATCACTGGTGGAGATGGTGGGTGTATGTGTAGGCACTCTATGTATGACTCTTGTCATCATCTACAGCAAACCCATAGTCATCATGCTCTTCTGCAGAAGAAGCCATAGGCATTATTTGGAATGAACTAACTGTTGGCAGTGGCACATTCTCTGACACATCAATAATATCACTACTTCTCTTATCTGCCCAAGAACCCTGGGAACCTTTGAAGTGCCTTTGATGCTGTTAGTTAAGGCACCTGTAACATGTTCATGGTGTGTCTCCCAGTCAGACCTGTGGTTGTGCTTCAGGTGGGATCTCATTGAGGAGGTGCCTGGGTGTGAGTCTGCTTTCCCCCTGCTCCTGTGCTTTTTGCACAGACAGCAGACAGCAGCATGCTTAGCTTCTGGATCCTGAGTGAAGTATCTACGTACTGTAGACTTCATGGACTGCGGGATTCCTGAGGTGCTGCTACTATTGCTGGGGCTAGATGTTGATGCGATACTACTGCTACTACTACTAGGCGTCAAAGTGCAACACTTTCAGCAGCAGAAGAGGCACTTATCATAGCTAAGGTTGTGAATGTTAATAACCTGTGTTGCTGTTGATGTAGCTGCAACACAAGTGTTTGTGGCTGAGTGGAACTTGGACTTTGAATCGGGGATGATGCTGGTGATGATCGACAGGATGACTGTGTATTTTTAGGCAACTTTGCTTGTCCAGTGTCAGACCTTCCAATTGTTTTCTCAAACAGTCTACAGACAGACACAGTGCTCCTCTTCAGTGGTGGAAGATTGACCCTTTGCCTATCAGCTAACATTCTGGCTATGTCATCATCACTCTCATTATCAACTTCATCTGTATCTGAACAAGGGGAGGATGCTGAAGGGATATATTCTAGAGCTACATCATCATCATCATTCATCATTAGGTCATCCTCAGCATCACCCACTGCTTCTTATATTCCTCTAAGCTTTTAGAGGTGTCAAACAATTTCTTTTTACTCTTACTTTCACAAAGTTTGCTAATAATTTGAGTTTGGTGCTTGGTTGTCTCACTGACAGATGCAGAAGTTAGTTCATCTGCTACACCTTCCTCCATTATGCCATTGCCATCATCAACACTAGAATGCGACTTGTAGTTCTCTTTAGTGTTCTTCTTTGTGTTCTGTTTTGTTTTTTGTACTATCACTGGTGGTGGAAATTCTGGTAGGACTTTGACAAACTGCATCCTCACTGGGAGAAGAGGGATCATCATAATTTCTCTGTTATCCAATACAGGTTACTGGTAACTTTGGGTAGGCGATCAGCTCCTTTAAGTAGGCAGGAACAATTCTGAGAAGTGACTGCTGGGTGTAGCCTACCTACTCTCCTTAGCTTGCAGCTAGCCAATCCCCATCCAGTAAGATTTGTTCCTTAGTCAAGACACAAGGCAAGAGAACAGTTCTGCTGTAGTTTTAGCTTTTTTTTAATTATTTTTCTATTAAATATAGGATACCAACATTAGGCGGATTACCATCACTGAGAATTCTCATCACCCAAATGTGAATAGCTCAGTTTACCAGGTGCTTTTGTGGACCTAAGCCCTGGGGGGAAAATCTTGGCTGCAAGTTCCTTCCTCAGGAGTTGCCCACTGAGGCTTCTTCTTGATATATGGTAATCTGAGGATAGAAGATTCCCTTGGTACAGGAGGTGTCCTCTGACCCATCTGATGTGTTTCAGGAGCCTGTCAGGCTCCATACTTGTTTTCCACCTAACCCCACACTTGACTGTTTGGTGTCTGAGGAGTGAAAGTTTCCATACAGAAAACCGTCTGTCTCTAGGAAATTTTCTAAGCTTTACCTGTTCTCTGAGGCCGCCCTAGCTCAGTGGGTTCATCCTCTTAAGGTGGATGCCCCTGTTTCCAGGCTTTCTAAGTCCACAGTCTTGCCTGTGGCTGATGCATCTGCTCTGAAAGACTGGACTGACAAAAAGCTTGAGACCTCTCTCAAGGCCATTTTTATGGCTTCTCGCCAACATCTCTGAGGCTCAGCATTATGTTTCTGCTGCCCTGTTTGATGCTGTGCACATGGTAGCCAGGGCATCCACCATGTCTGTGGTAGCCAGATGTGCTCTTTGGCTCAGGAGCTGGTCTGCTGACACTGCCTCCAAGAGTGCTCTCCTGTCTTTGCCATTTCAGGGCACCCCACTGTTTGGTCCTGGAGCTGAGTCTCTCGTGGTGACTCAACCTGAACAATCTGCTGAAGGGTAGGCCATTCATGTTTCCATTTTGGACAACAGTGAAGACAGCCTCTCTGGTTGGAGGGCAGTTCTGGGGCACTTGAATGCTCTGGGCTGGTGGTCCCAGGAAGAATCTCTCCTTCTCATCAACATCTTAGAGCTTCACTGGACGCGCCAACTGGAGGATTGCCCTGTCAGGGTCCACTTGGACAATGCCACAGTGGTAGCCTACATCAACAAGCAAGGTTGCACAAGAAGTCTCGCAGCTTGGCTAGGGGTCAAGGCTATTTTGTCCTGGGCAGAGGATCATGTCCCTGCTATTTCCATAGTTCATATTCATATTCATGGCGTAGACAACGTTCTGTCAGACTTCCTCAGTCAACACACAGTGGACAGCGGAGAGTGGGAACTGCATCAAGAGGTGTTTGGCCTCATTGTCCAGTTGTGGGGTTTCCTTGCATTGACCTGATGGCAACAAGACACAACAGGAAGGTTCCAACGTTCTGCTCTCGCTGGGCCGATCACCTGGTTCTAGCAGTGGATGAGTTGTTGATCCTGTGGAATTTCCCTCTGGCATACATCTTTCCTCCCATTCCCCTGTTGCACAGTGTGATACGGAAACTGCAACTGGAGCTCTGCCCAGTCATTCTGATTGCTCCGTACTGACCTCGGCAGGCTTGGTATCCGGAGCTTCTGGATCTCTCAGTGGCAGAACCTCTTCGACTTCCCTCCCGTCTGGATCTTCTTCTACAGGGTTACCTGTGGAAGGAGGATGCTCAACGTCTGGCTTTGATGCCATGGAGATTGAATCCTCAATTTTGAAGAAGGGATTTTCTTCTGGTGTGTTGGCTACTATGCTAAGTGCCCATAAGCCGGTTTCCTCTAAGGCCTACCATCGAGTTTGGTCTACCGTTCTATCTTGGTGTGCTGATAGGGACCTGTCTCAGGATTTTGATCTTCCTACGGTCCTTTCCTTCCTCCAGGTTGGTGTGGATAAGGGTCTCAGTCTGAGTTCTCTTAAGGTTCAGGCTTCTTCTGCTCTCTTTGTTTTCTTTTTTTTTAAGTTTTTTGTCTACAATAGAAAAGAAGAGAGAAGTAAGAGTGAAGTAATAGTAATAGCCTGAGCTTACCTCAAGCTTGACTTAAGTACTGCAGTTTTTGAAACTACACACTTCTGTCTGTCTGCTGCACTTGTGTCTGGCTGCAAACTACTTACAGAGATGGATAGGAGATGGACATGAGGCAATGGAGGGGGCCGCATTGACAGAGGCCACACACTGAGGGAGCTTCATTGCCGGATTTGACACATTATTTATAATCTATCCATAACCTGGAAGAGAATATCACATTTTTACATTTATAGGAATGCAGTAGGCTCTCTATTTATGATATATTACATGTAGAGGTTATCTTGGGAAGCCCAGCATGCAGACAATTTTAATAGATTGTATTGTTTGCTTGAGCTTTATTTTTTTTTATATTTTGTACCAATAAAACAGTTTTTATTAATCATTGTGACCTTCACGTAGACATGAGAGAGATAGTTTTTATGTTTATTCCTATTAAGCATAGACTCCAACACACACAGAGAGGTATATTATATTATACACGATTTCCTTTGTGCACAAGACTCTAAACCTCCTTTGACGTGTTTTTAACCTTTTGAATAACCAAGAGATGCATTGCGCACCCCTCTGGCATTCAAAGGGTTAACATGTTTGGGGAGTCAAAAGGTGCACTGCCTTGGGGCAGGTGTAGGACAGAATTAGAATATTCTCTAGTAATTAGAATGTGTATCCTAATTTGCATACCGTGCAGGGAATTCGCATACATTACAACAGTATGCCACTAATCCATAAAGGTCAATTTCTCAAAAGTTATTTATTTTAAAGAAAAATGACTATTGAAACATGCAAGTAGAGTTCAGTTTAATCCTTGGAGTGTAAAAATGTATTAAACATGTCTTAAAGGGATAGTAATGTTTCATAATAAAAGCAGCTCTAATTAATCATCATAGTATTTGGACTTTGGACTTTGTCAGAGTTGTAGTTCAAGACTAATTCAATGACAAAGTATCCCCCTCCCGCCCCTTTTATTGATGTAACACTGCTCAACTAGAGCAGAAGGGAGGTGCCCAGGTAGATTGTAAAGAGGGACAATCTTCAATTAAGATAAGGGAAAACCTGGAAAACTTGTCAAGGGGGCCAGGGCTTTCATTGTTCTCATAGGAAGAAGATTGTCCCCTGCTGTTATCTGTCTAGTCTATGGACTGGATTCCACATCTGAGAAGAGATGGCTTACACTAGGTAAAAGGGACAGGGCAACGTTGCTTGTGAATATCTCTCAAACCATAAAGGTTTGAGAGATAAAACCTATATCGTTCTTCATGATTTTTGAATGCCTACAAAATAAAATAAAGATAAAACAAAGTATTACTATCCCTTTAAGGTGACAGCCCATATTTAAAAATGATCAGAACTGAATTTCCTTTGATTAGTACACTGCGTGCTGCTTTTTCATCTGTTGTGGGTTCCAGTGTGCAAAGGTGATCAACCCAACACTGAAAGAGTTAAAAAAAAAAAAAGTCATTAAAACTGGGCTGGCCATTCCAGTGCAGCCATGCGTAAACAGACCTCGTTAACTCTTTCAGTGCTGGGTTGGTCACCTTAAAACCCTTACCGTGACAGAGAGCTATATTGAATGCATTGCATAGAAATGCTTTGGATACCTCTCTATTAAAGGAATTGTAATGTTTCACAAGAAAGGCAGCTCCAATTAATCTTCATAGTATTTGGGCCATGGAGAGTGTTATTTCAGTACTGTCAGAGTTGTAGTTCAAGAGTAATTGAAGGATAAAGTATCCCCCTCCCGCCCATTTTACCTAGTGTAAGACACCTCCTCTCAGATGTGGAATTTGGTCTCTTGACCGAACAGATCTCAGCAAGGGACAATCTTCTTACTGTGATCATAAGGAAAACCCTGCCACCTTGACAGTTTTATCAGGTTTTCCCTTATGATCACTGAAGATTGTCCCTCTCTGTGATTCATCTGGACAGTGTTGCTGCTCTGAGGTGAGCAGTGTTACATCAGTAAAAGGGGCGGGAGGGGGATACTTTATCACTCAATTACTATTGTACTACAACTCTGACAGTATTGAAATAACACTCTCCATGGCTCAAATACTATGAAGATTAATTGGAGCTGCTTTTATTTTGAAACACTACTATCCCTTTAAAGAGAACACCAGATTTGACTCTTTTCTTATAATTTTTTTTATGAAGAAAGAATACAAGTTCCAGGATTTTTCCTTATAAATAAAACAAGGGTGCCCCCACCAGTGGGATTTTTTTTTTTTAATAAGGATGTTTTACAGCTCAACATGGCATCCACAGTGGGCTAAAGCCAAAATATGACCCCAAGCTCAGCCTGCCCAGACCCTATATTTATCTGGAGGGGGACAAGTGTGGCTCAAACTGTTGGCAGTAAAACAAAACAGTTTCCAAAAGGCAAATGTGTAACAACAATAATTTACACCTCATTTACTAAAGAATTATGTAGGCACTCCTGGATGCTTATTTGTGTTTCGTGCAATCACAATCTCCTATTTTTCATTGCAAATGTTCCAAAATAAGTTCTAAGCGTAATCAAAGGTATAATGCTTTGAAGTGGCCCAATCTAGTAATAGTTGGTAGAAACAACTTCTAATCAAGGTGAAAATAAAAATGTGCAGATCAGTCCCTATGAGTTCAGTGATTATGCTAAATCCTTGAGGAACAGCGTAGCGTGAAATGCGTTGTGCTCCTTTCTCATCCTCCACTGACTGACAAATCCATAATATTGCACTTAAGTGGAAGAAAGGACAGTGGTAGCAAGCAATACAAACTTTTACATGACAATTATGTAAATCTTACTTTTTTGTTCTGTACAGCCATGGGTTAATTATTAACCCTTTGAGTGTCAGAGGGGTACGTATTGCTGAAGAATTACATATATAATTGTTACAAGAAATAAAGCAAAAAAAAGGGGCACTCCTAGAGAAATATAGTTATGACTAGGGATGGGCAAAACTTTCCTCCTCAAACTGAAATCGGCAAAAAATTTCCCATGAAAAGTGCAGATTTTCCACTTTTTTCCGCTTTTTTTGCCCATTGAAATCAATGGAAACATAGAAGTTACACACAACACATTACAAATAATATTTTATTTCCCAAAGGCATTGTATAAAAGGGGCATGAGGGGGCCTGTGTTGGTGGGGTGTGGGGAAAGAATCAGTTGAACAGGGGATGATTTTTGGGGGGTTGTTTCTGGGATTGGGGGGCACTTAATAAAAAAGAAATCCTAAATAAAATAAAAACCATAAGACGTGGTATAAAGGGGTCAGAGGAGGGTGCCCGTGTTGGTGAATGAATTAATCATTTGAGCAGGGAATTTGTTTTGGGGGGGTTTCTTGACTGCTATTTGGGGGACAGTTAACAAAAAAAATAAATCAATAAAATAAGACATTTGTATTTAAAGTGACAGAGACAGGAACCCCCTGACATAAGGTGCCACTGGGGTGGACTGATACTTGACTATTTTGTAGAAGATGATTTGTTTGATTTGCTGTTAGAGGCCTTTGTAGGACTTAGACTTATTAGAGGCCCAAGCCCTGAAGAAACATTGATTTGTAGGACTTAAGCTTGTTTGGCACAAGCCCCAAGGAAACATTGATTTATAGGACATAGGCTTGTTAGACGCAACCCCCCAAAACTGTTTAATTTTTTGTAGGACTAGTTTTTATTTATTTATCTATTTACTTATTTATTTATTTTTAAACACAAGCACTGAGAAAAAAATAAAAATGGCCTACTGGCCTAATGCCAGCAGGTCATGTTGGCCAGTGGCCACTGTCAAATGTCCTCCTGAGTCCTGAGGTGCAACTGCTGTTTGTACTGGTGCTGCTGAGCTGTTTAAGCAGAAGGATGATTAGGCAGCTGAAAGGGAATGAGATCAACAATAGCAGTAGCATGGAAGATGGATGATGAAGGTTTCACATGCCACGACTGGCTCCAGTGATGCACCCGAGGCAGTAGCAGTAGAATAAGTAGCCCCCAGTATATGTGGAGAAAAGAACAAGTTGGCCATTAAATCTTCTCCACCTGCCCCTCCTCCAGAATCATCATGGGTGTGTTGTTATTAGAACATATTTTCCCTTGAGAGCAGGAAAAGTGGGTCTCCTCAGCAACTGCAATGTGCACAGTGTGTGTGTGGTAAATAACATCTGGGGGCACAACTGTATCCAAACACCATGACACCCGAAACCAAGTCCTGCCGCCTTCACTGTAACCCTTGTCCAGACCCCGCTAAGGACACATGACAACATGCGGACAGTTTAATTGTAGTTATAAACCCTCCCTGCCACCATCTTAGCATATTCTGTGGAATGGAATCTCCTCAGAAGCCGCTTGATGCCCTGGTATCGATTCTCCTCCACCACACTGGCATGTGTGGTCAGTGCTATCATTTGGTGGGGGAGGTAATGAAAGAGGAGGATTGGCAGAAGATGTAGTTACCCTAGAAGGTGATGGTGAGCTAGTTGTTTCACTCATCCTGGAACTTCCAGTCTCTGCCTGGGTAGTTCTATTCCTCCTCCTCTTTGATCTCCGCCTCGCCTCTTGTTGCCTTTCTGGTGAATCAGGGACAGCAAAAGCGGTGTTTGATTTCTGTGGTGGGTGTTTGTCTTTAACATGTTTGGAGTAAATGTTATGGTGTCTGTGTTTCATGTGTGATATGAGGGCGCTTGTGCCAAGGTGTGTTCCCTCCTTTTCTCTTTTCACTAACTTGTCACAAATTGTACACAGTGCCGTTGCTGATGACTGTACTGTGCCTGCCCCAACAGAAAAATAGTCCCACGATGACTTCAGAGGGAAGGGGAAAGGTGGAGAAGAATGGCCTCTTTCTTCTTGTCCTCCACATTCCTCTTCATTGTCTGTGGCAGTGGATAATGTTACTGCTGTCAGCACTGCAACTAGGATCAGGAGTATTGCTACTGCTGGCAAGTGGAACCTGTCCTAGTCCAGCATCACTTGTTGACCCTATTCCCACTGTGTCCACGGTGGTCTGTGGCTCACTAACCTGCTCCTCAGCATCCTGCTGTCCTTGCATCTCAGCATCAGAAGAAATTAGAGCAGTTGCAAATTCCTCTAATCCCAAGATGTCCTTGCTAGTGGTGGTGGTGATGCCCATCCTCATCCCTGTCTCCCATTCCTTCTCAGTTTCAGCTAAAAAGGACATCAATGTCTCTTCCACCCCAGCTTCTCCAACATCATCACCACCACCACCACCACTAGTCCCTACATGCTGTTGTTGCTGCTGCTGCTCTATTCCAGACACCTGACTGCTGCTTGGAGGAGGTGGTGAGCAATGTGACAGAGGGTCCCCTAATGTCACACTTGCCATTGCCTTTTGACCTGAAGAAGAAGGCAGACTAGCACTAGCAGAAATAGCATCAGACACAGGCAGCTGATCTGTGCTCCTGCTGCTGGTGGTATTAATTTTCGGCCTGCTCTCCTCCCCCAACACCAGTTATGGCCTATTCAGGTTCATGTTCCACCTGGACACTGTAGTGAAGAGAAGGGGAGGACTCCCAGTCCCAGGGTCAGGAGAATGGTGTGGGCTCCCTTGACCGCTAGTCTGGATGCTGTAAAATGTTCCCCCTATCACTCCCACTGCTTCACCATTACTGCTACTACTAACACCAACCACATCAAGTTCAGCCGCAGAGTCTTCCTCCTCAGTCTCACAGTCACTAGTAACATGAGGATATTATTTATTACCCCTCCTTCACTCCTAAGGATAACAAGCTACTGAACCTTAATAGCAGTAGTACTAGAACTGGCCGGACTGCTTGGGAATGGCAAGTGTGATTTAGGGTCCCTTGCTGTTACACTTGGCATCATTTTCTCCTTCCCCCCTTAGTACTACAAGAAACAGTAGCAGCAGGCAAAGTATTGGTGGCAGCAGGTTCAGCACTGGCAGCAGGTTCAGCACTGGCAGCAGGTTCAACACTGGCAGCAGGTTCAGCACTGGCAGCAGGTTCAGCACTGGCAGCAGGGGCAGCATGTCTGGGAACAGGTACAACACTAGTGGCTGCAGGATCAGAAATGTTGGCACTGGCAGCAGGGGCAGCACCTCTTGCAGCAGGCACAGGCAGCTGACCTGTCCTGCTCTCACTATCCTTTTCTCCCTTCCTTCCCATTCCCTTTTGTCCCTTCCTTCCCTTTCCTCCCTTAGTTTCCCATTTCCTTTTCTCCCTCCCTTCTTATTAAATTCCCCAAGATCCCTTGGGATGATTAGGGGGACTGGACAACATTGGTTCAGTACTGCTAGTCACTTCCTCCTCCAACTCTTCCTCAGACTCAGTGAACACATAATATGGGTCCTTCCAGTTCCTCTTTTTGCTGCTCATAATGATAGGAATCACTATGAGACTCTCCTGCCTCAATTTTTGTTAAATATCACAAGAGAACAGCACAGCACGTCTATCTCGCTCTGTGTAGCTGCTTCTATTGTGCCTGCCTTCAGCGAAAAGTCACGTTTTTATAACAGAAGTGCGAAAACTTTTTAGCCATTGAAAAAATGGCGAAAGATTTTGGCCAATGGGAGAAAGATGAGAACATTTTAACCGTTAGTTTTAAAGCAGATTTTCCAGAAGATAACAATGTGGTTTTCGCGAAATTACCCATCAAGTTCAACCCTCTCCTCATACCCCAGTAATTTTATAGCTTTCCTGCTACCAAATAAGTTAGTCTTTATCAGACCTTCCTGATCTGCCTACTAATAAAGAGTATAACTCTGTATGTTCCCTTTGGAAATAAATGTATCTAATCTTCTCTTAAATGTATCCATTGTATCTGCCATAACTACCTCCTTGGGCAAAGAATTCCACAATTTAACAGACCTTATTGTAAAAAACCCCTTCCTCTGCTGAAGTCTAAACCTCTTTTCCTCTAATCTCAAGGGGTGTCCCCTGGTCACTTGATCAGGCCTTGGAATAAATAGCTCACCACAGAGATCCTTGTATTGACCTCTCATATACTTGTACAATGTGATAAGGTCTCCTCTTAGTCGTCTTTTCTCTAGAGTAAATAAACCAAGTTTGTTTAGTCGTTCCTCATACGTCAAGTCCTCCATTCCCTTAATTAATTTTGTTGCTCTTCGCTGTACCCTCTCTAGTTCTAGTATATCCTTTTTCAGAACCAGTGCCCAAAACTGCACTGTATACTCAAGGTGAGGTCTTACCAATGATTTGTATAATGGCAAAATAATGATATCCACTCTTGCTTCAATACCTCTTTTTATGCAAGACAGGATTTTGTTGCCTTTGCTACTGCTGTTTGACACTGGTCACTGTTTCCAAGTTTGTAGTTGACAAAGATACCCAGGTCTTTCTCTGAGGAACAGCAGAAAAGGAGGTCATTATCTATTGTTACAGGGTGGACACTCAGAAGTAATGTGCATAAGTAGTAAGTTAACCCTTTGAATGCCAGAAAGGTATCCAACGCATTGCTTTGCAATGCGTTGGATACCTGTCCGGCACACAAAGGGTAATGAAAGAGTGATAGACTGATGGAATAGCCTTCCAGCAAGAAGTGGTTGGGACAAATTGTGTTAGGGGATTCAAAATTACAATAATTTGTCTGAGATTTGGCTGACCATGGCATAATAACTTTTTAATTCTGATTACACATAATTTTCAGTTACCACTACTTTTGAACATCTCACTGTTATGGCTCTTTCTCATGGTCTGGAAAGACTGGGAGAAATAAAGTGGTTTTAATCTAAAAGAAGCATTAAAATGGTTGTAAGATTGTCTCTGGTAGTTTTAAAATTTTCAAAGGGACAGTAACGTCCCAGAAAAATATTTTTCATTTTGTAGTGCTTAAAAAGTTGATCTGAATGCAAAAAAACCTTATTTCTCAAACCGCTATGGTTTAAGAGATATTCACTGTCAAAATTTGACGTTTCCTGCTGTCAGTTGTAAAGCTGACAGCAGGAGATCTGTGTCGGCCGACACGAGGAGGATCTGCAGCAGAGCCGCAATCACGTTATTTAAGATAAATTACTTCATTGGAATGGTCTACAAAGTGTGCTTGCAAACCAGGCACACTTTGTAGACCTTTCCAGTGAAGTCATTCTTTTTAAATAACATGATTGCGGCTCTGCTGCAGAGACTCCATTTAGTCCCCGGACAGGATTCCCCTGCAGTATGGAGGAATTTTGACAGTGAATATCTCTCAAACCATAGCGGTTTGAGAGATAGGGTTTTTTGCATTAAGTTCAACTTTTTAAGCACTACCAAATGATAAATATTTTTTTCTGGGACATTACTGTCCCTTTAGTGACATTTAGTAGGATGTCGCGCCGTGTAGTGTGTTTTAAAAAAAAAATGGCGTTTGGAAGTTTGTAAATAGTGGTGTAGCATATTTATATAATGTAGAAATGTCGCAATTAGAGACAACTTAGTGACAGAATTTTCACCAAATATTTGAGGCCATGTCTGACCTGTTGTTATTCTTTACGGTCACCACATTTATCAATCCCTTACCGCCCAAGGACGTACATGTACATTCCAAGCAGATGTCCCAGGTGGACAGAGGATGTACATATATGTCCCGAAAGTCATTTAAAAAAAATGAAAAAAAATGTTCGGCGGGTGTTACGTGCCGGCCGTGTATGCGTGCGGCCGGTCACTAAGGGGTTAATGTATCTAGAATATGTTATAAATACCAAAACTCATAATAAGGAAATATATTTACTCCCAAGGCCCAACAAGCCCGCCAACCCCTCTGTACCTTCTTTGTAGGCTTGTAGAGTGGCCAAGTGGCTGAGCAGAACGGACCGTGAGTAGAGGAACTTCTGTATCATCTACCCCGGTCTGACAGGAAGCTACTCGCCAAGCTCAACGAGCAACTTCCTGTCAGACCGGGTAGAGGATCAGAAGCTCCTCTACCGGGTCTGACAGGAAGTTGCTCGTTGAGCTCGGCGGAGAGCTTCCTGTCAGACCGGGGCAGATGATACAGAAGTTCCTCTACTCACGGTCCATTCTGCTCAGCCATTCTACAACTGATGATCAGCAGCGAGGGAATGGGAGCACTGTGCAGTGTTGTCCCCTCCTGCCGGTCACCCAGAGCCTGCACCCCCTGGGCCGGCGTGCATGGGGGAATTTCTACAAATCTGCCCTCCCCGGCATGATTCCCCCCCCCCCCCCCCGGTTCCTACAACCTTGACCTTGTGTATAACTTCTGACACTCTGTTAACCCCTTGAATTCTAGGAAGAACTTCACAATGCAGTGAAAATCTTTCTAGCATCCAAGCAGTTAATAATACCTGCAACCATTCTCTGCTCAAAAACAGAAAAAAGGACAATTGTGTTGGAATCTCTATGGAAGCCGGATCACCCAGGCAGCGCTAATATGCCATCTCACACATGCTTCATAACGCTGCTGATTTTTAAACTGACAGATCCATTACAATCAAAAGCAATGACTTTTTGTTACCATTTTAATTATCAGAAGCCCAATTAGCAGGAGATAGATTTCCTCCTCATTAGTTGCTTCATATGATCAGTCAGGTTTAGGGAACAAATCTCACAGCTCTACGAGGCTGTTGAATTCCCACTTTGATTTTTGTGGGATTTTTTTTATACACGGATGAGCAATACTCCGTTAGGGATTAGAAATTGATTGGTATAATTTACTTCCTGTAAGTGTGCACACATTGTAGGTATTAGAATAGCATAAAAATACAAACAAATCAAGCTAAATCTAATGGAGTAACATTACACCTAACCATACACTTATCAGAACCAGTGGTCTCTCCATACATCCTCTCTACGGACAGTAATATAAACTGTTTACAATACCAGTGCCTTCCCACAACCATAAACACACACACTCTCGATGGACTGCCAAGGCACCGCTCGACTAACAAAATTATCTTTTGCCAGCAGAAGTCATTTAGGTCTTTGGAAATTGATGTTTTTCACACCATTTTATAGATATAGACTTTATGAATAAAATATAATGTTAAAGCCCTTTTGTGTGCATCTAATTGCATCATTTGAAATCCCAAATGAGGGCAGAGGTTCATGCAATGTCTGCAGCGAGCGTTTACCAGAGATTGAACTCTGCAGAGGAGAAGTCCCCTAGGCTTGTGCGGGAGCTAGGCTTCTAAGCTGTCCGGTGATTGGGCCGTTTGCATTAGGATGAAAGAAAGCTGAAAATTGCCAAGGCATGTGTTGAAGCCCTGCTGTCTGGGGAAATTTAAACTGCTAACAAGAGTAGAAAGTACCAGAGGTTGGTCTAAGGACAGGAATGAAAATGCATATTTGAAGTCTTCTGTGTTTCCATATTGAAATATTGGAATATGTCATGAATAGACTGTCTACATTTCACTTTACTTGTCTATAAAAGGAGGTAGTAGTGTCTCAATCCATTCCGTTCCATGGGTGCAACATTACAGAGTAACTAGGTATTCAGGTACTCAGCATATGTATGTATACAATTGTTCCATATTACTGTGTGTGTGTGTATATACCATTGTTCCATGTTACTGTGTGTGTATTTGTGTGTGTGTGTGTGTATATATATATGCGTGTGTCACATTATTCTAAGTTACAATATATGAATGTGTGTGTTCAGACTGTTCTCTGTTACTATGTAAATGTGTGTGTGTGTGTGTGTGTGTGTGTCCCTTTGTTCTGTGTTACTCTTTGTGTTTGTGTGTCCACTGTTCTTCTGTGTGTGTGTTTGCTTTCTTACTGTGTGTGTCAATGTCTCATTACTGTATGTGTACGTACACCTTCCTCTGTGTGTAATTGTTTGTGTGTGTAAGTGTGTGTCCCCAATGTTCTATTACTGTGTGTGTGTTTGTGTATGTGTGTGTGTACGTGTGTGTGTGTGTGTGTGTGTGTGTGCGCATCTGCCTCTGTGTGTATGTGTGTGTTTACAATTTTCTGTTACTGTGTTTGTGTGTGCACCTGCCTCTGTGTGTATGTGTGTGTGTGTCCAGTGTTCTGTTACTGTGTGTGCATGTGTGTGTGTCCAGTGTTCTGTTACTCTGTGTGTGTGTTCAATGTTCTATTACTGTGTTTGTGTTTGTGTATGTGTGTCCAATGTTCTGTTACTGTGTGTCTCAAATGTTCTGTTACTGTGTGTGTCTCAAATGTTCTGTTACTGTGTGTGTGTGTCTCAAATGTTCTGTTACTGAGCATGTGTTTGTGTGTAACTGCCTCTGTGTGTGTGTGTGTCCAATGTTCTGTTACTGTGTGTGTGTGTGTGTGTGTGTGTGTGTGTGTAAACCTGCCTCTGTAAGTATGTGTGTGTACCCAATGTTCTGTTTCTATATGTGTGTGTGTGTGTGTGTGTGTGTGTGTGTGTGTGTGTGCGCACTTGCCTGTGTATGTGTGTGTGTAGACTTGCCACTGTCTGTGTGTGTGTGGGTGTGTTTGCCACTGTGTGTGTGTGTGTGGGCTTGCCAATGTCTGTGTGTGTGTGTGTGTGTGTGTGTGTGTGTGTGTGTGTGTGTGTGTGTGTGTCCAAGGATCTGTTGCTGTGTGCCTCCTATGTTACTGTGTACAGCAGTATAGGGGAGAGTAAGCTGGTGCTGATGAGGATGGTAAACCAGATATATCTGGGGTGTTGCACTATAAATGGCTCCTCTTAGGGATAGTAGTGCTTAATGTTTAATGAAATATTTATTGCATACTTTATTCTGCTGAGTAAATCAATGAACTCCCACTGCTGGAAATGTTTTATTCCAAAGGAATTGCAGCTCAAACCTTAATTTCTGAGGTGCAATACTTCCATGGCCTGTTATTCTATAGTGATGCTGTTGCTACAACATCCTATGGAAATGTATGGTCAACTGACCAGAGCTTTCCTTACCATGCTATAGCAAAAGGCCACCATAAGATATAAGGCTACAGAAGTACTGAACCCAAACAATTTCAAGTTTGAGCTGCAATATGTTTTAAATAAAACACCTTTCAGCATTGAGAGTTCCCATGTTTTACTCAGGAGGATATGCCCTGCAGTATATATGATTTTCCATATTGAGTGTTATTATCGCTTTAATCATAGACCACTCACTGTGTGCCTGTCTGTGAGTGTGTCTTTCTGTGTGTGTGTGTGTGTGTGTATACCATTGTTCTGTGTTACTATGTATGTCTGGGAGTGTGTATTCCATTATTTTATTTTACTCTGTATGTGTGTTTACTGGCGTGTGTATGTGTGTTTGTGTATCTGTGTGTGTACCATTGTTCTGTTACCATGTATTTTGTGTTTGTGTACTGGTATGTGTGTGTTTGTGTGAATATTTGTGTGTGTGTATCTGTTTGTGTATATATATGTGTGTGTGTGTGTGT
Organism: Rhinophrynus dorsalis; assembly: GCA_037306005.1. Taxonomy (NCBI): domain Eukaryota; kingdom Metazoa; phylum Chordata; class Amphibia; order Anura; family Rhinophrynidae; genus Rhinophrynus; species Rhinophrynus dorsalis. The sequence goes on from CM074725.1 coordinate 249,102,259, forward strand.
GTGTGTCTATACCACTGTTCAGTTACTATGTATTTTGTGTGTGTGTACTGGTATGTGTGCTTGTTTGTGCATATTTGTGTGTGTGTGTGTATCTGTTTGTGTGTGTGTATATGTGTGCGTGTGTGTATATGTGTGTGTCTATACCATTGTTCTATGTTACTATGGCTTTTGTGTGTACTGTTGTTTGTGTGTATATTTTTGTGTGCATATTTGTGTGTGAGAGTATATGAGTGTGTGCGTGTGTTGTGTATCAGTGTTCTATATTACTATGTGTGTGTGCATGTGTGTAGTGGTGTGTATGTGTCACATTGCTCTTTGTTACTGTATATGACTGTATGCGTTTGTGTGTTTTGTGCAGTTTTCTGTCCCAAATTGTTAAGAAATTCCCCGGAAGGGACCGCAGGGTACAGGAGGGGAAACATGTCATGGGGGAGGGTTGATTCATGGAGGAAGTATATGTGTTGGGAGGAGTAAAAGGAAAGGGTATAAAAGGGTTGGAAACAGGAAGTGAGTTGTTGTTTGGAGGAGGAGAGGACAGAGGAAGCATTCTTCTGCACGCTGCTGTCTGGTTTCCAGCTTTCTTGCCTTTTTTCTCCTTGGCGGTTCTCCTGGGGTTTTTTTTTTTTCATGCCCAGTTTAGGGCTCTATGCTCCAGTCTGCTGCTGATCGCTTTTCCCTTGTGGCTGTACTTTGCTTTTTATCTTACTCTGCTGTATTTCCCCCCTTGTTCATTTTTCCACATTTATCCTTCATCCCTGTCTCACTTCCACTCTCTTTGTGCTGTTTTTTCTTACCCATTTCATCTCCAGGTCTGTCCTTGGCTCCCGGGCTGGGCATTAGGCCCGGTGCGGGCTCCTGCAGCTGCGTCCGGATGAGCCGATCCGTCCGCCATTGGAGCTTCGCGGTTTTTTCCTTTGGGAGCGGGTGCGCTCTGCAGACTCGGCCTCGTGGGGCCAGTTTCTGGAATAGAACGGCTGGCTTTGGAGGGTAGGTTTCCCCTTCCTTCAGGGCTTGAGCTCTTCGCGGCGGCTGCCAGTTCTGCTTCGCTCCTGGGGGGAGTTTTGGCCTCGCGCCGGATTTTGATGCAGCCCCTGTGAGTTCCCCTCTGGGGTGCTGGCTGACTGGAGGAAGACTGATGCACCGGCTGCTAGTATGGCCTACCCCTCCCGTGGGACTTCAGTGACACGGGAGACTGCGTGGGACAGCGTGTGCTGGTTTCTGCACCGGGCACGCAGCTCTGTCCACCAGGGTGCTCTGTTCCTGTTTTTACTCCCCCTACTTCACTACTGGACCGGCAGGAGATGGAGGCCTGGGTGTGCAGTGTTGATGGTATGTAGGGTTTCTGTCTGTGTGTATGTCTGGTGGAGTTGGTATGGGTCTGTCTGGGGGGATTGTGCGGGTGGTGCATGTATTTTGTGGGTATGTATGAATGGCTGTGTAGGGGTTTATATGTGTGGATGTTTGTGGGTGGGTCTGTATGTGTGGATGTTGGTGGGTGTGTGTATGGATTGATGTCTGTGCTGGGGATGTATGACTGGGCGGCGGTATGCGTGTGGTTCTGTGTGAGTGGGCTATATGGCTGTGCCTATGTACATGGGTGGGGTTGTGTGGGTCGATGGTATACTTATGTTTGTGGATGTGAGGTCTATATGGATGCCTATGTACATGGGTGGGAGTGGGTTTGTGCTACGGTTATGTAGGGGTAGCTATGTACCTCTTGAGAATGCAGTGTTTTTTCTCTGAAGTGTATCTGTTTTCTGTGTTCCTATGGGACTGCGTTGGATGGGAGTATGTGTAGTTTTTATGGGTGTATATATAGATGTATATGTGTATGTCTGTGTATGTGTATGCATGCCTATGTATCTGGGTGTGGATACCTGTCGGTGGATGTGGATGGTTTGGTGTGGAGGTAGTCTGTCTTATCTGCATTTGCATCCTACTATGTGTATGGATGTGTATGTGTATATATATATGTCTGTGTGTGTATGTATATGTATGTATGTGTATATATGTATATGGGACAGTATATGTAGGATGGGTATGTGTATATCTATGTCTGTGTGTGTATATATATGTATGGGTATATACCAATTTAACCTTACTTGAGCTCCATTCACATGTGGATACTGTGGTCGAGTTACCTAATTTTACCTAAAAAAAAAAAAAAAAAAAAAAAAAAAAAAAAATTTTTGTTCTCCTACCTTCCATGGTTTAGGGCGCACTTACTGTTCAGGCTGTGGGTATTGGGTCACACTGGATGTGTGCTGGGTCATTTGTCCAGCACGTCCTAGTTGATCTTACGGCATTGATGTGTATGTATATACATGTCTATATGTGTATATGTTTCTATATATGTATGTGTGTATGTTTCTATGTATGTATGCGTGTATAGCTCTTTATAGGTTCACCATTTGAGTATTTTGTCTAGCATTTCATGAGGACGGATTTCCGGTACGGGACATTTTTTAAGAACAGTATTCGCATTTTAGCACAGTTTTGTGGAATTGAGGGGGCACGGTGGGGATGCCGGTGGCATGCATGAGTGACACGGCGTCCTGGTTGGGAATCACTGCATGGAACTCTTGTCATGGGTGCATTGGTGTCAGTGTGTGTTTGTGTGTGTTTGGTATGCTTTGCTGCACGGATGTGGTTCTGGGCTCTGGTGGTCACATCTTCCCGGTGCATATGCTGTGGGAATCGGCCCTCCCTGTCATATCAGGCTTGGTGTGGCTGCTGCAGGTTCCGGTGGTGGTGGTGTAACTGGGGGCTGCGGACGCCCCGGTGTTTCTGATCCCCTGGGAAGGTGTGTCGGTCGGGAGTGGCCATCGGTTGGCCAATGGATGTCAGCGGTTCCAGTTTCATTTTGAGTTCCTGGCCATGGGACTACATGGCAGTGGGATTGCTGGGTATTTTGCTGCAGCGTTCGCCTCCCTGGGTGCGTCCAGCACTGCAGGTACATCGGGCTGGGCTGCTTCAGGTCCAGGCTCATTGTGGGGTTGCGGAAGGTGTGGTGGCCGGTGTAGATTGCCCCGGTTCTTCTTACGGCGGTTGATGTGAGCTGAGTCTCCTCCAGAATGAATGGCGGGGGGCACCTCGGGTGTTGCTGTGCATCATTACACTGTGCGGCTCTGCAGCAGGTGGTCATCGGACAGCTTTGTGTCAGCACGGCATGTGGCTGGTCTGTCGGTGTGTTCCAGTGGTCTTTCTCTCACGCCAGTTTGTTCCTGTCGCCTTTGTGGTTGGTGCATGCAGGTATAGTGCTATGATTTTATGTGGATAGTGCGGGAGCACTGAGTGGTTACGGACTGGTGGCTGCGCAAGGCCAGGTTAGCTCCGGGTGGATGGTTTGGCGGGCATGCTTGTTGGGTACCTGTGCCAGGTGGTTGGTTCTATTGGCGATTCCTGTGGGGACTTAGTGATTGTTGTTTCTTTTGGGTCGCTGTATCCGGAAGTTTAGTGGGTTATGTATTTTACTAGTAGGGTTGAGGTTGGTAGGTGGCCTGCTGGTTGGGTGTGTTTTTCTGCTTGAACTGGGAGAGTTCAGATATTAATTAAAAAAAAAAAAAAAAAAAAAAAAAAGGCCGTGGCTGGTTTTGGTGCTGGTAGATGGGCTGTTGGTGTATGTGGGGCTTTGAGAGGTTGAATGTCTGTGGGATTCAATGGTTGGTGTGGGATAGCTTGGGGGCTGGGTGTTTGTCGGTCTGCCTCGTGTGCTGGGTTTTGTGTAATGGTTAGGTATCGTGGGGTGTTTTTTGTATGTGTTTTTTCTTCGGCATGAAGGGGTTTTTCCATTTTGTTCTGACTTTGGGTGTGGATCCCTGTGTGGTATCTGTGTGTATGTATGTCTGTATATGTATATGGGGGTATATCTGTATATATCTGTATGTATATATGTGTATGGGTATATCTGTGACTGGGTTTTTGTGAGGATATCTGTCTATGTGTGGGTTTATATGTTATATCTGTTATATGTTGCTGTTTCTGTTGTCTGTTGGGTCTGTTTCTGCTGGTATTGTAGGGTGGGTAGTTATGTCTGGATGTTCAGTGGGAGCCACTGGTTCACTGTTCTGTGTCTATCTGTATTTGTGTAGTTGTCTGGGTATGTGTGTTTATTTTGTTACTATACTACACTGGTGGGTTGTGCCAGTAGTGTTTCTGTTGTCGGTGGCTTGAGGTGCAGTCGCTGGGGTGGCATGTTGCTTTGTGGGGGGTGCCTGTTTTTTTGCTGTGTGCTTTCTGTCCAGTATGTCTGTGGTTTCTTTGTTTAGTGGTTTCTCCCCCCCCCCCTTGTGCTGTTACTGTGGTTGGCAGGTAGGAGCCCAGAGGTCTAGGCTTGGGTGGTATCTTCTGGAATCAGTTGGTCATCTGTGTGTGGTGTGTTGCTTGACTGGTCTGGTTCGTTCTCTCTGGTTTGTTGAGGTTTGTTTGGTGGTGCTCTGTTTTGTGGGATGGTAATTCTTGGGTGGAGTGCCCGGTTGGGCTGTGTGCGTTGTTGTTCTGGGGGGATACAGACCATGGCTTTGGTGGGTGTTGGGGCCGACTGGTCAGGATATTGACAGTCGGACCTGGTGGCGGGGGGCCCAACTGGTCAAGGTATTGACAGTCGGGCCCTGTGGCGGATAGTCCTTGCATGGTTTTCAGAGATCGATAACTGATGTGGTAAAGTTAGGGGATTTTATCCTCGGGTGGAAGCCCTTTGGGAGTTTACCCCGGACTTAGGTCGCGGGAGGTCACGTTACCCATTGAAGCTAAAAGTGGATGGCCAATGGGGTAATTACTTGGAGTCAGCTGTAAGTGCTGAAGAATGGTGGAATCAGCTGTAAGTGCTGAAGAATGGTGGAATCAGCTGTAAGTGCTGAAAATGGTGGAATCAGCTGTAAGTGCTGAAGAACGGTGGGATCAGCTGTAGTGCTGAAGTGTGGGAATGGTAGCATGAGCCCGTACAATTTGGCCATGCTTGGTGTCAAGGAAAGCGGATTGCCAAGGACTGTCAGTTAATGAATGATTATTGCTTAATGATTAATTATTGTTGTGTTTGAATAAGAACAATAATAATGTGAGTAAAATAGTTAAATAAAGCTTTGGTCTGTTATCCCCAATATGATGTGTTGGTAATTATTTATGGATCATACCCTCTCCCTATGACGAGAAATTCCCCGGAAGGGACCGCAGGGTACAGGAGGGGAAACATGTCATGGGGGAGGGTTGATTCATGGAGGAAGTATATGTGTTGGGAGGAGTAAAAGGAAAGGGTATAAAAGGGTTGGAAACAGGAAGTGAGTTGTTGTTTGGAGGAGGAGAGGACAGAGGAAGCATCCCTCCCTCCCTCCCCTCGTGGGGTATGGCTGTGTGTCTTGGCTGGCGGATAGTCCTTGCATGGTTTTCAGAGATCGATAACTGATGTGGTAAAGTTAGGGGATTTTATCCTCGGGTGGAAGCCCTTTGGGAGTTTACCCCGGACTTAGGTCGCGGGAGGTCACGTTACCCATTGAAGCTAAAAGTGGATGGCCAATGGGGTAATTACTTGGAGTCAGCTGTAAGTGCTGAAGAATGGTGGAATCAGCTGTAAGTGCTGAAGAATGGTGGAATCAGCTGTAAGTGCTGAAAATGGTGGAATCAGCTGTAAGTGCTGAAGAACGGTGGGATCAGCTGTAGTGCTGAAGTGTGGGAATGGTAGCATGAGCCCGTACAATTTGGCCATGCTTGGTGTCAAGGAAAGCGGATTGCCAAGGACTGTCAGTTAATGAATGATTATTGCTTAATGATTAATTATTGTTGTGTTTGAATAAGAACAATAATAATGTGAGTAAAATAGTTAAATAAAGCTTTGGTCTGTTATCCCCAATATGATGTGTTGGTAATTATTTATGGATCATACCCTCTCCCTATGACGTGTGATTCTTAGTACATGTGTGCATACATGCTGGCATGTGTCCCAGAGCTCCTGTTTATTATATGTTAGTTATAAGGTAATACCGTGTTAGCCGTACAAAAATCAGGAGATGGTTAGAGTAAAATGATTAGTGTTGAGCGAGCACCGCGATGCTCGGGTGCTCGGGTGCTCTGACCGAGCACCCCCTGCTGCTCGAGTGCTCGGCCGAGCACCCGAGCCCCATTCAAATGAATGGGAGCACTCGAGCATCAAACCAGGCACCCCCTGCTCTGATGAGCGGAGGGTGCCTGGTCAATGTCCCCCTTCATCTCCGCTATGCCCCTCTTCCACAATGTCCCCCTTCATCTCCTCTATGCCATAGAGGAGATGAAGGGGGACATTGTGGAAGAGGGGCATAGCGGAGATGAAGGGGGACATTGTGGAAGAGGGGCATAGACTCTATGCCCCTCTTCCACAATGTCCCCCTTCATCTCCGCTATGCCCCTCTTCCACAATGTCCCCCTTCATCTCCTCTATGGCATAGAGGAGATGAAGGGGGACATTGTGGAAGAGGGGCATAGCGGAGATGAAGGGGCACATTGTGACAGACGGGCATAGCGGAGATGAAGGGGGACATTGTGGAAGAGGGGCATAGAGTCTATGCCCCTCTTCCACAATGTCCCCCTTCATCTCCGCTATGCCCCCTTCATCTCCGCAATGCCCCTGTACCTCCATTCCCTGGTGGTCCAGCGGAGCGTCTTCGGATCTGTGCCTCTTCCGGCACAGATCCCCGCAACCCGAACATGTCGGGCGAGCACATGGCGGTACTCGTACGAGTACCGCCATGTGCCGAGCAGAGCGATGCTCGAGCCGATCCGAGCATCGGCCGAGCACGCTCGCTCAACATTAAAAATGATACCTTTATAATGGTAAGTGAGTGGCTCTGGGATGCAAGCTTTCAAGACACTAGCAGGGGATTTATACAACTGCAGTAATAAAGTGTCTGTAAAATTGTCTGAAAGTGACATAAGGATATGTATAAACGTTTAGTGACATTTTCACTAAGTTCTAACTCCAGTCAACTAACCCAATTTGTTTTGTTTTTTTGTGAGTGTGTTTTAAAGTGGAGTTGAAATGGTCTTGCTAAAATGAGAATTGTGCTGCCACATATTTATAAAGAAATTCACTAACTGGGTCAAAAAATAAAGGCAGTTTAGCTATCAAAGGGTAGATTTAAAGGCAGGAGCTAGGCCAAAAAAACACCACCGGGTGTTTTAACGCGTAGTCAGCCATTTCAAGGTCCATGTAATGAACTGCTAACGGCAGTTCAACAACTAATACTGGCACTACACTAACGTGTGTTTTGGCCCATTTGAAAAAAATAAAAAACGCTCCAAGTTGCCATTTTAAAAGACTGCGTTAGCTGTAAAAATCCGATAAGGGACTCTTTATCGCATAAAAGTTAAGACCCAGTTTGTTTGGCTGTAAAGTCCCTTATCCGATCTTTTGGCAGATAAAGCAGCTATTAAAGGGATAGTAATGTTTCATAATAAAAGCAGCTCTAATTAATCATCATAGTATTTGGAATTTGGAGAGTGTTATATCAATTCTGTCAGAGTTGTAGTTCAAGAGTAATTCAATGATAAAGTATCCCCCTCCAGCCCCTTTTACTGATGTAACACTGCTCAGCCAGATCAGAAGGGAGGTGCCCAGGTAGATAGCAGAGAGGGACAATCTTCAATTAAGATAAGGTGTAAACCTGAAAAGCTTGTCAAGGGGGGCAGGGCTTTCATTGTTCTCATAGGAAGAAGATTGTCCCCTGCTGTTATCTGTCTGGTCTATGGACTGGATTCCACATCTGAGAAGAGATGGCTTACACTAGGTAAAAGGGGAGGGAGGGGAAACTTTGCTTGTGAATATCTCTCAAACCATAAAGGTTTGAGAGATAAGACGAATATCATTCTTCATGTTTTTTTAATGCCTACAAAAAAAAATAAAGATAAAACGAAGTATTACTATCCCTTTAAGGGGCAAATAAAAACCTATGTTCACAGTGGATGTACTGATATGGGGCCCTACACCCCACATCAATACGTCCAAAGTGCCTAAAAAGTGTCCAAAGTTAGTAGAATTAACCTTATGAGTGCCAGTGGGGTATAATTATCTCGTCGGCATTCATAGGGTTAACCAGACTAAGTAAAGCAACATTGCATTACAAGTAACACTTACCATTAATCCTGATGTCCAGCGGAGTCCTCAGCATGCTGGTCATCTTCTGTCCTTCTTTCTTCAGTCTTCTTCCTGTAAAAAAACAAAGAGATTTAAGTATAATGTAGACATAAGCGTCAGCCTAACACATACTTTAACCCCTTGATTGCCAGAGGTGTACGCAACGCATTGCAAAACAATGCATTGCGTACCTCTCTGGTGCTCAAACGGGTTAAAGGATGTATTAACACTGGTTCAAAAGATATGCTGCCATTTAGCATTATATGAGGTCCAAGTTGTGCCCAATAAATATTGCCATATATGTCACGTTAAAATATTGCCATGTTAGAAATATTCCTGCAAAATACTTAGCTTGAAGTAAATTATTATCCTATTGCTTGCTGTCTCCGCTGCTGTGTGAGGCAACGGAGGCGGTGGCAGCGGAGACAGCATAATGGAGTACAGACTCCCCCCTCCATCTTCCTCATGGGCCGATGCACGTTACACTGTGAGGGGATTGGTAGTGAGCCTACCTTTATACATGGGCAGTGTTACTTGCAATTCCCTCACAACCATTGGCTGGGATGTGCTGACTCACATCCCAGCCAATCAGTTTCAAAGCACAGTTGCTCAGAGCTGATTGGCTGGGATGTGAGTCAGCACATCCCAGCCAATGGCTGTGAGTGAATTGCAAGTAACACTGCCCTTATACAAAGGCTGGCTCACTACCAATCCCCTCACAGTGTAATGGGCATCGGCACACAGCAGCAGAGACAGCAAGCAATAGGATTTATTGTGCACAACTTGGATCTCATATACTACTAAATGGCAGCAAATCTTTTGAACCGGACAATGTTAATACATCCTTTAACCCATTTGATCACCAGAGAGGTACGCAATGCATTGCTTTGCAATGCATTGCGTACACCTCTGGCACTCCAGAGGTTAAAGTATGTATTAGGATGATGCTTATTTCTACATTATACTTAAATCTCTTTGTTTTTTTTTACGGGAAGAAGACTGAAGAAAGAAGAGAAGGACAGAAGAGACAGGAAAGAAGAGAAGAAAGAAGACAGACAGTGGATTACAGGTAAGTTCAGACATAAAGAGGAAAAAAAGGAGGGGAGCTCCTAGTGTAATATATCCAAAGATCAACCACCTTCACCAATTCACCACCGTACTTACAGTAAAAAAAAAGCCACTAAAAGTGTTCAGCGGGACAGATGAGGGTCTCAGACTGCCCCCACTCAGTCAATCCTCAATAGGGATGGATCGCAGCATACCAACAATGCCAAGAAACCTCTCACGAGAGCCTTAGAAAATAGAAACAGCCAGCAGGGGCGCAATCCACAAATGAAATATACAAATAGAACTTAAAATAATACTCACAGGATAGATCTCACCGGCTAATCTTGTTAAAGCCGGTGATAATGGCATGCAGGGTATAACTATCCGCCCTGCTTGGAGTTCCAACTCCCGTTAATAAAAAAAATATATATATACTAGTTGAACAGCCCATTACACTGGCCACAGTGCCACTGCCACCCGGTCATGGGGCAGTCACGTGCAGTAGAGACTGCCCATGCCACGGCTGATACAGAGCTGGACGCTCCTTCTGAGCGCCCAGCTCTGTATCAGCCGTGGCGCGGGCAGTCTCTACTGAGCATGACTGCAGCACGTGCAGCAGTGTCTACTGCGCATATCACAGCGTTACACACAATTTAGCAAATTATTATATAGGATAGCCCGCTCGTCAAAAAATATTAAAGCATTTATTATCAATATATAAACTTTACAATGTAGTAGAAAATAATGCCAGAAACGCTCAACGCGTTTCAAAGCTTCTGCTTCTTTCTTAAGACCTATCTGGCTACATGCAAATAACTTCAAAAAACTTTTTTGCCATTATCACCGGGTTTAACAAGATTAGCCTGTGAGTTTTATCCTGTGAGTATTATTTTAAGTTCTATTTGTATATTTCGTTTGTGGATTGTGCCCCTTCTGGCTGAATTGTCAGACATATCAGTTAACGATCGGTGCTTGGCAGTATGTCAGGTACCGACAGTTAATTATTTTTTATTGTAACATTCCCAATATCACTGCTTTTAGCAGCATTTTGGGAACTAAATGCACAAAATGGATGTTTTGTGGCTTAACGGTCTCTGAATACCACATTAGACATTTTATTTTTTCAGCTCGTATTCACTTTGGCCCTGTCCTTAAAGGGATAGTAATACTCCATTTTATCTTTGTTTTGTTTTGTAGGCATTAAAAAAACATGAAGAACGATATAAGTCTTATCTCTCAAACCTTTATGGTTTGAGAGATATTCACAAGCAAAGTTTCCCCTTACCGACCAAAATGGTCAAGTCTGCCATCTAGCTTTCAGATTTGGAATCCGGTCCATGGACCAGCCGTGGCTCTACAGCAGTGCCGAGATCGCAAGATATAAGAAGAACTACTTCATTCAAATAATCTCCAAAGTGTGCCTGGTTTGTAAGAACACTTTTTAGACCCTTCTAATGAAATAGTTATTTTTATATCTTGCGATCTTGGCTCTGCTGAAGAGTCAGAGGTTGATCTGCGGACCGGATTCCAAATCTGACAGCTAGATGGTAGACTTGACCGTTTTGGTCAGTGAGGGGAAACTTTGCTTGTGAATATCTCTCAAACCATAAAGGTTTGAGAGATAAGACTTATATTGTTCTTCATGTTTTTTTTAATTCCTACAAAATAAAAAAAGATAAAATGAAGTATTACTATTCCTTTAAAGGAGATCTCTCATCTTCTTGAACATTTACTCTGTCTTGTAGTGTAACTTAGCAGCGGCTGTTTGGTTTCATGGGTTTTTATCAAGTAGTTACAGAAAAAAGTGTTTAAAGTTGCCCTCGTGATGTCAGCTGCTTTCACGCTGTGGGTACAGCTCCGGCCCACAGCCTGTCAGTCTAGTTCTTTTGCCCTCCTCTTGTAGTCGCCCTTCTCCTCCGATGACAGAGGGGCACTGCATTTGACCTGGTGCGCTCTAGTGCATAATCTCATCTAGGTCAATGTGTATGCATAGACGGAGCGTGTTCATGCTCTCCGTCCTTTATAATGAGTGCCAGTCCGCTTGCCTCTATGGTTATTTGACTTAGGCAAGCGGACTGGCACTCATTATAAAGGATGGAGCTCATTCATGCATACACATTGACCTGGATGCTGTTATGTACGAGAGCGCGCCAGATCAGATGCAGTCCTCCTCCATCATCGCAGGAGGAGAAGAGCGACTACAAGAGGAGGGCAAAAGAACAAGATTGACAGGCTGCAGGCCGGAGATGTACCCACAGCGTGTGAGCAGCTGACGACACGAGGGCAACTTTAAATGCTTTTTCCTCTGCAACTACTTGATAAAAAACCATGAAACCAAACGATTACAGCTTCTACTAAGTTACACTACAAGATGAAGTAAATGTTCAAGAAGATGAGAGATCCCCTTTAAATCATGGCAACTGAAGATTACGTCAGGGTTGATTTATAAATTATTTAAGGCATTTTCATAAATATGGAGTTGTTACTCTGATGTTAATACCTGGAATGCTTAAGGAGAGTGTATACCTGGCGTTAAGAGTCTGGTGAAAATGCTGTCGCAATTTTGTCACAGACAGTGACATTTCTTTATAAATTTGCTGCACAAAATTTTACACGTCATTACTCCATTTTTAAAAAAAAATCATAGGGCCTTATGTTCAAAGGGACAACGACAAAAAAAAAAAATGTATGAACGATAAAAAATAAGTAATCGTGTGCATAAACGACATATTTTCTATAGAGTATATGACAAAAAACAGTAATGTCCCTTGTGTATGACACAATCCAGAAATTCTGGGCAAAGGGGTGGGGCAAGGGCGTGGCTAAACTATTCACCAGTGTCGTAGAGAGGAAAAGAAAATCTGTCATAAACAACAACAAAAAAATATCTTGCAAAAGACATAATTTGTACGTTAAGAAAAAAGTGGAGGGAATGTGAAGTTCTGAATGTGAGAATTTTTGTTTAGTTAAGACATTTTTTGTCATTAGTCAAGACATTTTGTTGTCATTAGGAAAGTCATTTTTGTCATTAGGTAGGACATTTTTTGTCGTTAGATAAGACATTGTTTGTCGTTAGGTAAGATTTTTTGTAAAACATTTTTTGTCGTTAGATAAGACATTGTTTGTCATTAGGTAAGACATTTTTTGCCGTTAGGTAAGTCAATTTTTGTCGTTAGGTATGACATTTTTTGTCGTTAGGTAAGTCAATTTGTCATTTAGTAAGACATTTTTTGTCATTAGGTAAGCCATTTTTTGTCGTTGGGTAAGACATTTTTTGTCGTTGAAGACAATTTCTGTCGTTAGGTAAGACATTTTTTGTTGTTAGGTAAGTCAATTTTTGTCGTTAGGTAAGACAATTTTTGTCGTTAGGTAAGCCATATTTTGTCGTTAGGTAAGACATTTTTTGTCATTAGGTAAGACAATTTCTGTCATTAGGTAAGCCATTTTTTGTCGTTAGCTAAGACATTTTGTGTCATTTAAGACAATTTTTGTAGTTAGGTAAGACACTGTTTGTCATTAGGTAAGACATTTTTTGTCATTAGGTAAGACAGTTTTTGTCATTGGGTAATACATTTTTTGTCTTTACATATGACAATTTCAGTCAGGACAAATGACATATTTCTGATCACAACTGACACTCTCTGAAAATATTAATGAGCCCATAGACACCGTACTTTGAAAGGTCGTTACAAATGAAAAAAGCTATTTTGCTACTTCTTTGAACATACGGCCCTAAAAGAAAAGAATAGGTCACAGAGCTAACTCACCATAATATATATGTATAATTAATAAAGTGTAAATAAGAATTATGCTGAAAATTTATAGGTTGCAGCAGAGAATGAAAGGGTTCCCCAGTCCCTCAAGTATTAGGCCGAAACTTAAAGTGTAAACCCAAGACAAAAATACAAACCAGCGCTTCTATATACAAGGTGCAATTGAGTGCTCTGTATGGGGCAAATATAATACTACTGTGTTAATAAATATGAGGATTTTGTTCCAAAATTTGGCCAAATATTGTTAAAGGGATAGTAAAACTCTGGAAAAAAGTACAGGAGAAATGATAGGAACAATTAAAAAATACTTACTGCCCTCATTCCCATCTTTCAAACCGTTATGGCTTGAGAGATGTAAGAAAATAAAGACCTCAGCTCCCTCCTGCTTCTCATGCGTCTCCTGTATAGCGGATGTCATGAGTTCCTGCTTCCGGGACCAGACTGCGGCTCTTCAGGAGCGCTGTCATCTAGATATCTAAGTATAATTAATTAATCTGTATGGTCTACAACATGTGCCTGGCTTGCAAGCACACATTGTAGACCATTCCGATGAAGTAATTATAGTTAAATATCCCGAGGTCAGCACTCCTGAAGAGCCGCCTACAGTCGGGCGACCGGATTCTGCCTCTCACAGCTTTACAGCTCGACAGGCAGAAAGAGGAGGGAGCGGAGAACTTTATTTTCTTATATCTCTCAAACCATAATGGTTTGAGAGATGGGAATGAGGACAGTAAGTATTTTTTAATTCTTCCTATCATTTCGCCTGTGCTTTTTTCCCCAAGTTTACTATCCCTTTAAGCTTGCCAACCCCATTAAGGTACCTCAGTATATGTAATGTACCTACTCTAAAAAATCAAACGACATGGTGTCAAACCCTCCTAAACTGACGTTACTCACTTTATAACTATTGAAGACACTGTTACAGCCATTTTAACTCTTTTTGCAGAACTCATCTTTTATAAATCTCCCCCGTAGGTACTATAGATTGACACACACATTGAAGAAAGACCTACACCAGAATTCAGTGTGTCCGTAGCTGCCTTGGAACGTTATCTATTTGACATTCCCTTTAGTCCAACTAGAGAAACAGGTTTATTGATTGTCCTGAATCTTGTGAAGAAAAGAAAAACAAAAGAGAATTATTAATCACCTCATTTAAAAGGCAAGGAGTGAATTGCCAGAAGATAAAGGTGGGGGTGAGGAGGCTGCGGGCGCAGGGAACGATCCTCTGTCTACAGGAATAAGGAAGGTTACAGGTCACTCACGTTAGACAGAGATCATTTGAGTTACTGCAGCTGATTTACTAAGAGAAGCTGGAGCAATTCTGGAGCAAGTCAACTGCTCAACAGGGAAGAGCTAAACATGCCAAATGGCTTTTAACCCCTTGAATGCTAGACAGGTCTACATGTAATTTTAGTCACATAAAATGGCCATACTGTGCTAAGGTTGCCACCCCACCAAGGCACCCCATTATAGGGAAGTACTAATCTTAATATGCTATGTCCTATGAGCTTACTCTCTACTGCTTTACTCACTGACTAAAGTTAATTTAGTTTTCCTTAGAGCAGGATCTTTGCCAGCTTTACAGGCATTATATAGTGTCCTAGAGACAATGAACATTGTACCTGGGGGTGGGGTTATATAGTGTCCTAGAGACAATGAACATTGCACCTGGGGGAGGGGTTATATAGTGTCCTAGAGACAATGAACATTGCACCTGGGGGTGGGGTTATATAGTGTCCTAAAGACAATGAACATTACACCTGGGGGAGGGGTTATATAGTGTCCTAGAGACAATGAACATTGCACCTGGGGGTGGGGTTATATAGTGTCCTAAAGACAATGAACATTGCACCTGGGGGTGGGGTTATATAGTGTCCTAAAGACAATGAACATTGCACCTGGGGGAGGGGTTATATAGTGTCCTAGAGACAATGAATATTGTACCTGGGGTGGGGTTATATAGTGTCCTAAAGACAATGAATATTACACCTGGGGGTGGGTTATATAGTGTCCTAAAGACAATGAACATTGCACCTGGGGGTGGGGTTATATAGGGTCCTAAAGGCAATGAACATTGCACCTGGGGGTGGGGTTATATAGTGTCCTAAAGACAGTGACCATTACACCTGGGGGTGGGGTTATATAGTGTCCTAAAGACAATGAACATTACACCTGGGGGTG
The DNA here is from genome assembly GCA_037306005.1 of Rhinophrynus dorsalis. Lineage (NCBI taxonomy): Eukaryota > Metazoa > Chordata > Amphibia > Anura > Rhinophrynidae > Rhinophrynus > Rhinophrynus dorsalis. The sequence continues at coordinate 249,117,364 of CM074725.1, forward strand.
GGGTTATATAGTGTCCTATAGACAATGAATATTGCACCTGGGGGAGGGGTTATATAGTGTCCTAGAGACAATGAACATTGCACCTGGGGGTGGGGTTATATAGGGTCCTAAAGGCAATGAACATTGCACCTGGGGGTGGGGTTATATAGTGTCCTAAAGACAGTGACCATTACACCTGGGGGTGGGGTTATATAGTGTCCTAAAGACAATGAACATTACACCTGGGGGTGGGGTTATATAGTGTCCTATAGACAATGAATATTGCACCTGGGGGAGGGGTTATATAGTGTCCTAGAGACAATGAACATTGCACCTGGGGGTGGGGTTATATAGGGTCCTAAAGGCAATGAATATTGCACCTGGGGGTGGGGTTATATAGTGTCCTAAAGACAATGACCATTACACCTGGGGGAGGGGTTATATAGTGTCCTAAAGACAATGACCATTGCACCTGGGACTGGGTTATATAGTGTCCTAGAGACAATGAACATTGCACCTGGGGGAGGGGTTATATAGTGTCCTAGAGACAATGAATATTACACCTGGGGGTGGGTTATATAGTGTCCTAAAGACAATGATCATTACACCTGGGGGTGGGGTTATATAGTGTCCTAAAGACAATGATCATTACACCTGGGGGTGGGGTTATATAGTGTCCTAAAGACAATGAACATTGCACCTGGGGGTGGGGTTATATAGTGTCCTAGAGACAATGAATATTACACCTGGGGGTGGGTTATATAGTGTCCTAAAGACAATGAACATTACACCTGGGGGAGGGGTTATATAGTGTCCTAAAGACAATGAATATTACACCTGGGGGAGGGGTTATATAGTGTCCTAAAGACAATGAACATTGCACCTGGGGGTGGGGTTATATAGTGTCCTAAAGACAATGAACATTACACCTGGGGGAGGGGTTATATAGTGTCCTAAAGACAATGACCATTGCACCTGGGGGAGGGGTTATATAGTGTCCTAAAGACAATGACCATCACACCTGGGGGTGGGGTTATATAGTGTCCTAAAGACAATGACCATAGGGTGGGGTTATATAGTGTCCTAAAGACAATGAACATTACACCCTGGGGGAGGGGTTATATAGTGTCCTAAAGACAATGACCATTGTACCTGGGGGAGGGGTTATATAGTGTCCTAAAGACAATGAACATTACACCTGGGGGAGGGGTTATATAGTGTCCTAAAGACAGTGACCATTGTACCTGGAGGAGGGGTTATATAGTGTCCTAAAGACAATGAACATTACACCTGGGGGTGGGGTTATATAGTGTCCTAAAGACAATGATCATTACACCTGGGGTGGGGTTATATAGTGTCCTAAAGACAATGAACATTGCACCTGGGGGAGGGGTTATATAGTGTCCTAAAGACAATGACCATCACACCTGGGGGTGGGGTTATATAGTGTCCTAAAGACAATGACCATCACACCTGGGGGTGGGGTTATATAGTGTCCTAAAGACAATGAACATTACACCTGGGGAGGGGTTATATAGTGTCCTAAAGACAATGACCATGTGTACCTGGGGGAGGGGTTATATAGTGTCCTAAAGACAATGAACATTACACCTGGGGGAGGGGTTATATAGTGTCCTAAAGACAATGACCATTGTACCTGGGGGAGGGTTATATAGTGTCCTAAAGACAATGAACATTACACCTGGGGGAGGGGTTATATAGTGTCCTAAAGACAATGAACATTACACCTGGGGGTGGGGTTATATAGTGTCCTAAAGACAATGACCATTACACCTGGGGGAGGGGTTATATAGTGTCCTAAAGACAATGAACATTGCACCTGGGGGAGGGGTTATATAGTGTCCTAAAGACAATGATCATTACACCTGGGGGAGGGGTTATATAGTGTCCTAAAGACAATGACCATTACACCTGGGGAGGGTTATATAGTGTCCTAAAGACAATGAATATTACACCTGGGGAGGGGTTATATAGTGTCCTAAATACAATGAACATTACACCTGGGGGTGGGATTATATAGTGTCCTAAAGACAATGACTATTACACCTGGGGGTGGGGTTATATAGTGCCCTAAAGACAATGAACATTACACCTGGGGGAGGGGTTATATAGAGTCCTAAAGACAATGAACATTGCACCTGGGGGAGGGGTTATATAGTGTCCCTAAAGACAATGAACATTGCACCTGGGGGTGGGGTTATATAGTGTCCTAAAGACAATGAATATTACACCTGGGGGAGGGGTTATATAGTGTCCTAAAGACAATGAACATTGCACCTGGGGGAGGGGTTATATAGTGTCCTAAAGACAATGACCATCACACCTGGGGTGGGGTTATATAGTGTCCTAAAGACAATGACCATTACACCTGGGGGTGGGGATATATAGTGTCCTAAAGACAATGACCATTGCACCTGGGGAGGGGTTATATAGTGTCCTAGAGACAATGACCATTACACCTGGGGTGGGGTTATATAGTGCCCTAAAGACAATGAATATTACACCTGGGGGAGGGGTTATATAGTGTCCTAAAGACAATGAACATTGCACCTGGGGGTGGGGTTATATAGTGTCCTAGAGACAATGAATATTACACCTGGGGGAGGGGTTATATAGTGTCCTAAAGACAATGAACATTACACCTGGGGAGGGGTTATATAGTGTCCTAGAGACAATGACCATTACACCTGGGGGAGGGGTTATATAGTGTCCTAAAGACAATGAACATTACACCTGGGGGAGGGGTTATATAGTGTCCTAAAGACAATGAACATTACACCTGGGGGTGGGGTTATATAGTGTCCTAAAGACAATGAATATTACACCTGGGGGAGGGGTTATATAGTGTCCTAAAGACAATGAACATTGCACCTGGGGGAGGGGTTATATAGTGTCCTAAAGACAATGACCATCACACCTGGGGGTGGGGTTATATAGTGTCCTAAAGACAATGACCATCACACCTGGGGGTGGGGGTTATATAGTGTCCTAAAGACAATGACCATTACACCTGGGGGTGGGGATATATAGTGTCCTAAAGACAATGACCATTACACCTGGGGGTGGGGATATATAGTGTCCTAAAGACAATGACCATTGCACCTGGGGGAGGGGTTATATAGTGTCCTAAAGACAATGAACATTGCACCTGGGGTGGGGTTATATAGTGCCCTAAAGACAATGAATATTACACCTGGGGAGGGGTTATATAGTGTCCTAAAGACAATGAACATTACACCTGGGAGAGGGGTTATATAGTGTCCTAGAGACAATGACCATTACACCTGGGGGAGGGGTTATATAGTGTCCTAAAGACAATGAACATTACACCTGGGGGAGGGGTTATATAGTGTCCTAAAGACAATGAACATTACACCTGGGGGGAGGGGTTATATAGTGTCCTAAAGACAATGAACATTACACCTGGGGGAGGGGTTATATAGTGTCCTAAAGACAATGAATATTACACCTGGGGGAGGGGTTATATAGTGTCCTAAAGACAATGAACATTACACCTGGGGGAGGGGTTATATAGTGTCCTAGAGACAATGACCATTACACCTGGGGGAGGGGTTATATAGTGTCCTAAAGACAATGAACATTACACCTGGGGGAGGGGTTATATAGTGTCCTAAAGACAATGACCATTACACCTGGGGGGAGGGGTTATATAGTGCCCTAAAGACAATGAACATTACACCTGGGGGAGGGGTTATATAGTGTCCTAAGACAATGACCATTACACCTGGGGGTGGGGATATATAGTGTCCTAAGACAATGACCATCACACCTGGGGGTGGGGTTATATAGTGTCCTAAAGACAATGACCATTACACCTGGGGGTGGGGATATATAGTGTCCTAAAGACAATGAACATTGTACCTGGGGGAGGGGTTATATAGTGTCCTAAAGACAATGAACATTGTCCCTGGGGGTGGGGTTATATAGTGTCCTAAAGACAATGAACATTACACCTGGGGGTGGGGTTATATAGTGTCCTAAAGACAATGAACATTACACCTGGGGGAGGGGTTATATAGTGTCCTAAAGACAATGATCATTACACCTGGGGGTGGGGTTATATAGAGTCCTAAAGACAATGAACATTGTACCTGGGGGAGGGGTTATATAGTGTCCTAAAGACAATGAACATTACACCTGGGGGTGGGGTTATATAGTGTCCTAAAGATAATGAACATTACACCTGGGGGTGGGGTTCATATAGTGTCCTAAAGACAATGACCATTACACCTGGGGGTGGGGTTATATAGTGTCCTAAAGACAATGACCATTACACCTGGGGGAGGGGTTATATAGTGTCCTAAAGACAATGAACATTACACCTGGGGGTGGGGTTATATAGTGTCCTAAAGACAATGAACATTGCACCTGGGGGTGGGGTTATATAGTGTCCTAAAGACAATGAACATTACACCTGGGGGTGGGATTATATAGTGTCCTAAAGACAATGAACATTGTACCTGGGGGTGGGGTTATATAGTGTCCTAAAGACAATGAACATTGTACCTGGGGGTGGGGTTATATAGTGTCCTAAAGACAATGAACATTACACCTGGGGGGAGGGGTTATATAGTGTCCTAGAGACAATGAACATTGTACCTGGGGGTGGGGTTATATAGTGTCCTAAAGACAATGAACATTACACCTGGGGGAGGGGTTATATAGTGTCCTAGAGACAATGAACATTACACCTGGGGGAGGGGTTATATAGTGTCCTAAAGACAATGAACATTACACCTGGGGGTGGGGTTATATAGTGTCCTAAAGACAAGGAACATTACACCTGGGGGAGGGGTTATATAGTGTCCTAAAGACAATGACCATTACACCTGGGGGTGGGGTTATATAGTGTCCTAAAGACAAGGAACATTACACCTGGGGAGGGGTTATATAGTGTCCTAAAGACAATGAACATTACACCTGGGGGTGGGGTTATATAGTGTCCTAAAGACAATGACCATTACACCTGGGGGTGGGGTTATATAGTGTCCTAAAGACAATGAACATTGTACCTGGGGGAGGGGTTATATAGAGTCCTAAAGACACTGAACATTGCACCTGGGGGAGGGGTTATATAGTGTCCTAGAGACAATGACCATTACACCTGGGGGTGGGGTTATATAGTGTCCTAAAGACAATGAACATTGTACCTGGGGGTGGGGTTATATAGTGTCCTAAAGACAATGATCATTACACCTGGGGGTGGGGTTATATAGTGTCCTAAAGACAATGAATATTACACCTGGGGGTGGGGTTATATAGTGTCCTAAAGACAATGAACATTACACCTGGGGGAGGGGTTATATAGTGTCCTAAAGACAATGAACATTACACCTGGGGGAGGGGTTATATAGTGTCCTAGAGATAATGACCATTACACCTGGGGGTGGGGTTATATAGTGTCCTAAATACAATGAACATTGCACCTGGGGGAGGGATTATATAGTGTCCTAGAGACAATGAATATTACACCTGGGGGTTGGGTTATATAGTGTCCTAAAGACAATGATCATTACACCTGGGGGTGGGGTTATATAGTGTCCTAAAGACAATGAACATTACACCTGGGGGTGGGGTTATATAGTGTCCTAAAGATAATGAACATTACACCTGGGGGTGGGATTATATAGTGTCCTAAAGACAATGAACATTACACCTGGGGTGGGGTTATATAGTGTCCTAAAGATAATGAACATTACACCTGGGGGTGGGGTTATATAGTGTCCTAAAGATAATGAACATTACACCTGGGGGTGGGATTATATAGTGTCCTAAAGACAATGAACATTGCACCTGGGGGTGGGGTTATATAGTGTCCTAAAGATAATGAACATTACACCTGGGGGTGGGATTATATAGTGTCCTAAAGACAATGAACATTACACCTGGGGTGGGGTTATATAGTGTCCTAAAGACAATGACATTACACCTGGGGGTGGGGTTATATAGTGCCCTAAAGACAATGACCATTACACCTGGGGGAGGGGTTATATAGTGTCCTAGAGACAATGACATTACACCTGGGGGTGGGGTTATATAGTGTCCTAAAGACAATGAACATTGCACCTGGGGGTGGGGTTATATAGTGTCCTAAAGACAATGACCATTACACCTGGGGGAGGGGTTATATAGTGTCCTAGAGACAATGACCATTACACCTGGGGGAGGGGTTATATAGTGTCCTAAAGACAATGAACATTACACCTGGGGGTGGGGTTATATAGTGTCCTAAAGACAATGAATATTGCACCTGGGGAGGGGTTATATAGTGTCCTAAAGACAATGACCATTACACCTGGGGAGGGGTTATATAGTGTCCTAGAGACAATGACCATTACACCTGGGGGAGGGATTATATAGTGTCCTAAAGACAATGAACATTACACCTGGGGGTGGGGTTATATAGTGTCCTAAAGACAATGACCATTACACCTGGGGGAGGGGTTATATAGTATCCTAAAGACAATGAACATTACACCTGGGGGTGGGGTTATATAGTGTCCTAAAGACAATGACCATTACACCTGGGGGAGGATTATATAGTGTCCTAAAGACAATGAACATTACACCTGGGGGTGGGATTATATAGTGTCCCTAAAGACAATGAACATTACACCTGGGGGAGGGATTATATAGTGTCCTAAAGACAATGACCATTACACCTGGGGGTGGGGTTATATAGTGTCCTAAAGACAATGAACATTACACCTGGGGGTGGGGTTATATAGTGTCCTAGAGACAATGAACATTACACCTGGGGGTGGGGTTATATAGTGTCTAAAGACAATGAACATTACACCTGGGGTGGGGTTATATAGTGTCCTAAAGACAATGAACATTACACC
>CM074725.1:249124429-249531295 GCA_037306005.1 Rhinophrynus dorsalis
TGTCCTAAAGACAATGAACATTACACTGGGGTGGGGTTATATAGTGCCCTAAAGACAATGAACATTACACCTGGGGGTGGGATTATATAGTGTCCTAAGACAATGAACATTACACCTGGGGGAGGGGTTATATAGTGTCCTAAAGACAATGATCATTACACCTGGGGGAGGGGTTATATAGTGTCCTAAAGACAATGAACATTACACCTGGGGAGGGGTTATATAGTGTCCTAAAGACAATGACCATTACACCTGGGGGAGGGGTTATATAGTGTCCTAAAGACAATGAACATTGCACCTGGGGGTGGGGTTATATGGTGTCCTAAAGACAATGAATATTGCACCTGGGGGAGGGGTTATATAGTGTCCTAAAGACAATGAACATTGCACCTGGGGGTGGGGTTATATAGTGTCCTAAAGACAATGAACGTTACACCTGGGGGTGGGGTTATATAGTGTCCTAAAGACAATGAACATTGTACCTGGGGGAGGGGTTATATAGTGCCCTAAAGACAATGAACATTACACCTGGGGGAGGGGTTATATAGTGCCCTAAAGACAATGAACATTACACCTGGGGGTGGGGTTATATAGTGTCCTAAAGACAATGAACATTACACCTGGGGGTGCGGTTATATAGTGCCCTAAAGACAATGAACATTACACCTGGGGGTGGGATTATATAGTGTCCTAAAGACAATGAACATTACACCTGGGGGAGGGGTTATATAGTGTCCTAAAGACAATGATCATTACACCTGGGGGAGGGGTTATATAGTGTCCTAAAGACAATGAACATTACACCTGGGGGAGGGGTTATATAGTGTCCTAAAGACAATGACCATTACACCTGGGGGAGGGGTTATATAGTGTCCTAAAGACAATGACCATTACACCTGGGGGAGGGGTTATATAGTAACCCTAAAGACAATGAACATTACACCTGGGGGTGGGGTTATATAGTGTCCTAAAGACAATGAACATTGCACCTGGGGGTGGGATTATATAGTGTCCTAAAGACAATGAACATTACACCTGGGGGTGGGGTTATATAGTGTCCTAAAGACAATGAACATTACACCTGGGGGTGGGGTTATATAGTGTCCTAAAGACAATGACCATTACACCTGGGGGTGGGGTTATATAGTGTCCTAAAGACAATGAACATTGCACCTGGGGGTGGGGTTATATAGTGTCCTAAAGACAATGAACGTTACACCTGGGGGGTGGGGTTATATAGTGTCCTAAAGACAATGAACATTGCACCTGGGGGTGGGGTTATATAGTGTCCTAAAGACAATGACCATTACACCTGGGGTGGGGTTATATAGTGTCCTAAAGACAATGAACATTATACCTGGGGGAGGGGTTATATAGTGTCCTAGAGACAATGAACATTACACCTGGGGAGGGGTTATATAGTGTCCTAAAGACAATGAACATTACACCTGGGGGGAGGGGTTATATAGTGTCCTAAAGACAATGACATTTACACCTGGGGGTGGGGTTATATAGTGTCCTAAAGACAATGAACATTGCACCTGGGGGTGGGGTTATATAGTGTCCTAAAGACAATGAATATTGCACCTGGGGGAGGGGTTATATAGTGTCCTAAAGACAATGAACATTGCACCTGGGGGGAGGGGTTATATAGTGTCCTAAAGACAATGACCATTACACCTGGGGGTGGGGTTATATAGTGTCCTAAAGACAATGAACATTGCACCTGGGGGTGGGGTTATATAGTGTCCTAAAGACAATGAACATTACACTTGGGGAGGGGTTATATAGTACCCTAAAGACAATGAACATTACACCTGGGGGTGGGGTTATATAGTGTCCTAAAGACAATGAACATTGCACCTGGGGGTGGGGTTATATAGTGTCCTAAAGACAATGAACATTGCACCTGGGGGTGGGGTTATATAGTGTCCTAAAGACAATGAACATTACACTTGGGGGAGGGGTTATATAGTACCCTAAAGACAATGAACATTACACCTGGGGGTGGGGTTATATAGTGTCCTAAAGACAATGAACATTGCACCTGGGGGTGGGGTTATATAGTGTCCTAAAGACAATGAATATTGCACCTGGGGGAGGGGTTATATAGTGTCCTAAAGACAATGAACATTGCACCTGGGGGGAGGGGTTATATAGTGTCCTAAAGACAATGACCATTACACCTGGGGGTGGGGTTATATAGTGCCCTAAAGACAATGAATATTGCACTGGGGGGAGGGGTTATATAGTGTCCTAAAGACAATGAACATTACACTTGGGGGAGGGGTTATATAGTGCCCTAAAGACAATGAACATTACACTTGGGGGAGGGGTTATATAGTGCCCTAAAGACAATGAACATTACACCTGGGGGGAGGGGTTATATAGTGTCCTAAAGACAATGAACATTACACTTGGGGGAGGGGTTATATAGTGCCCTAAAGACAATGAACATTACACCTGGGGGTGGGGTTATATAGTGTCCTAAAGACAATGACCATTACACCTGGGGGAGGGGTTATATAGTGTCCTAAAGACAATGAATATTACACCTGGGGGAGGGGTTATATAGTGTCCTAAAGACAATGACCATTACACCTGGGGGTGGGGTTATCTAGTGTCCTAAAGACAATGAACATTACACTTGGGGAGGGGTTATATAGTGTCCTAAAGACAAGGAACATTACACCTGGGGTGGGGTTATATAGTGTCCTAAAGACAATGAACATTACACTTGGGGGTGGGTTATATAGTGTCCTAAAGACAATAAACATTACACCTGGGGGTGGGGTTATATAGTGTCCTAAAGACAATGACCATTACACCTGGGGGTGGGGTTATATAGTGTCCTAAAGACAATGAACATTACACCTGGGGGGAGGGGTTATATAGTGTCCTAAAGACAATGAACATTGCACCTGGGGGTGGGGTTATATAGTGTCCTAAAGACAAGGAACATTACACCTGGGGGTGGGGTTATATAGTGTCCTAAAGACAATGAACATTGTACCTGGGGGTGGGGTTATATAGTGTCCTAAAGACAATGAACATTGTACCTGGGGGTGGGGTTATATAGTGTCCTAAAGACAATAAACATTACACCTGGGGGTGGGGTTATATAGTGTCCTAAAGACAATGACCATTACACCTGGGGGTGGGTTATATAGTGTCCTAGAGACAATGACCATTACACCTGGGGTGGGGTTATATAGTGTCCTAAAGACAATGAACATTGTACCTGGGGGTGGGGTTATATAGTGTCCCTAAAGACAATGACCATTACACCTGGGGGTGGGTTATATAGTGTCCTAGAGACAATGACCATTACACCTGGGGGTGGGGTTATATAGTGTCCTAAAGACAATGAACATTGTACCTGGGGGAGGGGTTATATAGTGTCCTAGAGACAATGAACATTACACCTAGGGGTGGGGTTATATAGTGTCCTAAAGACAATGAACGTTACACCTGGGGGAGGGGTTATATAGTGTCCTAAAGATAATGACCATTACACCTGGGGGAGGGGTTATATAGTGTCCTAAAGACAATGAACATTACACCTGGGGGAGGAGTTATATAGTGTCCTAAAGACAATGAACATTGCACCTGGGGGAGGGGTTATATAGTGTCCTAAAGACAATGAACATTGTACCTGGGGGTGGGGTTATATAGTGTCCTAAAGACAATGAACATTACACCTGGGGGTGGGGTTATATAGTGTCCTAAAGAGAATGAACATTGCACCTGGGGGTGGGGGTTATATAGTGTCCTAAAGACAATGAACATTACACCTGGGGGTGGGGTTATATAGTGTCCTAAAGAGAATGAACATTGCACCTGGGGGTGGGGTTATATAGTGTCCTAGAGACAATGAACATTGCACCTGGGGGAGGGGTTATATAGTGTCCTAAAGACAATGAACATTGCACCTGGGGGAGGGGTTATATAGTTGTCCTGAAAGACAATGAACATTACACCTGGGGGTGGGGTTATATAGTGTCCTAAAGAGAATGAACATTGCACCTGGGGGTGGGGTTATATAGTGTCCTAGAGACAATGAATATTGCACCTGGGGGTGGGGGTTTATATAGTGTCCTAGAGACAATGAACATTACACCAGGGGGAGGGGTTATATAGTGTCCTAAAGACAATGAACATTACACCTGGGGGAGGGGTTATATAGTGTCCTAGAGACAATGACCATTACACCTGGGGGAGGGGTTATATAGTGCCCTAAAGACAATGAACATTACACCTGGGGTGGGGTTATATAGTGTCCTAAAGACAATGAACATTACACCTGGGGGAGGGGTTATATAGTGTCCTAAAGACAATGAACATTACACCTGGGGGTGGGGTTATATAGTGTCCTAAAGACAATGACCATAGCACCTGGGGGTGGGGTTATATAGTGTCCTAAAGACAATGAACATTACACATGGGGGAGGGGTTATATAGTGTCCTAGAGACAATGAACATTGCACCTGGGGGTGGGGTTATATAGTGTCCTAAAGACAATGAACATTACACATGGGGGAGGGGTTATATAGTGTCCTAGAGACAATGAACATTGCACCTGGGGGTGGGGTTATATAGTGTCCTAAAGACAATGAACATTGCACCTGGGGGTGGGGTTATATAGTGTCCTAAAGACAATGAACATTACACCTGGGGGAGGGGTTATATAGTGTCCTAAAGACAATGAACATTGTACCTGGGGGTGGGGTTATATAGTGTCCTGAAGACAATGAATATTACACCTGGGGTGGAGTTATATAGTGTCCTAAAGACAATGACCATTACACCTGGGGGTGGGGTTATATAGTGTCCTAAAGACAATGAACATTGGACCTGGGGGAGGGGTTATATAGTGTCCTAAAGACAATGACCATAGCACCTGGGGGGTGGGGTTATATAGTGTCCTAAAGACAATGAACATTACACCTGGGGGTGGGATTATATAGTGTCCTAAAGACAATGACCATTACACATGGGGGAGGGGTTATATAGTGTCCTAAAGACAATGAATATTACACCTGGGGTGGAGTTATATAATGTCCTAAAGACAATGAACATTGGACCTGGGGGAGGGGTTATATAGTGTCCTAAAGACAATGAACATTACACCTGGGGGAGGGGTTATATAGTGTCCTAAAGACAATGAACATTACACCTGGGGGTGGGGTTATATAGTGTCCTAAAGACAATGAACATTGGACCTGGGGGAGGGGTTATATAGTGTCCTAAAGACAATGACCATAGCATCTGGGGAGGGGTTATATAGTGTCCTAGAGATAATGAATATTACACCTGGGGTGGAGTTATATAGTGTCCTAAAGACAATGACCATTACACCTGGGGGAGGGGTTATATAGTGTCCTAAAGACAATGAACATTGGACCTGGGGGAGGGGTTATATAGTGTCCTAAAGACAATGACCATAGCATCTGGGGGAGGGGTTATATAGTGTCCTAAAGACAATGAACATTACACATGGGGGAGGGGTTATATAGTGTCCTAAAGACAATGAATATTACACCTGGGGTGGAGTTATATAATGTCCTAAAGACAATGAACATTGCACCTGGGGGTGGGGTTATCATAGTGTCCTAAAGACAATGACCATTACACCTGGGGGTGGGGTTATATAGTGTCCTAAAGACAATGAACATTACACCTGGGGTGGAGTTATATAATGTCCTAAAGACAATGAACATTACACCTGGGGGAGGGGTTATATAGTGTCCTAGAGACAATGAACATTACACCTGGGGAGGGGTTATATAGTGTCCTAAAGACAATGAACATTACACCTGGGGTGGAGTTATATAATGTCCTAAAGACAATGAACATTACACCTGGGGGAGGGGTTATATAGTGTCCTAGAGACAATGAACATTACACCTGGGGAGGGGTTATATAGTGTCCTAAAGACAATGAACATTACACCTGGGGGAGGGGTTATATAGTGTCCTAGAGACAATGAACATTACACCTGGGGAGGGGTTATATAGTGTCCTAAAGACAATGAACATTACACCTGGGGGAGGGGTTATATAGTGTCCTAAAGACAATGAACATTGCACCTGGGGGTGGGGTTATATAGTGTCCTAAAGACAATGAACATTGCACCTGGGGTGGAGTTATATAATGTCCTAAAGACAATGTCACGGAGTGACTAGGAAATGAACACACTGACAAGTACAGATGAACTTAATATAAAACTTTATTAAATACAATGAATGACAGGATATAAGGCAACAGGCTGATGGCAACAAATGACACACAGTAGTATGGTAATGACACAGAGTGGCAGTAGATAGTGGCACACCTTCACTAGACCAGGAAGGAACAGTGGAGACACTTCCCTTACCCTTCACCAGGCAGGTGGTCAGAAACGGAATGGCTCTTGACTACACAGTTAGGTGGGTATAGTGCAGAGCACTCCCATACACAGATAGGATGGCACACCTTCACGAGACCAGAGAGGAACAGTGTAGGCACTTTCCTCTCCCTTCACTGGACAGGTGGTAAGAAACAGAATGGCCCTGGGACTACACGGTAGATGTGAGGACAGTGCAGAGCACTCCCAACACACAGTCAACAGAGATAAGGAGCAGACCACTAACCCGACAGGGGATACACTAGGAAGGTAGCCAGATGGAGGATAGGCAAGGCAGCACCAACCGGTACGGCCACGAGAGGTCAGACACACGGAGTGACCGACAAGCGCTGCTAACGGAAGCGAGCGCAGAGTGGAAGACACAGGCAGCATGGAAACCAAACCGAGGCACGGAATGGTCACGGAGCGCAACACAGAGAGAAAACGAGCCAGGAGTCAGAACCGGAACGGGTAGTCAGATGAGCCAGGAGTCAGAACCGGAACGGGTAGTCAGACGAGCCAGGAGTCAGAACCAGAACGGGTAGTCAGACATAGCCAGGAGTCAGAACCAGAACGGGTAGTCAGACGAGCCAGGAGTCAGAACCGGAACGGGTAGTCAGACGTAGCCAGGTAATACACAGGAACGGTAATGTACCAACACAGCAATAAGCTCAGGTACACCACGAAAGGGCACTGGAAATGACACAGGCTGAGGTTTAAAAACCCTGACAGGTAGGTGAAGCAATGACCTCATCAGTGTGGTGCCCTATAGGAATAGCGACTCAGCGAGAGCGACAGCTAGGAAGTAAACTATGTCGCTCCAGGGCAATATCCAGCCATAGGCAATCACGGGGCACCGTGATAGACAATGAATATTGCACTTGGGGGTTGGTTATATAGTGTCCTAGAGACAATGAACATTGCACTTGGGGGTGGTTATATAGTGTCCTAGAGACAATGAACATTGTACTTGGGGGTTGGTTATATAGTGTCCTAGAGACAAGGAATATTACACCTGGGGTAGGGTTATATAGTGTACTATCAAAAATGAATATTACACCTGGGGTAGGGTTATATAGTGTCCTATCAAAAATGAATATTGCACCTGGGGTAGGGTTATATAGTGTCCTATTAAAAATGAATATTGTACCTGGGGTAGGGTTATATAGTGTCCTATAAAAAATGAACATTGTATCTGGGGGTTGGTTATATAATATCCTAAAGACAATGAACATTGCACCTGGGGGGGATTATATAGTGTTTAAGAGACAATGAACATAGCACCTGGGGGTTGGTTATATAGTGTCCTAGAGACAATGAACATTGTACTTGGGGGTTGGTTATATAGTGTCCTAGAGACAACGAATATTGCACCCGGGGGGTGGGGTTATTTAGTGTCCTAGAGACAATGAATATTGCACCTGGGGGTGGGGTTATATAGTGTCCTAGAGACAATTAATATTGCACCTGGGGGTGGGGTTATATAGTGTCCTAGAGACAATGAATATTGCACCTGGGGTGGGGTTATATAGTGTCCTAGAGACAATTAATATTGCACCTGGGGGTGGGTTATATAGTGTCCTAGAGACAATGAATATTGCACCTGGGGGTGGAATTATATAGTGTCCTAGAGACAATGAGTATTGCACCTGGGAGGGGTTATATAGTGTCCTAAAAACAATTAACATTGTACCTGGAGGATGGGTTATATATAATATCCTAGAGACAATGAACATTGCACCTGAGGGTGGGAGGGGTGCTTAAACCAATAGAAGTTGGTAAAAACTTTCAAAAATACAATTCCAGTCTAGGTTTTGGTAAGCACACCCAAAGAAAACGAAACACATTCAAAATTGCTGGACTGCAACATATTTTGACCAAAATAGATAAAAGCAAATGCAGAAAATATTGGTGCACATCAATAGTTTCATCATTATTAACCCTTTACTCTGCGGCCTTGTGCCTTCATATCACCACTGTATTAAAGATGAGGTTTCAGTCACATAATATAGCCATAGTATGCTAAGCTTGTCACCACGCAAAGGTACCCCATGCTTTGCTCTTTAAATCCTGATATATTCATTTACTACTAGTGATGAGCGAGCGTGCTCGGCCGATGCTCGGATCGGCTCGAGCATCGCTCTGCTCGGCACATGGCGGTACTCGTCGAGTACCGCCATGTGCTCTCCCGCCATGTTCGGGTGGCGGGGATCTGTGCCGGAAGAGGCACAGATCCGAAGACGCTCCGCTGGACCACCAGGGACTGGAGGTACGGGGGCATTGCGGAGATGAAGGGGGCATTGCGGAGATGAAGGGGGACATTGTGGAAGAGGGGCATAGACTCTATGCCCCTCTTCCACAATGTCCCCCTTCATCTCCGCTATGCCCGTCTTCCACAATGTCCCCCTTCATCTCCGCTATGCCCGTCTTCCACAATGTCCCCCTTCATCTCCGCTATGCCCCTCTTCCACAATGTGCCCCTTCATCTCCGCTATGCCCCTCTTCCACAATGTCCCCCTTCATCTCCTCTATGGCATAGAGGAGATGAAGGGGGACATTGTGGAAGAGGGGCATAGCGGAGATGAAGGGGCACATTGTGGAAGAGGGGCATAGCGGAGATGAAGGGGCACATTGTGGAAGAGGGGCATAGCGGAGATGAAGGGGGACATTGCGGAGATGAAGGGGGCATTCGGAGATGAAGGGGGCATAGCGGAGATGAAGGGGGCATTGACCAGGCACCCTCCCCTCATCAGAGCAGGGGGTGCCTGGTGTCGCCCCATTCATTTCAATGGGGCTCGGGTGCTCGGCCGAGCACTCGAGCCTCAGGGGGTGCTCGGTCAGAGCACCCGAGCACCCGAGCATCGGGGTGCTCGCTCAACACTATTTACTACCCTTTATTTACTTTATCCTGAATCTCTCCTGATTTACTAATTTACTACCCTTAGTTTGCTTTACCCTGAGAGCTGGATTTTTGCCAACTTTACTCATTGATGGAGAGAGACTCCAGGTAAATCATTGCCAAGCAGGGTCTTCAATAAAGCAAAGTGAAGCTGATTTACTGATAATTAGTGAAGTTATATACTCTTCTTTGTTGCTTATTTTGCAATTGTATCTCTGATTTTCCTTCTATTAGTTGTGACTTGGAAATCTTTTATTTACCGTAACATCTAAACCATATTATGTGTATATGATTATCACACAATTAGAAAAGACACCTGTTTCGAGATATTCAACCACATCAGTTCGGAGCCTGAAAGTCTCCCAGTGTCTGTAGGTGCAGCGGTCTGACGTAAGTTTGTTGTTCAATACACTCAGTCACAAATAGGCACCACCTAGTCACTACCACATAGGGTTGCCACCTTTTCTTCCAAAAAATACCGGCCATGGCATTCCGTCCATAGACTTAACATTGGACAGAAGCCAATTTTCCACCGGCCTGCCGTTAAAATACCGGCTGGGTGGTAACCCTACTACCACACACTCTAAAACAATATCCTATTGCGAAATAAGCAACAGACAAACATATATATAACGAGTCAGCTCCATGGCTCCATGATAATGGAGTGGGCCGCACCTGCACAGAGAGGACTATGGTCTGAATTTGGGACGGTCCACTCCATTATCAGCCGCGTGGTGCGGGCAGTCTCTTCTGCGTATGACTGCAGTGCTCGCAGCCAACTGTGCTGCACATGACGGCTTCTGACAAACAACGGTAACGTTTTATTATATAGACTATATGCGCATTCCTTATAGTTCATACCAAGGGATCAATATCCCGATTTAGTTGACTCTCAGTAGTTCACTTTACATGTTATTATTGTTACTAAGAAGATCCCGTTTTCAAATAAGATCCCCACGATCTTTCTTAAATGTTTTAAAAGAAAGAACCAGTGAAATGTTATACTAATAGCCTTTTTAGCCAAAGTGTACTCATAAGTGTGCAGATTTTTTCTTTCAGAGATACAATATCTATACACACTGGCTGATAATTATTTTTATATTAGTCCAACTTTGATGATGTAATTCTGTAGTTCAAACAGCCAATCAAACATTGATGTCAACTAGTTAGACATAAAAGCTGACTCGTTATATATACGCTCCGTTATCAGACGCGGCATGGGCAGTCTCTACTGCGCATGACTGCACCGCGGCCGTTGCTGGGTGGCACTGTGGCCCCTGTACACGGGATCTTCAACTAGTTGTGTTATAATACAAATGTGTGTATGACCAAAACGGCCCATGGGTCACATTGCATGATGCTTTTAGGGCTAAAGTAGTTAAATCTACATAGTATCTTTAGGTTTTTAATAAATACGTTATATTAATAAAGTATATTTTTGTGAGTGTTTGTAAAAGTTTCATTACGTCAATTCACACAGTATTGAACGGATCTCTTCTGTTTTTCCTTTTCTGTCTTCTTTTTTTCTGTTGATTTCAAATCAAGTATATCATAGGAGACAAGTAAAAATTCCCTATTATTTAAATTGGCCCTTTAAAGGGATAGTAATACTTTATTATTACTATCCCCCATATTTTAGATATTTGTAAAATAATTTAATAACCCCCAGGTTCATCTCTCAGACCTTTATGGTTTGAGAGATAACCGAAGGCAAAGTTCCCCCCTCCCTCCCCCTTCCCTGAAGTCAGCGTTGTGCTGACTGCAGGGGAAATCTGTCATACGATAGACTTGCGGCTCTGCAGCTGAGCCGAGATCCCGTTAGTGACAAAGAATTATTTCACTGAAACGGTCTTCTACATGTGCTTAGTTTGTGCTTGCTTTGCAAGTACACGTAGAAGACCGCTTCAGTGAAATCATTCTTTTTCACCAACTCAATTGCGGGTCTGCTGCAGAGCCGCCTGATGAAAGTCAGACCGGATATCCCTGCAGTCAGCACAACGCTGACTTCAGGGAAGGGGGAGGGTGGGGGGAACTTTGCCTTTGGTTATCTCTCAAACCATAAAGGTCTGAGAGATGAACCTGGGGGCTATTAAATTATTTTGCAAATATCTACAATATGGGGGATAGTAATAATAAAGTATTACTATCCCTTTAACCCCTGGAGGTTTTGCAATGCATTCAAGGTTTAAAAACAACATTTAAATCAATTGCACTTTTTCTCCTGAATTTCTCCCCTTGCCCAGTTGCCCTATGTAGTCTCTAGCAAACCACTGAATATTCTGCAGCTTTGTGAAACTGTCTAGTAATTGAAAATAAAAGTACTGCAAAAAAAGTACTGACAGCGAATTAATGTGATCTGATTCCAAAAAAAGTTCCCGCTGGTCAGAAGTTGTGTTAAATTATTTATGAGAAAAAGTGAGTGATTCAACAGGACTCCCCCCTGTGCAGAAACACAGTGTTATGGATTTTTAAATCTTAAATAATCATTTGAAAGTTCTTTTTTGCCCGTCTTGTTTGTTGGGATCATAAATCTATTTGCCTCGGAAAGTCCCTCGCAGCTAAACCAAAAGCGAAGCGGACATGAGATTAATATCCCTGTATATTAAACAGAGAAAGTTGAACAAATATATATATATTTATTTTATATGTTTGGGGTTTGTTTGAGTAAAAGGGCACTTGACATAAAAAATATATATACACATTGAAGTTCAGACTTGTAATGATTAAAGTCGGCCTATCACCTTAAGAGATGTTTATTTTGTTTCAAAGGTAAATAAAGTCTGTTGATATGTTGCACTAGCTATTTTCTGAAAAATAAGTCGTTTTTTTTATAAATTAAGCATTATATTTTGGGGGCATACTGAGGCATTTTATACTACTTTCCTGTACAGAATGCTAATGAGCACAATACACATGAGCAAATCAATTCTGAAAATTGTTTATTCATCCAAAACAGGCTGTTTGATAAGACAAGTTACAAAAAGGGCTGTTCTGAGTCTATTTTTCATGAGAAAAACAAAACGTTCCCTTCTTTTAGACATCATTCCCGGTACGTTCCTATCCAGGGTGTTCATATGAGCAAACAAACGTCTCTCCCCGACCTACCTTCCCTTGCACTATCAACAGTATCTCCCTCGTCAACCCAAGTTCACTACCCTTCCATCTCTTCCTTAGTCCACTTGGCTTCATTACGTGTCCATTCATAGCACAGTCTATAGTAATAGTATCAGTGGCGTAACTAGAAGCCACCGAGCCCTGGTGCAGAAATTGCCACCGCCCCCCCCCCCTTCACATTGCCCCATGTCAATCTCCTCATTGCCCCATGTCCATCTCCTACCTCCATCACCCGCTCCTGTGCAGTTCTCAGTTATGCAGAGCGCTGGGAGATGATGTCATCTCCCAGTGCTCTGCATTACTAGAACGCCGGGAGATCAGCTGAGCTGCTGCGGGCACAGGCGAGTGGCGATGGGTTCGCAGGGGGCGGCCGGGCCCCTTGGAGTGACGGACCCAGTCGCAGGTGCGACCCCTGCAACCCCAATTATTATGCCACTGAATAGTATATAGTAATACTAGTGTAAAAGCCCGTGTACACGGGACAAGGTCCGAGTAATGTTAACCCTTTGAGTGCCAGAGGGGTACGTAAATGTGTTGCATACCCTTCTGGTACTCAAAGGGTTAAGCTGGTCACTACCTCACTGCTCCATGCGATGCAGTCTTGTGCAGTAGAGGCTGCCTGAACGTGCGCAGTCTCTGCTGCACATGACGGCTTCTGACAAACATCCTAGCAAATTATTATATAGGATAGTAATATTTACTCAGCGCAGAAATGAATTAGCCAGAGGAGTAACTAGAAACCACTGGGCCCTGGTGCAAACATTGCCATGGGGCCCCCCAACCACATTGCACCCACTGTCCATCTCCACATTGCCCCCATTGTCCACCTCTACAATGCTCCCAGTGGCCACCTCTACAATGCCCCAAGTACCACCTCTACATTGTCCCCATTGTCCACCTCCACATTGCCCCCATTGTCCACCTCTACAATGCTCCCAGTGGCCACCTCTACAATGCCCCAAGTACCACCTCTACATTGTCCCCATTGTCCACCTCCACATTGCCCCCATTGTTCACCTCTACAATGCCCCCAGTACCACCTCTACATTGCCCCCAATGACCACCTCCACATTGCCCCCATTGAAATTACTTCCACAATGCCCCCATTGACATCACCTCCACATTGGACCCCATTCCACCTCCTACCTGGTTCAGGAGGGGGGGACCTCATCCCTGGTGGTCCAGCAGCATGCGGCATGACAGGAGAGGTCTGTGCCACCTTCTGCACAGACCTCTATGAGCAGCTCCCACACAGTCCTCTCTCCAGTAATGCAGAGCGCTGGGAGTTGATGTCATATCCCAGAGCTCTGCATTACAAGAGTGCTGGGGACAGCGAGGGAGCTGCTAATAGAGGTCTGTGCAGAAGAAGGCACAGACCTCAGCAGCTTGACAGTGAGGAGATCAGTCTGATCTTCCCACCGGCAAAGGCTTGTTGTCAGTGGACAGAGGGCTAGCGGGGGGAGGCCGGGCCTCTGGATTCTATAGATGTCTCCAGTGAGTCCTGAACCTAGCACTCAAGGGGTTAACCGATGTTCAAACATTCAAAGCATATTATTTTGTTAAATGTGTAAATGAGAAATGTTTTTCATTTAAAACATCTATATTTCATCCAACAAAACAAAGTTATGGATTTTCTGGAATCGAATTTAATACCTGTGCGCCCTTTAAGTAGTTATTTTAATTATATCAACATTAATTTGCTGGGAAAAAACAGAGAGGCAATTATGCTGCAGCTGTTAGTCTCAAATCGAATACCATTTCTTGTCTATTTAATCAGAGGCTTTGCTGCAAGCGATGTGTTTTGATTCTGCTGTTCAGAACCCAGGTGTGGAAGGTATTTATATCTCACAACCGCAAGCTCCAAATTACACGCCCAGGATGCCAGAGACGCAGTGAGGCTGGCGGACTAAGTAAAAGAGGTGTAATTCCGGGGCACACCACCTGCACTATAGAGAGAATAAAATATTGATATACATGGTAGTTTTAACGCCTTGCTATCAATTCAAGGGGTTAACCCTTTGAATGCCAGAGGGGCGCGTTGCATACCCCTCTTGCACGCAAAGGGTTAAAATTCACATTTAAATCAATGTAAATATTAAGAATTTTTATTTTAAGGGTGAGATGTTCAAAAAAGTGGTGGTAACTAAAATTAAATACGAACTGAATATTCCTGCGGCCTAAAACAAAATAAAATATATACTGATGAGCAGGGCTCAAAATTTCCATTCGCCACTAGCCAATGGCGAGTGAAAATTCAGCCCTGGCGAGTAGAAATTCAGCCCTGGTGGGTATGTTATGGCTTGCAGTGGTGAGTAACTTTTCAGGTCTGGCTAGTAGCAAAGGACTTAAAATTATAAGCCCTGCTGTTGAGGACACAGGAGAAAAAATGTATATAGGATATGTATGGCGTGTTTCGTTCCAGTGGAGAGGTGCGGGTGGGTAGACAAGTGGGATCTGTTAGGTATTTAAACTGACTGCTGGATGCATTTGTTTTTTTTATTAGTAAAGTCTATTTGTGATTATTATTAGTGATGATCGAGCACCCCGATGCTCGGGTGTTCGGGTGCTCTGGCCGAGCGCCCCCGGAGGCTCGAGTGCTCGGCCGAGCACCCGAGCCCCATTGAAGTCAATGGGAGGACTCGAGCATTACACCAGGCACCCCCTGCTCTGATGAGGGGAGGGTGCCTGGTTCATAGGAAAAGGTCAGAAAATGATGGAAACACCACAGAAATGGTTCAGGGACAGCATAGGGAGGATGTCTGGATGCATCTTGGACTCCAACGTCGCTGCTGGGAACGATGTTTCGCCCGTAGTACGCCATTTTTACAGACTGACCGTAAAACACACAAAAAGGAAGATAAAAACGATTTTAGGCGAAAAATTGTTACCAAACAGTATTTGCTGTATATTTACTTGAACTATCAGGATCACGTCCACTTCCCCGTCCCTTTTTACCCGCCTTCTTCATATTAAACGGAATATATGCCGGTAATCTGCGGCTAGGCACACAAAACAGAATGTGACGCTAATCTGCGGCTAGGCACACTAAACAATATGTGACGCTAATCTGCGGCTAGGCACACTAAACAATATGTGACGCTAATCTGCGGCTAGGCACACTAAACTATATGTGACGCTAATCTGCGGCTAGGCACACTAAACAATATGTGACGCTAATCTGCGGCTAGGCACACTAAACAATATGTGACGCTAATCTGTGGCTAGGCACACTAAACAATATGTGACGTTAATCTGCGGCTAGGCACACTAAACAATATGTGACGCTAATCTGCGGCTAGGCACACTAAACAATATGTGACGCTAATCTGTGGCTAGGCACACTAAACAATATGTGACGCTAATCTGCGGCTAGGCACACTAAACAATATGTGACGCTAATCTGCGGGTAGGCACACGAAACAGAATGTGACGCTAATCTGCGGCTAGGCACAGTGAACGGAATATGTGACGTTAATTTGTGAATTTGCACACTAAACAATATGTGACGTTAATTTGTGAATTTGCACACTAAACAGAATGTGACAATAATCTATGGCTAGGCACACGTTTAAAATGGCCCTTTTTGTCGCTGCGTTGTAAAATATTTGTCCCTGTGCACCTAGTACAATGTCACCTTAGAACATGTCCCCCCCCACAAAAAAATGAAATTCTGCCACCCCCAAAAAAAATTAAATGCTGCCCCCACACACAACAGTCCTAAAAAGGACTTTTGGGTCTTGAAAGAGTTTCAACAATTTTATTCTCCCTTTGATTTACTTTGATTTAGGGCGTAGGAAAATTCAGTTCATATTTATTTTTATGTTATAACACATAAAGTGGGGGGTGTCATTTTTTACACTTGAGTGTGATGCATTAAGTTTTTACTTATATTAGTAACTAAAATTGTCTGTATTCAGAATAAAAAAGTTCTTACACCATTGTCCATCAACAGAGGCGTAACAAGACGCCATGGGGCCCTGGTGCAAGAATTGCCATAGGCCCCCCGACCACATTGGCCTCCTCCACATTGCCCCCCATCTCCACATTGCCCCTCAATCTCCACATTACCCCCTCCACAATGCCATCAGTCTCCACATTGTCCCTTCCACAATGCCCCCATCTCCACATTGCCCCTTCCACAATGCCCCTCAATCTCCACATTGCCCCTTCCACAGTGCCCCTCAATCTCCACATTGCCCCTGCCTCACACTGCCCCTTTCACATTGACCCTTCCACAATGCCCCTCAATCTCCACAGTGCCCCTTCCACAATGCCCCTAAATCTCTTACCTCCCTGGTGGTCCAGTGGCAGAGGACAGGTCTATGCCTCTTTCTGCACAGACCTCTTCTCCTGCGCGATCCTCTTCAGTAATGCAGTAATGAGATGATGTTAATCTCCCAGTGCTCTGCATTACGAGTGCCGGTCTGCTGGAGGGAATACTGGCCTCCCTCTGGCAGACTGGCACTCTCATAATGCAGAGCCCCAGCGTTCTGCATTACATAATTGCGGGCGTCAGATGAGGGGGTCGCAGGGGGAGGCCGGGCCCGTCACTCCATTGAGTGACGATCCCAGTCGCAGGTGCGACCCCTGCGACCCCTATAGTTACACCACTGTCCGTCAATTCTCAGACATATCATCGTCATTTTTTGCATTCAATTCCGACATCTCCGTCAAAGGGAAAAAGAAGTCTTAAAAATGGGAGTGGATTATTTTACTGTCATATTGTAAGGTATTTTCAGAAAAACATATTCTTTAAGCAGTTAATTTTTTTGTCAGATTAACATCATTTTTTCCCGACAAAATAAAAATGGTCTAAACCTGTAGAAGACAAATTAAAGTACTAGTAACAGGAGTGAGAGGCTGTAGTACAAAGTTACCTGGTAGAAAAAAGTGTTTGAAACTTTGTTGTTTTAAAGACAAAAACTGTATTTGCTTCTTTGAAAATATTTGTTTCAAAGACAAAATCAAAGACGTTTTTAACATCAGAATTATTTAGGATAATACTCATCAAGATCTTGTTACTGTCATTGTTAATATTTTATGACACATTTTCAAACATGATGGATATACTTCTGAAAATATTGTCCTTCTTTTACCGCCAACTCACGATGAAAAATGTTTTCATTATGACGACTTTTTGAACATTGCGCTTTAAAGGGATAGTAATACTTGAAAATAAGTTTATTTTATATTGTAGCCCTTAAAAAAACATTAAAAATGATATGTCTTATCTTCCAAACTTTTATGGTTTGGGTGATATTAGCAAGTAAAGTTTCCCCTGGAGTGACATCATAGCTCAAGCCTTCAGATTTGGAATCCAGTCCCCAGTCCGGCCGTGGCTCTTCAGCAGTGCCAAGATCGCGATCTTTAAAAATAATTTCTTCATTAGAATGGTCTACAAAGTGTGCTTGCAAGCCAGGCACACTTTGTAGACAGTTCCAATGAAGTGGTTCTTTTTAAAGATCGTGATCTCGGCACTGCTAAAGAGCTGCCTGCTGATCTGTGGACCGAATTCCAAATCTGTCCACTAGATGGCAGACTTGGCTAAAACAGCCAGGAAAAGGGAACTCTACTTTTATTTTATTAACTTTACTTGCTAATATCTCCCAAACTATAAAGGTCGTAGAGAGGAAAAGAACATTTGTCATGTACAACAACAACAAAAGTCTTGCAAAAGACAGAATTTATACGTTAAGAAAAAAGTGGAGGGAATGTGAAGTTCTGAATGTGAGAAACCTAGAATAACTGGAAACACAACACAAGCAAAACTACCATACCAATACACAGATATTTTTGTCTTTAGTTAAGACATTTTTGTCATTAGGTATGACATTTTTGTTGTTGAATGCAACATTTTTGTCTTTATATACAACAATTTCAGTCAGGAATACTTTAATGACAAAACAACATATTTCCAATCACAACCGACACTCTCTGAAAATATTAATGAGCCCAACGACACTGTTCTGGCGTTACAAACGACAAAAGCTATTTTGCTACTTCTTTGAACATATGGCCCATAATGCCACATAGTTGTGTTTCTGATAAAGAGACGGTACAACGGGTAAAAATTCTGGTGCACCGAATTTATAAAGAAATGTTGCGATCTGCAACAAATTAGCAACATAGTCGTAGCCAGAATCTTAACTCTTTTAGTGCCAGAGGGGTACGCAACGCCTAGCAGAGCAATGCGTTGCGTACCCCTCTGGCATTCAAAGGGTTAATGCCAGCTATCGTCTGTTCTTAACCATTCCAGGCATTACTAACTCCATATTTACAACGGTTACTGTTTAGTGTACTCCTTTGTCTTATATTCTGCTTTATTTAAATGTAATAAGGGAGATTTATAAAACTGGAGTAGAGAGAGAAATGTCTGTAATCTGTGCTAAAATTGAAGTTCAGCATTTATGAAGAAGCTTATGCAAAAATTCTGGTGTTGCTGACTAGAAACTAGTTACAAAGCCCGTGTACATGGGCTGCTCCGGAGCCAGGAGCACAGACAGGCTACCAGCCTTCCGGAGCTCCCTACTAAATCCGGTCGCCCGACTGTAGGCGGCTCTTCAGGAGCACTGTCATCGGGATATCTAACTATAAATACTTCATCGGTATGGTCTACAACGTGTGCCTGGCTTGCAAGCACACGTTGTAGACCATTCCGATTAAGTAATTCTAGTTATATATCTCAATGACAGCTCTCCTGAAGAGCCGCCGTCTGGTCGCGGAAGCAGGATCTCATGATGTCCGCTGTACAGCAGACGCATGAGAAGGGGGAGGGAACGGAGACCTTTATTTTATTACATCTCTCAAACCATAACGTTTTGAGAGAAAGGATTAAGCACATAAATTTTTTTTTAGTGCAGCTACCATTTAGAACATACTTTTTTGGAACTTTTCTATCCCTTTAAGATTGGACTGGATGTTCCTGATGGCTACATCCTCCCCTTCAGTCTGAACCATTTGCTAGCATCCTTTAGAACAGTGTTTCTCAACCCGTGCCCTCAGTGGCTACTAACAGGCCAGGATTTGATGATTTCCTTTTAAGAGCACAGGTGAGTAAATCAATACGACTGAGCCTCTGATCAACATACTTGTGTTCTAGCAGGGAAATTCCTAAGTCCTGGCCTGTTAGTGGCCACTGAGGGCATGGGTTGAGAACCTCTGCTTTAGAATGCTGTTACAGTATCATTTGAAGTTGATCTCAGTGTAAGATGTAGTGTCCCATTTAATCAAAGCGTAAGTTTTAGTAACCATCTCTATCACAGTGTACGTTGCAGTAAACCATTTGATCAAAATATAAGATGTGGCTTGATGACAGTTTCTACAACCTTCTTGCTCATAGCATAAGCTATAATTACCCACTTTATCAAAGTATAAGTTGTAAGCTTGTGCAAATTGGTTTGTCAAACTTCGGAATTTGACTAATAAGGGGTTGGACTAATGATACGTCAGAGACCCAGACAGCCTGCATGTAACGGATCCTACCCGTTACTTGAACCCTTGTCTGGCCCTAGAACTATTTATCCAAAAACTGTGGACATTTTTCCCTGGTTATGTGCTAAAAATACTTTGTACGCTGTATGTGAATGAGGACATGAACATTTTTATGACTTGCTTCCAAGGGAATAGGCAGTGAGGGGTTAATTATTTCAATATGTATTGCAGACTCCCAAGCCTTTTGCTTAATTATTCAACCCCTGGCCATTGTTCAGGGAATGTATATTCTAGCCACTCATGTCCTTGGAGTGAGAACTGTCTTGAGACCCCCTGCTGTGTGTTAATCCATTCACGACCCTCAAGTCTTTGTTCTATCAAACCCTTTTGTATCTGTTAAAACCATCTGCTGTTGGCCTTTTGTCTCATGTAACATGATTGGATTAAGCCCTTTTGTATCTGGTTTCAATGTAAAGATTTCTGTATAAATATCTGTAGTTTGGGTCAATAAAGAGAGTTCTGTTTTGGAGTGAAGAAGGAGTCCTGGAGTCTTGTATTGCTTATGGTCTAAAGTGTCCACTCTGATACCCATCTGCGCCAAGTATCCTGAATCGTCGACCACCGGCTGCCAGCTTCCTGCGTCCCAACTTCATATGCTGTCAGGCGGTGACGTGGACTCTTCCCTGCTTCCCTGCTTCCAGCGATCCTGCTGCTGTTTCCAGTGACTGTCCATACTTCAACTGGTGCATCCGACGGCGCTTATCTGCATCGAGAAGGAGAGACCCGGGAACGATGGCGGAAGGCGACGCGGTCCCTTCTCAGCTTTCGTTACATTGGTGGCATATCGGTGGGATTTCTCCTTCTTTTATCGGGTGTACCAGCTAAGAGATGGCAGCGAAAGCGCGGCTACCGGAGGCCATAGGAGTGTACGACATGCGGTACCACTACATCAGATGTCAATGGGAGACCTTCCTAGGTGATTTAGCTGAGGAGTTTTACCGGGAGGTCACCACCTGCATCACAGAGGAGCTCTGAGTCCAGGACGGATATTGGGAAATTATCAAGTGCCTTCACAAGGAGTATACAGGAGTTATGGCCGACTTTTTCCCATTCAACTTGCGCCTGAAACTCCAACAACTAGTGTGGATAGCCTTTCAGGAGGATGCTACTTTCGGCCAGAGGAATTACAACCGCTGCTGGGAGATTTGGGAGAAAAGAAAGGCCATGTTTGGAAGCTACTTTCCTCCAGACTTGGAGGGGAACCTAGACCGTTTAGTCGAGGAGGAATGGAACTTGGAGCTAATGTACATGGGCTGGATAGAAGAAGCCCAGGAGATACAAAGAGAGGAAAAAGACTGGGGGGGTTAGTCATCTGAGGAGAACTTCAGTGGAGCTGAGGACTTAGATGGAGCTGCCCCTGTTCACTCCACACTGGTGAGTGGGAATTCGTTCCTCACCAGTGCCCCTGTTGTTGCCCCTGCATCAGGAAGTGGGACAACGGTTCTGCCTGATACCCCTTTGCCCCGAAACTGTATTTTCACTGAGCTGAGGAGTGGGAATGCGTTCCTCCTCAGTGAAGAAGATGCCTCTGCATCAGGGGATGGGACGGACGTCTCCCCTGATAGGCATGGTTCCCCTTTCCCTGCTTCCCCAGCTGTGGTGGATGAGATGCAGGTCCCCACCAGCAGCAATTGTATGTCCCAACTTATGGGTAGGAGCGAGCCCATCAGTCACCATGACCCCCCTGCTGTAGTGGGTGTAAGAGAGCCCACCAGCAGCCCCAAGATGTTGCCCCCTGTGGGATTGGAAGATGCCCTGGGAGAGGAGCCGTGCATGCTCCCCAGGATCATAGTTGATGCCGCCTTGAGGGATGGGACTGCAGTCTCCCTCGAGGCAGAAGAAGGGCCTGTGAATAATGGCCTACAAGAGGAGGACCCCAGCGGGCTGGGAGAGAGCAGTGCTGCTGGCCCTCCTGAAGATATGTTGAGCGAACTGATGGGTGGAGAAGCGTGCCCCATCAGCCACCCTGTAAACCCTGACCTGGTGAGTGGGAGCGAGCTCACCAGGGTCTGGCAAAACCCCTGCTGCGGTGGAAGAGACACAGGTCCCCACCAGCAGCCCTAGTCCTTTCCCTGTGGTTGGTGCCCTGGAGAAAGGAAAGATGGTGTTCTCCAGGTACCACAGTAAAATTGCTAGGAGGATTGGGAGTGCCTCCCTGCTAAAAAAAAGAAGTGGCCCTGAGGAGGGGGCCCTGGACGCCAAGGAGATCAGCAGATTGCCCCTTTGCAGCACAGATGTCTTGGATACCTACCTCTCTGTGACCCCTGGCTTGGTGGATGGGAGCAAATTCACCGGGTCCTGTGAACCCCCTGTTGTGGTGTGTAGGAGTGAGCACACCACCCCTTGTTTTGCCCTGACACTGGTGAGTGGGAGCAAGCTCACCAGCAGCCCCAAGAAGGCGCTCCCCATCAATTCCCCTTTGGGCCCTGATCTGGTGAGTGGGACCACCGTCCTCACCAGGGATGTTGCTGGGGCCCCTGGATTCCCTGAGTTCTGCCTGGGGGGTGGGAATGTGTCCTCCACCCGGTCCTCTGGAACTTTGAATACCCCTGCCCTGCCCAAACAAGTGCCCAGTTATGAGAACAGTGTTCAGAACGTTGCCCCAGCCAAGGAGAGTGGGAAGAACATCCTCTCCTGTCCCCCTGGGGCACTTGCCCAACTAAAAGGGGGGTATGTGCCCCTCTCCCCACACTTTGATGCTCAGGCCACTAAGGATCCAGAGACACAGTTGCCCCAGGGAGATCCCCCGTATAGACTGGCTTTGGACCCTGAGCCACTGGCCCCAGACCCAGGAACATTGAACCCCAGCTCTGCATTGAGCATGGCCCAGGAGAGGCCACCCAATTTGATGATTGCCAGGACAACCAGCCACCAATTTCCCTGGACCAGGATTAAGAACCGAGACTGTACCCCTGGTCCAGGACAAGGGACCTGTTTTCTATTTCCAGGCATGGACAAGGGGCTTGCATTTTCTCCTGGCCCAGGACACCAGGCTGAGTCATTGTTTCCCTGGCCTAGGACAAGGGGCTCCTCCTTTAAGACTGGCCTAGGACCAAGGCCTCCGGACAAATGAACTGTCCAGACAAGTGGCTCACAACCTCAATGCTCTCCTACAGCTCCAAGCCAGCATTTACTACTGTCCCTGCTGGCTTGGTACAAAAAGGGCGAGAAACGTAACGGATCCTACCCGTTACTTGAACCCTTGTCTGGCCCTAGAACTATTTATCCAAAAACTATGGACATTTTTCCCTGGTTATGTGCTAAAATACTTTGTACGCTGTATGTGAATGAGGACATGAACATTATTATGGCTTGCTTCCAAGGGAATAGGCAGTAAGGGGTTAATTATTTCAATATGTATTGCAGACTCCGAAGCCTTTTGTTAATTATTCAACCCCTGGCCATTGTTAAGGGAATGTATATTCTAGCCACTCAAGTCCTTGGAGTGAGAACTGTCCTGAGACCCCCTGCTGTGTGTTAATCTATTCACGCCCCTCAAGTCTTTGTTCTATCAAACCCTTTTGTATCTGTTAAAACCATCTGCTGTTGGCCTTTTGTCTCATGTAACATGATTGGATTAAGCCCTTTTGTATCTGGTTTCACCCATAAGTTCAATGTAAAGATTTCTGTATAAATATCTGTAGTTTGGGTCAATAAAGAGAGTTCTGTTTTGGAGTGAACAAGGAGTCCTAGAGTCTTGTATTGCTTATGGTCTAAAGTGTCCACTCTGATACCCATCTGCGCCAAGTATCCTGAATCGGCTCTCCTGGATGGCAGATTTGTGGGTGTGCGTTGCTCAGCGCATGTCCTGCATCTGGTAGTGAAGGCTGCTCTCGAGGATGGCAGTAACACTGGAAGGTTGTCAGCACTTCTGGAGTCATGCTGACAAATTGCTGGCCACTTCTATTGGAGCATCAAAGAAAGGCCAGCTCCTCAGGGAGGAACAGAAAAAGACAGACCTCCCAGAGCACCGCTTGAAACAAGATGTCAGCACCAGGTTGAACTCCACCTTAGATATGCTAGAGCATATCCTGGAACAGAAAAAGGCAATTCACTAGTGATGAGCGAGCACCCCAATGCTCGGGTGTTCGGGTGCTCTGACCGAGCACCCCCTGAGGCTCGAGTGCTCGGCCGAGCACCCGAGCCCCATTGAAGTCAATGGGAGGACTCGAGCATTACACCAGGCACCCCCTGCTCTGACGAGGGGAGGGTGCCTGGTCCATAGGAAAAGGGCAGAAAAGGATGGAAACACCACAGAAATGGTTCAGGGACAGCATAGGGAGGATGTCTGGATGCATCTTGGACTCCAACATCGCTGCTGGGAACGATCTTTCGCCCGTAGTACGCCATTTTTACAGACTGACCGTAAAACACACAAAAAGGAAAATAAAAACGACTTTAGGCGAAAAATTGTTACCAAACAATATTTGCTGTATATTTACTTGTATATCATCTGCAAATTCTCCCAAAAATGTCCTTGATTTTCTGAAGTGAGGCCATGATTAAGAGGGAAACGTGCGCAGAGGCAAATTATCCCAAAAATTTTCTTGATTTTCTGAAGTGAGGCCATGATTAAGAGGGAAACGTGCGCAGAGGCAAATTATCCCAAAAATTTCCTTGATTTTCTGAAGTGAGGCCATGATTAAGAGGGAAACGTGCGCAGAGGCAAATTCTCCCAAAAATTTCCTTGATTTTCTGAACTGAGGCCATGATAAAGAGGGAAACGTGCGCAGAGGCAAATTCTCCCAAAAATTTCCTTGATTTTCTGAAGTGAGGCCATGATTAAGAGGGAAACGTGCGCAGAGGCAAATTCTCCCAAAAATTTCCTTGATTTTATTGAACTGAGGCCATGATTAAGAGGGAAACGTGCGCTGAGCCGACCATCTAAAACATTATGGGTGAGGGTCTGCTGCAGAGCTGACCATCCTAAACATTATATGCGAAGGCCCGCTAGTGAGCTGACGCTATAAAACATTATATGAGAGGGCCCGCTAGAGAGCTGACCCAATAAAACATTATATGAGAAGGCCCGCTGGTGAGCTGACCTATATAAAAATTGTCAAACAGGGCCCGCTGGTGAGCTGGCCCTATATAAAAATTATATCACAGGGCCCGCTGGTGAGCTGGCCCTATATAAAAATTATATCCCAGGGCATATGGAAGAGGAGGAGGAGGATGAGAAGATTAAGAGTCAACCATATACCCGTTTTTTGGGTGGAAGGGGTGAATGGGAATACAGAGTATTCCCATCATTGTAAATAACATATATAAAGTGAGTTTATGTTCCCCCGGGGCTTTCCTCCAGTGGAGTGGAGAAGTCAGGGGAAATCCAGGCCTTGTTCATTTTTATAAGTGTCAACCTATCAGCATTGTCGGTGGAAAGGCGGATACGCTTATCTGTTATGATGCCACCAGCAGCACTAAATACCCGCTCAGACAGAACGCTGGCGGCAGGGCAGGCCAGCACCTCCAAGGCGTAGAGTGCCAGTTCATACCACGTGTCCAGCTTGGACACCCAGTAGTTGTAAGGCACAGAGGGATCATTCAGGACGCTGACACGGTCTGCTACGTACTCCTTCACCATCTTCCAAAACTTTTCCCTCCTTGTGACACTAGGCTGCGCGTCAGGGTGAGGGTGCTGGCGGGGTGTCATGAAGGTGTCCCACGCCTTGGAGAGTGTTGCCCTGCCTTTCTCGGAACTGCTGTGTGCTCCCCTTTTCTCCCCTTCTCGGTTGGCCAAGGTAGCACGTACTCTGCCGCCAGCGTTGTCAGATGGAAAATTTTGGAGCAATTTTTCAACAAGAACCTTCTGGTATTGCACCATTTTGCTTGTCCTCTCCACCGGAGGAATGAGAGATGAGAAATTCTCTTTGTAGCGGGGGTCCAGAAGGGTGAACACCCAGTAATCCGTGTTGTCTAAAATGCGTGTAACGCGTGGGTCACGGGAAAGGCAGCCTAACATAAAGTCAGCCATGTGTGCCAGAGTACCAACAGGCAAGATTTCGCTGTCCTCACCAGGAGGATGACTCTCAATCTCCTCATCCTCTTCCTCCTCTTCTGCCCACCCACGCTGAAGAGATGGAACTAAAGTTCCATGGCTACCCTCTGTAGCGGAGACAACCGTGTCTTCCTCCTCCTCCTCCTCCTCCTCCTCCTCCTCCGCCTCCTCCAATTGTCGCTGAGAAGACGAAGTGAGGGTGCTCTGGCTATCACCTTGTGTAAGCTCTTCCTCCCCCATTTCCACCTCTTCCACATGCAAAGCGTCGGTTTTAATTGTGAGCAGCGAGCGTTTCAGTAGACACAGAAGTGGGATGGTTACACTGATAATAGCGTTATCGCCGCTCACCATCTGTGTCGATTCCTCAAAATTGCGTAAAACCTCACAGAGGTCTGACATCCATTCCCACTCCTCACTTCTGATTACAGGAAGTTGAACGGAGAGGCGACGACCGTGTAACAGCTGGTACTGCCCTCTGCTGCTCACAAAGCCGGGCCAACATGTGGAAGGTGGAGTTCCAGCGCGTGCTCACCTCACACAGCGGCCGGTGAGCTGGCAATTGTAAGCGCTGCTGCAGCTTCAACAGGCCGGCTGAAGCTGTTGATGACTTACGGAAATGTGCACACACGCGGCGCACCTTGGTCAAGAGATCATGCACATTGGGGTAGGTTTTTAGAAATCGCTGCACCACTAAATTAAATACATGCGCTAGGCATGGTACGTGTGTGAGCTTGCCGAGCTCCAAAGCCGCCACCAAGTTACGCCCATTATCACACACAACCATGCCTGGTTGCAGGTTGAGTGGCGAGAGCCACTGCTCGGTCTGGTGACTAATCCCCTGCAACAGCTCTGAGGCCGTGTGCTGTTTGTCCCCAAGGCAGATCAGCTTCAGCACGGCCTGTTGACGCTTCCCCACTGCAGTGCTACACTGCTTCCAGCTACTGGCTGATGGGGGAGTGGCGGTGTGTGTAGAGAATTCGGAGGTGGAAACGGAGGAGGAGGAGCCAATAACGTAGGTGCTGGTGGAAACCCTGATGGAGGTAGGGCCCGCAATCCTCGGCGTGGGTAGCACCCGTGCCATCCCAGGGTCCGAGTCGCTCCCAGCCTCCACGACATTCACCCAGTGTGCCGTCAGGGAAATGTAGCGTCCCTGGCCACAAGCACTTGTCCATGTGTCAGTCGTTAAGTGGACCTTCCCAGTAACTGCGTTGGTCAGGGCACGGGTGATGTTACGGGACACATGGTGGTGTAATGCGGGGATGGCACACCGGGAAAAGTAGTGGCGGCTGGGGACCGCGTACCGAGGGACAGCTGCTGCCATCAGGCTGCGGAAGGACTCAGTGTCCACAAGCCTAAATGGCAGCATTTCGATGGCCAGTAATTTTGAAAGGTGTGAGGTTAGTGCTATGGCCTGTGGGTGGGTGGCTGGGTACTTTCTCTTGCGCTCAAATGCCTGGGGTAACGACATTTGGACGCTGTGCTGGGACAGGGAAGTGGATGTGGTCGCTGATGGTGCTTCAGATGCTACAGGTGCAGGGCGGGAGGTATGCGGGCCTGCGCCTTCGACAGGCGATTGGCCGGCACCGAAAACAGGGGAAGAGGAGGCAGTGGTGTGGCCTGCAGACACAGATGGGCGATCCAGGCGTTCCTCCCACTTACTACGGTGCTTGGATGCCATGTGTCGGATCATGCTGGTGGTGGTGAGGTTTCTAGTGTTCATGCCTCGGCTCATTCTGGTGTGGCACAGGTTGCAAACTACAATTCTTTTGTCGTCCGCACTTTCCTTAAAAAAACGCCATACCGCGGAACACCTACCCCTTGGCAAGGTAGATTTACGCAAGGGGGTGCTCCGTGGAACATTTGCGGGCCGGTTTGGTGCGGTCCGCCTTCTTTCTGTAGCCACACCACTGCCTCTTCCAGCCTGTTGCGGTGCTGCAGATGGCTCACCCTCAGGACTGCTGTCATCGCTCGGCTCTACACCTTCCCAGGTGGGGTCAGTCACCTCATCGTCCACCAAGTCCTCCTCCACTTCCTCACTCTGATCATCCTCCTCAAGTCTTGATCCCACCACATACTCAGTCATTGACAACTGTATAACATTCTCCTCAACAAGGTCTTGAGACGGAAATAGTGGTTGATTTAATGGCAACTGTGTCTCATCATCATCATCATCATCCACTACTTCCTTTGACCTTAAATGCCGTTCACATCTGTCATCTTCTTGAGATTGGGTAGCCTCTAGAGGTTGTGAATCAGGGCACAAGATGTCATGTTCCTCTGCAAGCGTGCTTGGAGAGAGGGTCAAATGAAGGATTGGTGATGAGACGAGCTCCTCACTATATCCCAGTGTGGGATCACTTCTTTGACCAGACCGTGTATGGTGGGAGGAAGGATGATCAGAGTGAGGATTATGTTGACCAGACTCTTGGCTACTGAGAGTGGACTTGGTGGAAGACAGGGTGGTGCTTAACCGACTGGAAGCAGTATCAGCTGTCATCCAACCGACCACCTGTTCGCAGTGGTCGGACCTCGAGAGTGATGTCCTGCGACGCCCTGTAAAATTACACATGAAGCTAGGTATGGTGGATGTCTTTCTTTCTTGTGCTCTGGCACCAGGCACAGTTTCTCCGCGTCCTGACCCGCGCCCTGAACTTTCAGGATCATGTCCACTTCCCCGTCCCTTTTTACCCGCCTTCTTCATCTTACACAGAATATGTGACTTTAATATTTGAGTTTGAAAACTTAACAGTATTTCTTATTATTCTGCAACTCTGCAGAGTACACAGAATAGGCTGCTAAACTGCGGTGAAACACACTGAATGGAATATGTGAGTTTAATATTTGAGTTTGAAAACTTAACAGTATTTCTTATTATTCTGCAACTGTACAGAGTACACAGAATAGGCTGTTAAACGGCGGTGAAACACACTGAATGGAATATGTGACTTTAATATTTGAGTTTGAAAACTTAACAGTATTTCTTACTATTCTGCAACTGTACAGAGTACACAGAATAGGCTGTTAAACGGCGGTGAAACACACTGAATGGAATATGTGACTTTAATATTTGAGTTTGAAAACTTAACAGTATTTCTTATTATTCTGCAACTGTACAGAGTACACAGAATAGGCTGTTAAACGGCGGTGAAACACACTGAATGGAATATGTGACTTTAATATTTGAGTTTGAAAACTTAACAGTATTTCTTATTATTCTGCAACTGTACAGAGTACACAGAATAGGTTGTTAAACGGCGGTGAAACACACTGAATGGAATATGTGACTTTAATATTTGAGTTTGAAAACTTAACAGTATTTCTTATTATTCTGCAACTGTACAGAGTACACAGAATAGGCTGTTAAACGGCGGTGAAACACACTGAATGGAATATGTGACTTTAATATTTGAGTTTGAAAACTTAACAGTATTTCTTATTATTCTGCAACTGTACAGAGTACACAGAATAGGCTGTTAAACGGCGGTGAAACACACTGAATGGAATATGTGACTTTAATATTTGAGTTTGAAAACTTAACAGTATTTCTTATTATTCTGCAACTGTACAGAGTACACAGAATAGGCTGTTAAACGGCGGTGAAACACACTGAATGGAATATGTGACTTTAATATTTGAGTTTGAAAACTTAACAGTATTTCTTATTATTCTGCAACTGTACAGAGTACACAGAATAGGCTGTTAAACGGCGGTGAAACACACTGAATGGAATATGTGACTTTAATATTTGAGTTTGAAAACTTAACAGTATTTCTTATTATTCTGCAACTGTACAGAGTACACAGAATAGGCTGCTAAACTGCGGTGAAACACACTGAATGGAATATGTGAGTTTAATATTTGAGTTTGAAAACTTAACAGTATTTCTTATTATTCTGCAACTGTACAGAGTACACAGAATAGGCTGTTAAACGGCGGTGAAACACACTGAATGGAATATGTGACTTTAATATTTGAGTTTGAAAACTTAACAGTATTTCTTACTATTCTGCAACTGTACAGAGTACACAGAATAGGCTGTTAAACGGCGGTGAAACACACTGAATGGAATATGTGACTTTAATATTTGAGTTTGAAAACTTAACAGTATTTCTTATTATTCTGCAACTGTACAGAGTACACAGAATAGGCTGTTAAACGGCGGTGAAACACACTGAATGGAATATGTGACTTTAATATTTGAGTTTGAAAACTTAACAGTATTTCTTATTATTCTGCAACTGTACAGAGTACACAGAATAGGCTGCTAAACTGCGGTGAAACACACTGAATGGAATATGTGAGTTTAATATTTGAGTTTGAAAACTTAACAGTATTTCTTATTATTCTGCAACTGTACAGAGTACACAGAATAGGCTGTTAAACGGCGGTGAAACACACTGAATGGAATATGTGACTTTAATATTTGAGTTTGAAAACTTAACAGTATTTCTTATTATTCTGCAACTGTACAGAGTACACAGAATAGGTTGTTAAACGGCGGTGAAACACACTGAATGGAATATGTGACTTTAATATTTGAGTTTGAAAACTTAACAGTATTTCTTATTATTCTGCAACTGTACAGAGTACACAGAATAGGCTGTTAAACGGCGGTGAAACACACTGAATGGAATATGTGACTTTAATATTTGAGTTTGAAAACTTAACAGTATTTCTTATTATTCTGCAACTGTACAGAGTACACAGAATAGGCTGTTAAACGGCGGTGAAACACACTGAATGGAATATGTGACTTTAATATTTGAGTTTGAAAACTTAACAGTATTTCTTATTATTCTGCAACTGTACAGAGTACACAGAATAGGCTGTTAAACGGCGGTGAAACACACTGAATGGAATATGTGACTTTAATATTTGAGTTTGAAAACTTAACAGTATTTCTTATTATTCTGCAACTGTACAGAGTACACAGAATAGGCTGTTAAACGGCGGTGAAACACACTGAATGGAATATGTGACTTTAATATTTGAGTTTGAAAACTTAACAGTATTTCTTATTATTCTGCAACTGTACAGAGTACACAGAATAGGCTGCTAAACTGCGGTGAAACACACTGAATGGAATATGTGAGTTTAATATTTGAGTTTGAAAACTTAACAGTATTTCTTATTATTCTGCAACTGTACAGAGTACACAGAATAGGCTGTTAAACGGCGGTGAAACACACTGAATGGAATATGTGACTTTAATATTTGAGTTTGAAAACTTAACAGTATTTCTTATTATTCTGCAACTGTACAGAGTACACAGAATAGGCTGTTAAACGGCGGTGAAACACACTGAATGGAATATGTGAGTTTAATATTTGAGTTTGAAAACTTAACAGTATTTCTTATTATTCTGCAACTGTACAGAGTACACAGAATAGGCTGCTAAACTGCGGTGAAACACACTGAATGGAATATGTGAGTTTAATATTTGAGTTTGAAAACTTAACAGTATTTCTTATTATTCTGCAACTGTACAGAGTACACAGAATAGGCTGTTAAACGGCGGTGAAACACACTGAATGGAATATGTGACTTTAATATTTGAGTTTGAAAACTTAACAGTATTTCTTATTATTCTGCAACTCTGCACAGTACACAGAATAGGCTGCTAAACGGCGGTGAAACACACTGAATGGAATATGTGACTTTGATATTTTAGTTTGAAGACTTAACAGTATTTCTTCCTATTCTGCAACTCTGCACAGTACACAGAATAGGCTGCTAAACTGCGGCGAAGCACACTGAATGGAATATGTGACTTTGATATTTTAGTTTGAAGACTTAACAGTATTTCTTCCTATTCTGCAACTCTGCACAGTACACAGAATGTGCTGCTAAACTGCGGCGAAGCACACTGAATGGAATATGTGACTTTGATATTTTAGTTTGAAGACTTAACAGTATTTCTTCCTATTCTGCAACTCTGCACAGTACTCAGAATGTGCTGCTAAACTGCGGCGACGCACACTGAATGGAATACGTGACTTTGATATTTTAGTTTGAAGACTTAACAGAATGTGCTCTAATCTGCAACTTTGCACACTAAACAGAATGTGCTCTAATCTGCAACTTTGCACACTAAACAGAATGTGCTCTAATCTGCAACTTTGCACACTAAACAGAATGTGCTCTAATCTGCAACTGTGCACACTAAACAGAATGTGCTCTAATCTGCAACTTTTCACACTAAACAGAATATTTTTTTTTTTTTTGTTTTGTTTTTTTCCCCCCACACACAATATAACCTGCTGCCCCCACACACAGTAGTCCTAAAAAGGACTTTTGGTTCTTTTTTGTCACAATTTTTTTTTTTCCTCCCTACACTGCCTTTCCCTTCCTATCCTCAGCTCTCCCTGGCTCAGACTGAGCCGAACTCGATGGTCAGGTGCTATACAGCACCTGACCACGGGTTCTGGCCAGCCAATCAGTGTAATGCCAGCAGCCAACATGGCTGCTGGCATTACACCGATGTCAGAGCCTCCCTGCACGTTTATTGGCTGCGCAGCAGCCGCAAAACGTGCGGGGAGGAGACCCGAACATGGCGGGCGAGCACATGCGGTACTCGTACGAGTACCGCCATGTGCCGAGCAGAGCGATGCTCGAGCCGATCCGAGCATCGGCCGAGCATGCTCGCTCAACACTACAATTCACACAATGTCATGTCACCATTTCATTGGCAATAACAGAACACTGCTCAGGGCTGACTGGGCCCTGATGGAACAGGTAGTGACAGTCCTCACGCCTTTCAGTGCTTTGAACGCTAGCCTGGCTGAAGTCATTCCCCTCTTCACACACACCTCTTGTTAAAAATTGACAATTTCCTTTCCAATAGGGAACGCTTGCCTGGTGCTGATGGTAATATACTTCCTGATGTTGCTGCCCTTCTAACGAGGCTGAAGAAGGAACTGACTCAGCGCATGGAAGAGCGCATGGACAATTGTCCCAAGTTAATGCTTGCCACAATTTGCAATCCTCGATTCAAAGGCAAGATGGCACTTAGTTCCAATTCCCTCACCGACTAGAGGGAACAATTGATATCGAGGGTGCATGAGCGGCAAAGAAAAAACAGGATGCAGTCACAGGAGGTGGGAGAAGATTCCGCAGATGAGCTGGAGGAGTGTGGTGGTCTTCTGGGACCTATCAGTAGCAGCGCCATTAGCACTTCATCTTGTTCCAGTGGAGCAGCTGCTGCTTTTTATGCTGAGGCAATGGACAGATTGCGCTTCGGACACAAGAAAGATCTTCAATAAATAGAAAAAGTGCTGAGTTTAAGGTTAAGGCTTCCCTTCGGGTGTGCGCATGTTTCTTTGTTGTGTGTTTATTTGTTATGTATTGTTTTCACACGGATGGTGACAAGCTTGGATTCATTCTATACGTGTAATGGACCATCAGATGCAAGTTCATGCTTTGGTAGGATCATTTCATCATGCTACTATTACTTTATCTTTTAATCCTCCTCCTGGTTCCTCGAATTATTATCCGTTAAGGTCTGTGTGTGACATTACTGCTGTACTACTAGGGGAGGTGTAATTATCTAGCTCCAGGACACCATCACTCTGTAGATCACATATCTTAGCTTCAACATATGCACTGTTTTGCTGTATACTGAATCATTCACGTGATGTTATTGTTTTAACAACTTATACTCAATAAAAAGCTTATATAAAAAAAAATTATGTGTATCACTTTTGGGCAACGTGAGAAGGACCTCTGCTGTTGCTGGATTCCAAATCCCAATATCCTTCACCAACCAACAGCTGTGAAAGGATGATGGGAGTTGTAGTTTAACAATAGCATGAGAGTGATTCAACCTCTAGCATTCAAGGGATTGAAATTCCGCTTTAACCCTGTAAGGACCCATGATGTGGCAGGACCATAATGGGAAAACTTGCGTTAAGGACCCATGATGGTTCTGGCACGTCATGGAATTCAGGGATCCCCACACGACTGCATGCCATTTGGAGACCCCTGAATCGCCCCTCCCAAACAAATGCCCTGGCCTCTGGCACCGAAAGGGTTAAATGCACCCCGTGGGGCCGCTCGTTAAGGAGTTAACCATTTGAATATCTCCCAGACACCCAAACAGTTAACTCAGTGTAGATCTGGGGAATTTTTATTATTTTATTTGGTGTATTGTGCTGTTTTCCAGAATTGCCCCTTTTGTCTTTGTCCTTATGCCTGTTGGTGTTCTTTTAAATCAAGCTGGTTTTGAAAAAAAAAAAAAAAAAAAAAAAAAAAAAAAAACACCCTCTATATTTGACTCTGCCATTTATCTGAACCAATATGGCACTGAGGCATGTGCAATATGGTACCGCCACACGAAAGTGTTAATTAAGTGGCAGTTTTCACATCTCGTGCAACTCTTACCTGTTACATAGAGAAACTGTACTAATTAGGCTGACTAGAGTGCTCTTATTATAGCCAATTAACTCGATGTTACAGCAAAACTTTTTAGTTGCACAAAACTGCTTCGAAACAAAAAGGGCCGCTAAAAAGGTTTTAGCTGACAGAGCCCCTCGAAAGGGATTCGGCAATGATTTTCCGCTGCCCACGAGCAAAAACAAATATAAATGTTAACATTATTACA
This sequence comes from Rhinophrynus dorsalis, assembly GCA_037306005.1. Classification (NCBI taxonomy): domain Eukaryota; kingdom Metazoa; phylum Chordata; class Amphibia; order Anura; family Rhinophrynidae; genus Rhinophrynus; species Rhinophrynus dorsalis. The sequence goes on from CM074725.1 coordinate 249,158,916, forward strand.
ACTGCTTAACACCCTTAGTTATGTTTTTCAACAAAACAACAGATGTTATAAGAGCATTAATCTTGGAAATACACAGCAGTGCCCAGTGGCATATACTGTAATGGTCGCTTGGCATTAATTGTTTTGGCGTCTTGCTTGGCACATTGTGTGCTTCTTATCTGAGAATAAATACGCCCACTCAACCACCTTAAAAATGGCTTTGTGTTCTAAGACCACATGAATATTACACAAACGTACAGCCAGCGACACCCCCCATCGCTCTTTTATGCGTCTTTCTTAGTCAGAACATAAACCCCTTGTTTTTCAATCAAAACCATCATTCCTAATTTGAATTGTTGGTTTTATTCTGTTTTTGCTTCATGTTGTCGACGGAAACAAATTAAGTATTTAAAGCAATTGCTAAAATGTAGTTTGAAGTGGTAAATAACCAGAAACTGTGGTAAACTGTGAAAGTGTTGGCTTTGTCTGTGAATCAGTTGGACTTACAGTACATACAAAGGCTCAAGGAAAAGAAAATGTTTAATTCACTTGTGACTGTTGTTATATAATGGCCACGTTACAGCTCAGAAAACTGGCGTCTCATGCGGGATAATGATTCTCTGGCCTTCAGTACAATGGTCAGTTTACAGAGTTAGATAAAGTAGTTAAAATTACACCCCGTGAGGAAGGACTTTCATCCTAATATTAATAGGATTTGTGGCACTTTTTAATTCAAATTTAAATCATTGTAAAAGAAAAACTGAATGAAGTATTAACCCTTTGAGTGCCGGAGGGGTACACAACGCATTGCTTTGCAATACGTTGCGTACCCCTCCGGCACTCAAAGGGTTCAAGAAGAATTGATTTTTGGATTTAAGTGTCTCATTTTGTACTGAGAATACCACTCTCTAGCAATGAAGGGGTCAAAAACAAATAAAGATAAATATGAACATTAAATTAGTAATTTGACAGTAGATTAGTATCACATTAAGACAACAGAATGGATTTTATAATACATCTGACACCCACAAAGCTAGGTGATTCACCACTGAATACACTTTATAACTAAGCTATTACATACCTCCAAGTGTCCCTATTTAGGAGGGACAGTCCCTCTTTTAGACCCAAATCCCTCTGTCACTCTTTCCCACCCTGATGTCCCTCTTTTTAGGAGATCAGACTGTGTGGTGTGTATATAACTGTATCACCCTGGTGTCCCTGTGTTTAGGAGATCAGACTGTGTGGTGTGTGTATATAAGTGTATCACCCTGATGTCCCTGTGTTTAGGAGATCAGATTGTGTGGTGTGTATATAAGTGTATCACCATGTTGTCCATGTGTTTAGGAGATCAGATTGTATGGTGTGTATATAAGTGTATCACCCTGGTGTCCCTGTGTTTAGGAGATCAGACTATGTGGTGTGTATATAAGTGTATCACCCTGGTGTCTCTGTGTTTAGGAGATCAGACTGTGTGGTGTGTATATAAGTGTATCACCCTGATGTCCCTGTGTTTAGGAGATCAGACTGTGTGGTATGTATAAAAGTGTATCACCCTGTTGTCCCTGTGTTTAGGAGATCAGACTGTGTAGTGTGTATATAAGTGTATCACCCTGGTGTCCCTGTGTTTAAGAGATCAGACCGTGTGGTGTGTATAGAAGTGTATCACCCAGGTGCCCCTGTGTTTAGGAGATCAGACTGTGTGGTGTCTATAGAAGTGTATCACCCTGGTGTCCCTGTGTTTAGGAGATCAGACTGTGTGGTGTGTATATAAGTGTATCACCCTGGTGTCCCTGTGTTTAGGAGATCAGACTGTGTGGTGTGTATAGAAGTGTATCACCTTGGTGTCCCTGTGTTTAGGAGATCAGACTGTGTGGTGTGTATATAAGTGTATCGCCCTGGTGTCCCTGTGTTTAAGAGATCAGACTGTGTGGTGTGTATAGAAGTGTATCACCCTGGTGTCCCTGTGTTTATGAGATCAGACTGTGTGGTGTGTATAGAAGTGTATCACCCTGGTGTCCCTGTGTTTAGGAGATCAGACAGTGTGGTGTGTATATAAGTGTATCACCCTGGTGTCCCTGTGTTTAGGAGATAAGACTGTGCGGTGTGTATAGAAGTTTATCACCCTGGTGTCCCCGTGTTTAGGAGATCAGACTGTGCGGTGTGTATAGAAGTGTATCACCCTGGTTTCCCTGTGTTTTGGAGATCAAACTGTGTGGTGTGTATATAAGTGTATCACCCTGGTGTCCCTGTGTTTAGGAGATCAGACTGTGTGGTGTGTATATATGTGTATCACCCTGATGTCCCTGTGTTTAGGAGATCAGACTGTGCGGTGTGTATAGAAGTGTATCACCCTGGTGTCCCCGTGTTTATGCGATCAGACTGTGCGGTGTGTATAGAAGTGTATCACCCTGGTGTCCCCATGTTTAGTAGATCAGACTGTGCGGTGTGTATAGAAGTGTATCACCCTGGTGTTTCTGTGTTTAGGAGATCAGACTGTGCGGTGTGTATAGAAGTGTATCACCCTGGTGTCCCTGTGTTTAGGAGATCAGACTGTGCGGTGTGTATAGAAGTGTATCACCCTGGTGACTGTGTGGTGTGTATATAAGTGTATCACCCTGGTGTCCCTGTGTTTAGGAGATCAGACTGTGTGGTGTGTATATAAGTGTATCACCCTGGTGTCCCTGTGTTTAGGAGATCAGACTGTGTGGTGTGTATATAAGTGTATCACTCTGGTGTCTCTGTGTTTAGGAGATCAGACTGTGTGGTGTGTATAGAAGTGAATCACCCTGGTGTCCCTGTGTTTAGGAGATCATACAGTGTGGTGTGTATAGAAGTGTATCACCCTGGTGTCCCTGTGTGTAGGAGATCAGACTGTGTGGTGTGTATATAAGTGTATCACCCTGGTGTCCCTGTGTTTAGGAGATCAGACTGTGTGGTGTGTATAGAAGTGTATCACCTTGGTGTCCCTGTGTTTAGGAGATCAGACTGTGTGGTGTGTATATAAGTGTATCACCCTGGTGTCCCTGTGTTTAAGAGATCAGACTGTGTGGTGTGTATATAAGTGTATCACCCTGGTGTCCCTGTGTTTATGAGATCAGACTGTGTGGTGTGTATAGAAGTGTATCACCCTGGTGTCCCTGTGTTTAGGAGATCAGACAGTGTGGTGTGTATATAAGTGTATCACCCTGGTGTCCCTGTGTTTAGGAGATAAGACTGTGCGGTGTGTATAGAAGTTTATCACCCTGGTGTCCCCGTGTTTAGGAGATCAGACTGTGCGGTGTGTATAGAAGTGTATCACCCTGGTTTCCCTGTGTTTTGGAGATCAAACTGTGTGGTGTGTATATAAGTGTATCACCCTGGTGTCCCTGTGTTTAGGAGATCAGACTGTGTGGTGTGTATATATGTGTATCACCCTGATGTCCCTGTGTTTAGGAGATCAGACTGTGCGGTGTGTATAGAAGTGTATCACCCTGGTGTCCCCGTGTTTATGCGATCAGACTGTGCGGTGTGTATAGAAGTGTATCACCCTGGTGTCCCCATGTTTAGTAGATCAGACTGTGCGGTGTGTATAGAAGTGTATCACCCTGGTGTTTCTGTGTTTAGGAGATCAGACTGTGCGGTGTGTATAGAAGTGTATCACCCTGGTGTCCCTGTGTTTAGGAGATCAGACTGTGCGGTGTGTATAGAAGTGTATCACCCTGGTGACTGTGTGGTGTGTATATAAGTGTATCACCCTGGTGTCCCTGTGTTTAGGAGATCAGACTGTGTGGTGTGTATATAAGTGTATCACCCTGGTGTCCCTGTGTTTAGGAGATCAGACTGTGTGGTGTGTATATAAGTGTATCACTCTGGTGTCTCTGTGTTTAGGAGATCAGACTGTGTGGTGTGTATAGAAGTGAATCACCCTGGTGTCCCTGTGTTTAGGAGATCATACAGTGTGGTGTGTATAGAAGTGTATCACCCTGGTGTCCCTGTGTTTAGGAGATCAGACTGTGTGGTGTGTATATAAGTGTATTACCCTGGTGTCCCTGTGTTTAGGAGATCAGACTGTGTGATGTGTAATGAAGTGTACCACCCTGGTGTCCCTGTGTTTAGGAGATCAGACTGTGTGGTGTGTATAGAAGTGTATCACCATGGTGTCCCTGTGTTTAAGAGATCAGACTGTGTGGTGTGTATATAAGTGTATCACCCTGGTGTCCCTGTGTTTATGAGATCAGACTGTGTGGTGTGTATAGAAGTGTATCACCCTGGTGTCCCTGTGTTTAGGAGATCAGACAGTGTGGTGTGTATATAAGTGTATCACCCTGGTGTCCCCGTGTTTAGGAGATCAGACTGTGCGGTGTGTATAGAAGTGTATCACCCTGGTTTCCCTGTGTTTTGGAGATCAAACTGTGTGGTGTGTATATAAGTGTATCACCCTGGTGTCCCTGTGTTTAGGAGATCAGACTGTGTGGTGTGTATATATGTGTATCACCCTGATGTCCCTGTGTTTAGGAGATCAGACTGTGCGGTGTGTATAGAAGTGTATCACCCTGGTGTCCCCGTGTTTATGCGATCAGACTGTGCGGTGTGTATAGAAGTGTATCACCCTGGTGTCCCCATGTTTAGTAGATCAGACTGTGCGGTGTGTATAGAAGTGTATCACCCTGGTGTTTCTGTGTTTAGGAGATCAGACTGTGCGGTGTGTATAGAAGTGTATCACCCTGGTGTCCCTGTGTTTAGGAGATCAGACTGTGCGGTGTGTATAGAAGTGTATCACCCTGGTGACTGTGTGGTGTGTATATAAGTGTATCACCCTGGTGTCCCTGTGTTTAGGAGATCAGACTGTGTGGTGTGTATATAAGTGTATCACCCTGGTGTCCCTGTGTTTAGGAGATCAGACGGTGTGGTGTGTATATAAGTGTATCACCCTGGTGTCTCTGTGTTTAGGAGATCAGACTGTGTGGTGTGTATAGAAGTGAATCACCCTGGTGTCCCTGTGTTTAGGAGATCATACAGTGTGGTGTGTATAGAAGTGTATCACCCTGGTGTCCCTGTGTTTAGGAGATAAGACTGTGCGGTGTATATATAAGTGTATCACCCTGGTGTCCCCGTGTTTAGGAGATCAGACTGTGCGGTGTGTATATAAGTGTATCACCCTGGTGTCCCTGTGTTTAGGAGATCAGACTGTGTGGTGTGTATAGAAGTGTATCACCCTGGTGTCCCTGTGTTTAGGAGATCAGACTGTGTGGTGTGTATATAAGTGTATCACCCTGGTGTCTCTGTGTTTAGGAGATCAGACTGTGTGGTGTGTATAGAAGTGTATCACCCTGGTGTCCCAGTGTTTAGGAGATCAGACAGTGTGGTGTGTATATAAGTGTATCACCCTGGTGCCCCTGTGTTTAGGAGTTCAGACTGTGTGGTGTGTATAGAAGTGTATCACCCTGGTGTCCCCGTGTTTAGGAGATCAGACAGTGTGGTGTGTATATAAGTGTATCACCCTGGTGTCTCTGTGTTTAGGAGATCAGACTGTGTGGTGTGTATAGAAGTGTATCACTCTGGTGTCCCTGTGTTTAGGAGATCAGACTGTGTGGTGTGTATATAAGTGTATCACCCTGGTGTCCCTGTGTTTAGGAGTTCAGACTGTGTGGTGTGTATAGAAGTGTATCACCCTGGTGTCCCTGTGTTTAGGAGATCAGACTGTGTGGTGTGTATATAAGTGTATCACCCTGATGTCCCTGTGTTTAGGAGATCAGACTGTGTGGTGTGCATAGAAGTGTATCACCCTGGTGTCCCTGTGTTTAGGAGATCAGACTGTGTGGTGTGTATATAAGTGTATCACCCTGGTGTCCCTGTGTTTAGGAGATCAGACTGTGTGGTGTGTATATAAGTGTATCACCCTGGTGTCCCTGTGTTTAGGAGATCAGACTGTGTGGTGTGTATATAAGTGTATCACCCTGGTGTCCCTGTGTTTAGGAGATCAGACTGTGTGTTGTGTATATAAATGTATCACCCTGGTGTCCCTGTGTTTAGGAGATCAGACTGTGTGGTGTGTATAGAAGTGTATCACCCTGGTGTCCCTGTGTTTAGGAGATCAGACTGTGTGGTATGTATATTAGTGTACCACCCTGATGTCCCTGTGTTTAGGAGATCAGACTGTGTGGTGTGTATATAAGTGTATCACCCTGGTGTCCCTGTGTTTAGGAGATCAGACTGTGTGGTGTGTATAGAAGTGTATCACCCTGGTGTCCCTGTGTTTAGGAGATCAGACTGTGTGGTGTGTATATAAGTGTATCACCCTGGTGTCCCTGTGTTTAGGAGATCAGACTGTGTGGTGCGAATAGAAGTGTATCACCCTGGTGTCCCTGTGTTTAGGAGATCAGACTGTGTGATGTGTGTATAAGTGAATCACATTGCTCCACAGCAATAAATCTCACATTAATGTTTGTTTAAACATCAGTATATGTGTTTACAAATTAGTCTGTGTGAATGAAACACTTTGGTCTTGTTATAAGTAATTTATTAGGTTACACATAGGCTGACCATACCTCACCTTTAAAAAGGGACACATAGGAAATATGCATATTTCAGGAGTGCACCAAAATCAAAGCAACCCTGTAGCATGCATTTTTCATGTGTGCCCCTTTTTAAAGGTGAGGTATGGTCAGCCTAGTTACACAAGAAGGTATCAATAGGTCCTGAAATAGCCTAAAAATTCTTGGTAATGGACCGCCCATCAGCGACGCCCCCAGCAACACCTACTAAAATACCAGTGTCCCTCTTTGGCAATTTGAAATGTTGGGAGGTATGCTATTGTACCTTGTGTAAGCATGTTTTCACACTTTTGTTACAGTTCACAGTCAAATGACAATTTCAGGTGTTGTTCCCAAGACAAAACCCACATGTCATGCATCAAATTTTTCAGCAGATCAGGCACTTTCAAAAGACACCATTAGTTTGTAGATATCTCCTGACCTGATGAGGATATTTTTACCCAGAATGAAAAACAATTGTCCAAGTGTGAATTTCTTCTATGTTGTACTAGGAAATGTTTATTATTAAAGGGATAGTAATACTTGTAAATTACTAATCCCCATATTGTAGCTTTGTTAAAAAGAAACTTATTGCCCCCAGTGTCATCTCTCAAACCCTTATGGTTTCAGAGATGATAGCGCTCAAAGTTCCCCCTCCCTGACTGAACGCTGAACGCTGACTGCAGGGGAAGCTGTCGTACGACAGTCTTGCCCCCCCAACCGCACTGAACCCACCATTGGGCATCTCCACTGGACACCTCCACAATGCTCCCAATTTCCACATTGCCCCCATCATTTCCACATTGCCCCCATCATCTCCACATTGCCCCCCCATCTCCACATTCCCTCCACTTTGCCCTCACATTGCCTCCCCCAGTGTCCATTTTCTACCTCTCTGGTGGTCCAGTGGCATGGCAGGAGAGGTCTGTGCCTCCTTCTGCACAGACCTCTATACTGCCGGAGCTCCCGCACAGTCGTCTCTTCAGTAATGCAGAGCGCCCGGAGATTATGTCATTTCCCAACGCTCTGCATTACTGAAGAGCTGAAGCAGGCGCTTAGCTACTAGAGGTCTGTGCCAAAGAATGCACAGACCTCAACGTGCTGCGGGCGCTGGGCGTGATGGGCTTGGTCACAGGTGTAACCCCTATTGTTACGCCACTGCAGGTAATAGAATACCGGACTGCGACTTAAAACTACCCCTAGTTGTCTAGAAAGTTTTTATCCTAGACTCACTCAGCCAATAAAGGTATCATTTATGCTCTACTAGTTGCCTATATTTTCTATACCACACTTTACCCATCCTATATAATAAAAGGCCAGAAAGTTTGTCACGATGCAGTCATGCGCAGTAGAGACTGCCCACGTTCAGCCAATCTCTAATGCCCATGATTACATCGCGTAAGTGAGGCAGCACAATCGCGTGGAGCATTTAGGTAACGGCAGTATGCAGAGCAGGTCCGGGTAATGTTAAGAGGCCGGTCCTGCTCTGCATACTGCCGTTACCTCACTGCTCCATGGACCATGCACACGGGCTTTTAAACTAGTACTTAATAATAAAGATATCTATTATTTTGTTCTACAACACATCCTGGTTGTATGTGTGTGTGTGTTTGTGTTGCTGTGTATGTGTGTGTGTGTCTGTGTGTGTGCCTGTGTTGTTGTGTGTGCATAACTAATTGAATGTGTTTGTGTTTACAACATAACTAAATAAAATGTAGTTCACCTGTCTTCATTTACCTCCCACATAATGTAGGAAAATGATAAATAATAATGGTGTTGGGGATGGTGATGGTTTAAATTTGAGAGAAATAAGACAGCATTATGGATAACGATTCCTGGGTCATAAGAAGAAATGGTTTCCTGCTGCTCTGCGTGTGTCACCGGTGAGACAAACCGAATAAGAGGTGTAATGAGAAATCATTTCATCTGTAGTGACAACCACGCTTGTTCTGTTGATGTGACTTTCTCAGCAAGAAGCATGATTCACCTTCAGTTCTTTGCTCTTACTTCTTAAGAGTGTCCAACTGTCTTGTCCAGAAATAATGGGCCACAGTTACAAAATAAACGAAAAACAATTCTGGTACACACCTATAATATCAGGGGGACCAAATACACATTCACATTGAGTTAAAGGGATAGTAATACTTCGTTTTATCTTTATTTTATTTTGTAGGCATTAAAAAAACATGAAGAACGATATAAGTCTTATCTCTCAAACCTTTATGGTTTGAGAGATATTCACAAGCAAAGTGTCCCCTCCCGCCCCTTTTACCTAGTGTAAACCATCTCTTCTCAGATGTGGAATGCAGTCCATAGACCAGACAGATAACAGCAGGGGACAATCTTCTTCCTATGAGAACAATGAAAGCCCTGCCCCCTTGACACGTTTTTCAGGTTTTTCCCTTATCTTAATTGAAGATTGTCCCTCTCTGCAGTCTACCTGGGCACCTCCCTTCTGATCTGGCTGAGCAGTGTTACATCAGTAAAAGGGGCGGGAGGGGGATACTTTGTCATTGAATTACTCTTGTACTACAACTCTGACAGAATTGAAATAACACTCTCCAAAGTCCAAATACTATGATGATTAATTAGAGCTGCTTTTATTATGAAACATTACTATCCCTTTAATAGAGGTTTGATTGCTGGAAAGGTCTCCGTGAATCAGCTATTTCATTTATTTTCTTGCTCCCACTTTCAGTGATATGAGCTCCTTCTACGTGTAGTCTAGAAAAAGAGTCTGAGACTCACTGAAGCTGATGTACTTAACAACTGAAGCATTTCTGGAAATAACCAACTGTACCAAAAGGAGCACATAATATAATCATCATCCCAATTGATTTAAATGGGGTATTTAAAGGGATAGTAAAGTGTAATATTGAGAAAATATATATCGCACGGGTTGTCCTGCTCAGTAAGACAATGGGGCTCATATTGCTGAAAGATGTTATAGTCAAAAGTTATTGCAGCTCAAATTTGTATTTATTTGAGTGCAGTACCTCAATAGCCTGAAATGTTACAGTGGCGCTGTTGCTACATCATCTAATGGAAATTTATGGTCAACTAACCAGAGTTGTCTGTATATTTGAGTAGCAACCATAAAATTAGCAACTGGCAAGTTTGAACTGAAATAACTTTTGAATGAAACATCTTTCAGCAGGTGAGTGCCTTCTTTTATCCTGCAATATGTATATTTTTTCAGTACTAAATGTTACTATCCCTTTAAACCCCATGAATGTGTTGGAGACCTCTTTAGCATTGTACTAGGTTAAACACCCCATATTAATCACTAGGAATTTTTATGTGATCCCTATGTTGCTATTGGGTTGCTCCAAGAGGTTAAAAGCCCCTTTTTTTGGTACAGGGGGGTCAGAATTAGTGTTGAGCGAGCACCCCGATGCTCGGGTGCTCGGGTGCTCTGACCGAGCACCCCCTGAGGCTCGAGTGCTCGGCCGAGCACCCGAGCCCCATTGAATTGAATGGGGCGACACGAGCATTACACCAGGCATCCCCTGCTCTGATGAGGGGAGGGTGCCTGGTCAATGCCCCCCTTCATCTCCACAATGTCCCCCTTCATCTCCTCTATGCCCCTCTTCCACAATGTCCCCCTTCATCTCCGCTATGCCCCTCTTCCACAATGTCCCCCTTCATCTCCGCTATGCCCGTCTTCCACAATGTCCCCCTTCATCTCTGCTATGCCCGTCTTCCACAATGTCCCCCTTCATCTCCGCTATGCCCGTCTTCCACAATGTCCCCCTTCATCTCTGCTATGCCCGTCTTCCACAATGTCCCCCTTCATCTCCGCTATGCCCGTCTTCCACAATGTCCCCCTTCATCTCCGCTATGCCCCTCTTCCACAATGTCCCCCTTCATCTCCGCTATGCCCGTCTTCCACAATGTCCCCCTTCATCTCCGCTATGCCCGTCTTCCACAATGTCCCCCTTCATCTCCGCTATGCCCGTCTTCCACAATGTCCCCCTTCATCTCCGCTATGCCCCTCTTCCACAATGTCCCCCTTCATCTCCGCTATGCCCCCTTCATCTCTGCAATGCCCCCTACCTCCAGTCCCTGGTGGTCCAGCGGAGCGTCTTCAGATCTGTGCCTCCTTCGGCACAGATCCCCGCCACCCGAACATGCCGGGCGAGCACATGGCGGTACTCGTACGAGTACCGCCATGTGCCGAGCAGAGCGATGCTCGAGCCGATCCGAGCATCGGCCGAGCATGCTCGCTCAACACTAGTCAGAATACAATTATATGAAAAGTCACCAGTTGCTGGTGCTGTTTCGTTCAGGACTAAAAGCTCTTCAAAGGTCAGAATTCAAACATGCATTTAGTGTTCTGGTTTGAGCTATAATAATGTTTGGCCAAGCACAAACACTAACAATGATTGAATATTCAAAACAGTTCAATGTGGATACATTTAAAGGGATAGTAATGCTTGAAGTAAAGTTCAGGTTCGAGTTTTTCTTTATAGTTTTTCTAACACATAGCGCTATAGTTTAAAACTTACAGTTCTGTAGTTCAAGCACAGTTCTAGCAGAAAGAATCCCCCCCCCCTGCCCCTTTCCCCTGTGTCACGCTGCCTTTCTGTCTGGTGCAGACGGAGAGCGGTGAGGGAGGACCACTGTATGGCAGCGGTCACGGAACCACCTCAGCAAATGTAACCACTTTGATATTATGTTAAAACTTCAAGTTTATTAACACATTTTAAAAGCATCAAATTTGAATCAAGTTCCACATAGGACAAATGGAAAAAGAAAAAACACGTCTTCCTAACGCGTTTCGTGCAGGACAACAACACTTAATCATAGTAAGGAAAAGGGGGGCAGGGTTTTCCTTATACTTACTTAATGAAGATTGTCCCTTGCTGCATCCGTCCAGTCCCAGAACCGGATTCCAGATTCAGTGGAAGGAGGCAAGAAGGGGCGGGAGGGGGATAATTTCAGCTTGAATTGCGGTTGAACTACAAAACTGTAAGTGTTAAAATATAGAGCTAACTTCTGGAAAAAAATATAAAGAAGACTAGGACCTGAACGTTACTTCAAGCATTACTATCCCTTTAAGTGCTTACGCTCAATCACTGAGGCTTTAGAGAATTACCACACTGTTACATTTTAGCACTTTGTATATAAATCAAGAATTCTCTTTCCACCAGAAGAAAATGATTTATTCATAAGGTCGTTAGTACATATAAACTACACATAATTAGATTCATCTACGTAATTACGTGCACTTCAAGTCGTTTCTGTATGATGATACCTTAGCAATTAGGTGTTCACTGGTGCTGCTACCTATGTGACTTTGCTTAATTGATTGGTGATTTACAATTAAACACACTGCTGTACAAATACAATTCAACCCTAAAAGCAGGTGCTGCAATCGATCTGCTAGCCCCTCGTCTCCTAGCCCCAAGATACCTATGGCGAAAATTCTCTTCTTAAAGGAATAGTAAACCTATAATTAACAGTGTATACTCTGAAAGTGCATAATATATGAAGTCAATTTTCCTATACTTTTTAATTGAAACCTATTATTTTACACTGTTAAACCTTTGAGTGCCAGAGGGGTACGCAACACATTGCAAAGCAGTGTGTTGCATACCCCTCTGGCACTCAGAGGGTTAAAACATACCTCCCAAGTGTCCCTCTTTAGGAGGGACAGTCCCTCTTTTAGACCTAAATCCCTCTGTCCCTCTTTCCCACCCTAATGTCCCTCTTTTTAGGAGATCAGATTGTGTGGTGTGTATAAAAGTGTATCACATTGCTCCACAGCAATAAAACTCACATTAATGTTTGTTTAAATGTCAGTATATGTGTATATAAATTATTCTGTATAAATAAAATAGTTTGGTCTTGTTCTAAGTCATTTATTAGGTTACACAAGGAGGTGACAATAGGTCATGAAATAGCTTAAAAATTCCTGATAATGCCCCACCCATCAGCCACGCCCCCAGAAACACCCCTTAAAACACAAGTGTCCCTCTTTGGCAATTTGAAATGTTGGGAGGTATGTTAAAACCCTCTCTCTAGACAGCTTCTGGCAGAGACTGTGAAATCAGAAAGTGATACAATGTAAAAAAAAAAAAGATGCAAAGTGACAAAATTATGCCAGACAGCAGAGATAGGCTATCTACGGCCCTGCAGCTTTTGAAGACACCCATTATCTCTGGTTAGCCAACGACTGGTAAGGATGATGACAACTGTAAGCCCTCAACTGCTGGAGAGCCTCGGGTTATCCATACCTGGCATACACCATACAGAGCACTCACTGCTGCAGGGACAGTGCTACATTGTCTCACTGTCCCTGCTTTTCATGGCTACTGGGCCAAAATTTCCCTGGAAAAAAATGATTCAGGCAGCTTCCTGTCAGGGACATAAAAGTGTAAAAGAAAAAAGAAGGGAAAAGTAAAAGAAAGGGATAGACAGTCTGACTTAATAAATTATGTACCTGCAGAATCAGGAAATACAGGGATGCTATCACTTTAAAAGTAGTAGCGCTATGTATGGGCATTTTGGGGGTAAACTTTTCCTTTGAACCTTGTTTTACTCCCTGTAATAAACAAGCAGGGCTGGATTTACATCACAGGAGCCTGTAGGCACAGAAATCTGAAGCGCCTGCCCCCTCCCCCGATTTGCCATCTCCACTGGACACCTCCATAATGCTCTAATCTCCACATTGCCCTCCCATCAGCTCCATATTGACCCCATCAGCTCCATATTGCCCTCACATTGCCCCATCATTTCCATATTGCCCCATCATCTCCACATTGCCCTCATCAACTCCAACTTGCCCCCCATCAGCTCCAACTTGCCCCTCATCAGCTCCATATTGCCCCCATCAGCTCTAATTTGCCCCCCATCAGCTCCAACTTTCCCCATCATCTCCACATTGCCCTCATCAGATCTAACTTGCCCCCATCATCTCCAGCTTGCCCCCATCATCTATATATTGCCCTCACATTTCCCCATCATCTCCATATTGCCCCCATTATCTCCACAATGCCCCCATTATATCCACATTGCCCCCATCATCTCCATATTGCCCCTCACATTGCCCCCATAATCATCTCCATATTGCCCCTCACAGTGCCCCCATCATCTCCATAGCCCCTCACATTGCCCCCATCATCTCCATATTGCCCCCCTTGTCTGTTTCCTACCTCCCTGGAGAAGAGAGGTCTGTCTGTGCCTCCTTTGGCACAGAGCTGCAGCTGCTTGTGCTCCCGAGCGGTCTTCTCTTCAGTAATTCAGAGCGCTGGAAGATGATGTCATCTCCCAGCGCTCTACATTACTAAAGAGCCAATGACGGAGCACCAGCAGCTACAGGTAGGCACAGACCTCACCATGTTGTTGCGGGCGTCAAGCGGGGAGGCAAGGGCTGAGGCTAATTTAATAAAAGTAAAAGGGCAAATAAAAAACAAAAAAAGAAAAAAGAAAATGAAAAACAATCCCAATGACAGACGCCCCTCTGTGGGGTGCGCCTGTAGGCAGATGCCTACTCTGCCTCATTACCAATCCGGCCCTGTAAGCAAGACACAGAGAAAACTGAGTAACTTTACTCCATTCTCTTGTGCAAGGTATGGGGACAGGTGTATGGGGCTTGGTGGCATTAACAGATTCATACACACTAGTACATACAGCTACTGGTACTGGAGCCAGTGGGTCTGTGATAGCAGATCCGTTCAACCCCCCCCCCCCCCATCTAAGTGGTTCTCAGTCCTGGGATCACCAAGGGTACTAGACACACCTCCAAAGTATTGATTTAAAGGGATAGTAATGTTTCACAATGAAAGCAGCTCCCATTAATCGTCATAGTATTTGGGCCATGGAGAGTGTTATTTCAATACTGTCAGAGTTGTAGAGAGAGGGGCCGGAGTAACTTACTTGAGTGCTGTTCCATGTACAATCTACACTTCAGTTAAGAAGGGGTTTTATCTATATATATAAAAGAAGACTTCTGTGTGCCTGGCAAACACACCCAGGGGTGGTATTAAGGAGGAGTTACTGTTCCCATTGGGTGATTCAGTCATGCAGGGAGTTGGCCCGCCCCCACTATGCAGCCCGCCCACCACTATCAAAGTCAGAAAAAAACAATATGGCTGCCATTTGCTCCTACACCACAGACAAACACACATGCCCCACTCACACACACAGACCACCACACACACATATGCCCCACTCACACAGCACCAAACAGACATGCTCCCACTTACACACACAGCACCACATACACACACAAAGCCAGAAATAAATATGGCTGACACACACACACATACACTCACTCACCCTGACTCCCAGTGGCCTCAGCAGGACCTGTAGTGCAGCACCAGGGAAACAAAATGGCACTCAAAGGGTTAAGGTAGGCCCTCTGCTGAATTATTTCTTCACTGTCATCATTTGCCATGCAAGACATAGGACAGACAGCCATCAGGTACACACTTAACCCACTGACTGCCACAGGGTTTGTTTATCAAGTTTTACCCCCTCAGGGAGTGTGTTCAAACCTCTCACACTGTAAACTTGCATTTCCCTCCCACTTCTCCTCCTTCCCCAGCCTATTACTAACACTTTTACACATTTAGGTTAAGCCCCACCCCCTACTCGTGATTAAGCCCCGCCCACTGTTAACCCAAATTGCCCCATTGCTCTCTCCACATCAGCACCACATGAGGGACTCCACAAGTAAAAGTTCCAAGGTATAACACACACATGCCTCACTCACACACCACCACCACACACACAAAGCCAGAAAGAAATATGGCTGACACACAGTCACTCACCCTGACTCCCAGTGGCCTCAGCAGGACCTGTAGTATAGCCACAGAAGGGTGCTACAGCACCAGGGGAACAAAATGGCACTCAAAGGGTTAAGGTAGGTCCTCATTGCGCAATTATTTCTTCACTGTCATCATTTGCCATGCAAGACTCAGGACAGACAGCCATCAGGTACACACTTAACCCACTGACTGCCACAGGGTTGTGTATCAAGCTTTACCCCTCAGGGAGTGTGTTCAAACCCCTCACACTGTAAACTTGCATTTCTCTCCCACTTGTCCTCCTTCCCCAGCCTATTACTAACACTTTTCCACATTTATGTTAAGCCCCGCCCCCTACTCGCGATTAAGCCCTGCCCACTTTTAACCCAACTTGCCCCATTTGTCTCTCCACATCAGCACCACATCAGTCCCCTCCAGGGACTACACAAATCAAAGTTCCCAGGTATGAATACACTTCCCACTGCTATTTAACTCTCACATGCCTCTATATATACCTTAACCATTTGAGTGCCAGAGGGGTACACAACTCATGCACGCATGTGTTTCTGCTCATATATGTTGCGTGTGTCTGTGTGTGTGTGTGTGTGTACATCTATGTTACATATGTGTGTCTATGTGTGCATCTCCAGTGTGTCTGTGTGTGTGCATGTCTTTTGCATGTCTCTGCCGCTCACTGTGTGTATATGTGCATACCTCCCAACATTTCACATGGCCAAAGAGGGACACCTTAGTTTTAGGTGATATTGTTGGGGGCGTGGCTGGTGGGCGGGGCATTAGTAAAAAATTTTAGGTTATTTCATGACCTATTACTGGCTATTTATGTAACTGAATAAATTATTTAGTGCAAGACCAAAGTATTTTATTTGCACAGACTAATGTATAAACACATATACTGAAGTTTAAAAAAATATGTATATAAGCTTTATTGCTGTAGAGCAAAGTAATACACACCACACAGTCAGGGTTGGTGCAAGGATTTTTGCCACCCTAGGCAAAACCTAATTTTGCTGCCCATTTTGCTCCACCCCTTTTGCCCCACCCCTTTATACCCCGCCTAATTATACCCAACCTCTTTTCATGATTGTCCTCTCTCTGCCCCCTGGCCCAGTCTGCCCCTGGTCTGGAGATGCCTGTAAGAGATGCCCCCCACCAGCTCCAACTTGCCCCTTATCAGCTTCACTTTGGCCCACCAGCTCCACTTTGCCCCTATCAGCTCCACTTTGTCCCCCATCAACTCCAACTTGCTGCCTCAGCTCCAACTTGCCCCCATCATCTCCACTTTGACCCCCACCAGCTCCAGTTGCCCCCACCAGCTCCACTTTGCCCCCCATCCACTCCAACTTGCCCCCACCGGCTCCACTTTGCCCCCCAGCAGCTCCACTATGCCCCCAGCAGCTCCAAATTGCCACCATCAGCTCCACTTTGCCCCCCATCCGCTCCAAATTGCCCCAATCAGCTCCACTTTGCCCCCCATCTGCTCTAACGTGCCCCCACCGGCTCCACTTTGCCCCCCAGCAGCTCCAGCTTCCCACCATCAGCTCCAACTTGCCACCATCAGCTCCACTTTGCCTCCCATCCGCTCCAAATTGCCCCCATCAGCTCCACTTTGCCCCCATCAGCTCCACTTTGCCCCCCATCTGCTCTAACGTGCCCCCCCTCAGCTCCACTTTGCCCCATCAGCTCCACTTTGCCCCCCATCCACTCCAACTTACCCCCATCCGCTCCACTTTGCCCCCCATCCGCTCCACTTTGCCCCCCATCAGCTCCAACTTGCCCCCACCAGCTCCAACTTGCCCCCACCAGCTCCACTATGCCCCCACCAGCTCCAACTTGCCCCCACCAGCTCCACTATGCCCCCACCAGCTCCACTATGCCCCCTCAGCTACAACTTTCCCCTATCAGTTCCAACTTACCCCCATCGGCTCCACTTTGCCCCCCAGCAGCTCCACTATGCCCCCAGCAGCTCCAACTTGCCCCCCATCCGCTCTAACTTGCCCCCACCAGCTCCACTTTGCCCCCCCTTCAAGCTCCACTTTGCCCCCCTTCAGCTCCACTTTGCCCCCCCTCAGCTCCACTTTGCCACTCCTCAGCTCCACTTTACCCCCTCAGCTCCAACTTGCCCCATCAGCTCCACTTTGACCCTCATCAGCTCCAACTTACCCCCATCCGCTCCAAGTTGCCCCCCATGCGCTCTAACTTGCCCCCACCAGCTCCACTTTGCCCCCCCTTCAAGCTCCACTTTGCCCCCCTTCAGCTCCACTTTGCCCCCCCTCAGCTCCACTTTGCCCCCCTCAGCTTCACTTTGCCCCTCTTCAGCTCCACTTTACCCCCTCAGCTCCAACTTGCCCCCATCAGCTCCACTTTGACCCTCATCAGCTCCAACTTACCCCCATCAGCTCCAACTTGCCCCCACCAGCTCCAACTTGCCCCCACCATCTCCACTATGACCCCTCAGCTCCACTTTGCCCCCCATCCGCTCCAACTTGCCCCCAGCAGCTCCACTATGCCGCTTCAGTTCCAACTTGCCCCCCATCACATACCTGTAGCTCCCGCGCAGTCTTCTCTTCAGTAATGCAGAGCGAGGCGGGAGATCATGACTCCCAGCGCGCTCTGCATTACTAAAGATCTGACCCAATGACGGAGCGCTGTAGCAACACAGATCTGATTGTGTTGTGGTTCCCGGCGTGGTGTGTGCGGGCGCAGCTCTTCTCCGCTGCATGCCCGCGCCCCCAGTACGTGTGCGCCCTAGGCCGCCACCTACCTCGCCTATAGGTGGAGCCGGCCCTGCACACAGTCTGACCTCCTAAAAAAGTGGGACAACAGGGTGGGAAAGAGGGACAGAGGGATTTGGCCCTCAAAGAGGGACTGTCCCTCCTAAAGAGGGACACTTGGGATGTATGGTATGTGTCTGCCTGTGTGTTGCATATGTCTGTGTTTATCAGTGTGTCTGCATTTCACACACGTGCGCCCAATGGTCATAATATGACGGGCAATGCCGTCCCACATTGCTAGTTACTTACTAGTTGAAGAGCCCGTTACACGGGCCACAGTGCCACTGCCAGCTGGTCGCGGGGCAGTCGTGCAGTAAAGACTGCCCACGCCGCGGTTGATTCAGAGCTGGACCCTCTGTATCAGCCACAGCGTGGGCAGTCTCTACTGCGCATGACTGCGGCTTTACACACGTTTTAGCGAATTATTATATAGGATGTCCCATAGTTATTTCAGTTTATTTGCTGTTCAGTGCTGGGCTCTGTAAATCGGATGGTAAGGATGATGGGACTTGAAGGCGCGACTTGAGAATCTCGCGCTTTCCTGCAATGCGAGAGTCTCATGTTGCCCTTTTAATCGAAGCGAAATGATGACTGCTCCCTGTACACTCGCGCTATTTTGCATGCAACTTTTTAAAAGTAAACCATCAATTTTCGACCCGCTAGTGCTCACAGCGCTCCCACAGAAGATCTGTAAGCAAAAAAAACCGTGAAGTGCCAGGACAGTTATCGGTCCTTTAGGGAAGTTCACTGGTGACATTTCTGGCACATTGTCAGTCATTAAGGGGTTAAATGGATAATAATGTTTTATAATAAAAGCAGCTCCAATTAATCTTTGTAGTATTTGGTCCATGGAGAGTGTTATTTCAATACTGTCAGAGTTGTAGTATAAGAGTAATTGAATGAAAAAGTATTCCCCTCCCGCCCCTTTTACTGATGTAACACTGTTCACCTCAGAGCAGCAAGACTGTCCGGATGGATCACAGAGAGGGACAATCTTCAGTGATCATAAGGAAAATCCTGAAAAATCTGTCAAGGGGGCAGGGTTTTCCTTATGATCACAGTAAGAAGATTGTCCCTTGTTGTGATCTGTCCGGTCAAGAGACCAGATTCCACATCTGAGGGGAGGTGTCTTACACTAGGTAAAAGGGGCAGGAGGGGGATACTTTATCATTCAATTACTCCTGAACTACAACTCTGACAGTATTGAAATAACCCTCTCCAAGGTACAAATACAATGAAGATTAATTGGATCTGCTGTTTTTGTGAAACATTACTATCACTTTAAGAACGATTAGAACTGTGTCACATATCTCAGAAGTTTGATGTTATGACTCACAGTACTCCTGCCGGTCGTTATCTCATTGTGATTGACATGACACAGAGGGGAGCTAACAATGTTGTAGGTTTTTTGTGATTATGGTAATTAATTATGTATCCTTTTGTGCTGATTGGCTCCTTGAATTTTTATATTTGATTGAGCAGAGACTGCGACTCCATCATCAAGATTAAAGGGATAGTAACACTTAATATGCAAAAATACATATATTGTAGGTTTTATCCCCCTGAATAAAACAAGGGAACTCTCACTGCTGAAAGGTGTTTTATTCAAAAGTTATTGCAGGTCAAACTTGAATTTTTAGGTGCACTATCTCAGTGGCCTGAAATTATACAGTGGTGCTGTTGCTACACCATCCTATGGAGGTTTATGGTCAAATGAAACGGCACCACCATAAACTTCCACCATAAACTTTCAGGCCACGGAAATACTAACAATTTGAATTTGATCTGCAATAACTTCTTAATAAAACAGCTATCAACAGTGGGAGTTCCTTTGTTTTTCTCAGGGGGATAAACCCTACAAGATAAATATTTTGCAGTTAATTGTTACCATCCCTTTAAGTGAATGTGAAACGCGTTGATTGGAAGTAGAGGACTGATCCTTGTCTTACTGGGTACTGTGAGATATTTAACACAGTTTTAACCGTTCTTAATAAAGGATCATTTATATACTCATTGTTTATTGTTATTTTGCAGCCGATAGTGCGGCCCTAATGTTTTGTTTGTAGTTACATAAAGGACTTGAGGTTGTACTGGACCTGCACATTGGCTGATAGTCATTGAATGGTTAAGCACTAATTTTCTATATGTGTTCACAATTAGGTGCTCTTCAGTCTGTAAACTTTTTCTTTTCCAGTATAAATTAACTCTTTGAGTGCCAGGGAGGTATCCAAAGCACTGCCTAAATAAGGGCTTTTAACCCTTTCAATCAGGGATGGAAAAATATTTTTTCCAAAGGCCGCATGGAGAGGTCTGTTGAACCCAGAGTGGTCATCTTCTATTCACACACTCACTTGTATACACACATGCACACACATACAAAGACATACACCTGCAAACCATACACACATACGCATACATGCAATCACTTACACACTTATATACACATTCACAGATACACACAAACACACACATTTAAATATGGAAACACACTCATATACAAACACACACATATGGACACACACAGATATACACACACAAACACACATACACAGTAACACACACTATATCTCACATCACACACACATGCTTCTCTCTCACACACAGACATGCACACCCTCTTTTTCACACACATGTACAAAGATACACAGACATACACTCAAACACAATAACACACACACATGCACAAACACACAGACACACACTCACAAACACATGCACAAACACACACACATATGCACAAACACACACACATATACACACACACACATATGCACAAACACACATGCACAAACACACACATATGCACACACACAAACACACACACATGCACAAACACACACACATATGCACACACACATGCACAAACACACACATATACACACACATAATCACAAGCACACACACATATGCACAAATACACACATATATACACACACATATGCACAAACACACACACATATGCACAAACACACACATATACACACACACATAATCACAAGCACACACACACGCACAAACACAAACACACATATGCACAAACACACACACATATGCACAAACACACACACACATACACACACACACATACACACACACACACACACATATGCACAAACACACACACATACACATATGCACAAACACACACACACATATACACACACACTGGCATTATTCATTCCCAGTAAGGACTGACACATCCTCCCAGCTAGAGAAAGACAAACGATTACTTCAGCACTGAATCCGGTGGGACCCCACACACATACCTTCTGCTTCTCTCTTTAGCAGTGCACCGCCATGACCTCTGCACGGGATAAAAGCAACACAATGAGCTCATTATGTCACAGTGACCTCACAGAGATCACAGTCAAAGAGAGGAGCTGGATCTGGATGTGGGGGATCCTGCTGACTTCAATGCTAAAGGAAACATTGTGTTTCTTCCTAAAAGACATGCAGGCTAGTTGGTCAGTGGCCCGGATCTGGCCCACCTGCCATATTTTTCCCATCTCTTCCTCCAACACACTGCTTGGGAATGTTTTGAAGACATCTGTAGCATTAAAGGGAAAACACTTTAAATTAACGGTATCTTCATGACCCTTGTAGAATAGTTGGTTTGCCCCAGAATTGCTCCTCTGTAGCATTATAAATAAGCAGGGCCGGCTTTCCCAATAGGCAGAGAAGACAACTGCCTAGAGCACCAAATTTTGAGGGATGTCTCAGCTGTACAGGCCACACCCACATTCTGAATTATGGGCGTGGCAACAGCTGTTTTGATGCCCTTGCACCAGCTTTATACCTCATTCTAGGCTATTACATACCTCCCAAGTGTCCCTCTTTAGGAGGCACAGCCCCTCTTTTAGACCCAAATCCCTCTGTCCCTCTTTCCCACCCTAATGTCCCTGTTTTTAGGAGATCAGACTATGTGGTGTGTATATAAATGTATCCACAGCAATAAAACTCACATTAATGTTTGTTTAAATATCAGTATATGTGTTTATACATTAGTTTGTGTAAATAACTTAGATCTTGTTAGAAGTCATTTATTAGGTTACACAAGGAGGTGTCAATAGCTCATGAAATAGCCTACATTTCGATAATGCCCTGCCCACCAGCCACTCCCACAGCAATACCCTTTAAAACACAAGTGTCCCTCTTTGGCAGTTTGAAATGTTGGGAGGTATGCTATTATTTAACCCCTTGGATGCTACAGAGATCTGTAACACATTGTGGATCAATGCGTTGTAGATCTCTCTACCAACAAAAGGGTTAAAGCTTCTTTTTTTTGCCCTTGCTGCAATATAGGCCAAGGGTATTGGATGGGATGGGACTGGGGGGCGTGGTCATATGAGGAGGGGGTTGTCCATGGGCGGAGCAAAGCTGTGATTTAAATCCGTCCATGTGAATAAGGACCTAATAGAAAGCCTTGGGTGCCTTTCCTAGCTATGCCATAGATGTAAATCCAGCCCTGGTTTCATTCTATGACACTGGGATTGTGAACATCAATTAAGTTAAATTTCAGTCCAGATCTATGTGTTTGCTAATGTTTTGACAGCTTATTTCCATAAAATCTGAAATTTAACACTGCTTATTATTTACACGTACAATGGACTGGAGATGATTGGCTGTAATTGAAACTTTAAAGAGTAAATGGAATTGTATTGTTGAAATCCTGTAACTCCCCACTATTTATAATTCAATGTCCACTAAAAAAGGGCAGCTCCTGGAGAAGCCCTAGCAAGCGAACAAAGCGGGGAATGAGAACACGTCGTCACCGCGCATAATTACCCAAGCCCAGCAGAAGATCCAGCCGTGCTCGGAATATAAAAGATTCAGCCACTTGTAGATTAGTCAGAACACTGAAATTCTTAGTTAATTACAGCTTCCTAATACGTAAGTCATCCATTCAGATGGAAATTTACCCACAATGACAGCCCGTATTAATGTTCCTTCAGACTGAGCGCTTTTAAACTCTTTGTCAGAGAGGAACTGCAAAAAGTTTGAAGCGGCTGCCAGACTCGGAAACTTTAGTAGGTCATTTACTCCTGTGCGTGGATTTCCGAACAGAGAAAGGGCCAGCTCCGCAAACCCTAACCCTTTGAGATCCAGAGGGGTAAGCCACGCATTGCTCTGCCATGCGTTGCGCACCTCTCTGGCACTCAAAGGGTTAAATCGGAACTGTGACCTTTTTAACAATCACGTATTTGGTTCAAAGTGACAGTTCCCTTTAACCCTTTGAATGCCGCTGTGGCACTCAAAGGGTTAAAGGGACCTGTTCATGGTCAGTGGAAGGTGCTTTTTAAGTGTAGGAAGTTACCTGACAGCATTTGGGATTTTAAGTTCCAATAATACTATGCCATTCTGTCTGAGTTGCCCATGCAGATCTCCATGATCTGAAGGGCTGTGTATTTCAAAACTTCACTCTGTGCTTCTGGCATATTTCCACTGCAGTGAAGACCCATACCTCCTAAGTGTCCCTCTTTAGGAGATATTAGGTGTCCATATGTCCCAAGTGTCCCTCTTTAGGAGATATTAGGGTACATACCTCCCAAGTGTCCCTCTTTAGGAGATATCAGGGTCCGTCCCACCCAAGTGTCCCTCTTTAGGAGCTATTAGGGGTCCATACCTCCCAAGTGTCCCTCTTTAGGAGATATTAGGGGTCCGTACCTCCCAAGTGTCCCTCTTTATGATGACAGCATGGAGGGAGAGAAGGAGAGCATGGCAGGAGAGGAGAAGAGCATGGAGGGAGAGGCGGAGAGAATGGAGGGAGAGGAGGAGAACATGGAGGGAAAGAAGGAGAGAATGGTGGGAGAGGAGGAGAGCATGGAGGGAGAGAAGGAGAGCATGGATGGAGAGAAGGAGAGAATGGTGGGACAGGAGGAGAACATGGAGGGAGAGGAGGAGAGCATGGATGAAGAGAAGGAGAGAATGGTGGGACAGGAGGAGAACATGGAGGGAAAGAAGGAGAGAATGGTGGAGAGGAGGAGAGCATGGAGGGAGAGAAGGAGAGACTGATGGGAGAGGAGGAGAGCATGGAGGGAGAGAAGGAGAGCATGGTAGGAGAGGAGGAGAACATGGAGGGAGTGGAGGAGAGAATGGTATAAGAGGAGGAGAGCATGGTGTAAGAGGAGGAGAGCATGGTGGGAAAGAACTAGAGCACAGCAGGAGAGGAGGAGAGCATGGCAGGAGAGGAGGAGATGACAGGAGAGGAGGAGAGCATGGCAGGAGAGGAGGAGATGACAGGAGAGGAGGAGAGCATGGCAGGAGAGGAGGAGATGGTGGGAGAGGAGGAGAGCATGGCAGGAGAGGAGGAGATGACAGGAGAGGAGGAGAGCATGGCAGGAGAGGAGGAGATGGTGGGAGAGGAGGAGAGCATGGCAGTAGAGGAGGAGATGGTGGGAGAGGAGGAGAGCATGGCAGTAGAGGAGGAGATGGTGGGAGAGGAGGAGAGCATGGCGGGAAAGGAGGAGATGGCAGGAGAGGAGGCGAGCATGGTGTGAGAGGAGGAGATCGCAGGAGAAGAGGAGAGTATGGCAGTAGAGGAGGAGATGGTGGGAGAGGAGGAGAGCATGGCAGGAGAGGAGGAGATGGTGGGAGAGGAGGAGAGCATGGCAGTAGAGGAGGAGATGGTGGGAGAGGAGGAGAGCATGGCGGGAAAGGAGAAGATGGCAGGAGAGGAGGCGAGCATGGTGTGAGAGGAGGAGATGGCAGGAGAAGAGGAGAGCATGGCAGTAGAGGAGGAGATGGTGGGAGAGGAGGAGAGCATGGCAGGAGAGGAGGAGATGGTGGGAGAGGAGGAGAGCATGGCGGGAAAGGAGGAGAGCATGGTGGGAAAGGAAGAGATGGCAGGAGAGGAGGCGAGCATGGTGTGAGAGGAGGAGATGGCAGGAGAAGAGGAGAGCATGGCAGTAGAGGAGGAGATGGTGGGAGAGGAGGAGAGCATGGCAGGAGAGGAGGAGATGGTGTGAGAGGAGGAGAGCATGGTGGGAGAGGAGGAGAGCATGGTGGGAGAGGAGGAACTGGGGTGTGAGTGATGTGACAGAGAGAAAAAGAACAAGGGGCAGAGCTGGAGAGAAATAGGAAAGCAGGTCCTGGGAGACAAGTAGATGGAGGGTTTTAATAAGGAATCCGCTCTTTAAATAAGGAAGAAAATTTATATTGATTTAAATGAGGCTTTTGACCCCATAAATTGTAGAGAATTGTGTTGGAGATACTTCTAGCATTCTAGGGTTTAAAAACCCCATTTAATTCAATGGGAGTTTTCTTTTGGTTCTTGAAAACATATTCGCCTCTAAGGCAGTGGTGGACGACATGTGTCTCTCTCCACTTGCGGACAGACTGCAACTCCTCTCACATCTCCTGAATTGTGTATTCAGCCTTCATTCTAAATATGTCAGAAGAAAAGAGACCTGGTTGTCTGGAAAGCCTGCATCCTAGCTAATAAAGGTATCACTTTCACTCTACCAGTGTACTGCTTTTTCTGTGACTAACATGGTACCACCTTTCACTCACCTGTGCTCCACTGAAAGATTCTGTACTTGTTGTGTCCACCTTGTATTTTGGAGATCTCATATGGGACCTTTATTTCCAGTAATGATTGTTTTTGGATGCTAATGCCGTTTGAAGATCCCAATCCAATTATACCCATTGAGGGATAATCAGGACCTGTGCATGCTAACTAGAGACTGTTTGCTTCTCTGTCACGTGAGTAAGAATCTGTTGGGACTGAAGATTGTATCTTACTGGACTATGAATCTACAGGCTATTAAAAGAGCCACGAAAGTGGACATTCCCAGAGACCCAGTAGTCTGTCTTTTCTCTTATTTTAACCTCTCTGATATGATCATTCCCAAGAAACTAAAAACTCCACTTATAATAATGCTTAATGCGGCAAAAGCATTGATCCAGCTTTTCTGGAAATCTCAACTGACCCCCACTCTTCCTGCTTGGATATCAAAGGTAGATATGATCAGATCTTTAGACAAATGTCACGGAATGGCAGCTGGATCGCTGGACCTTTTCCACGATCAGTGGTCTTGGTGGTCTTCATCAGCCTTCCTTTCTAATTGATGTTATTGACTATATTGCACCCTTGACCAGGGCTGGATTTACAGCTCAAGAACCTGTAGGCACAGATATCTGAAGCACCCCCCCCCATTGGCCATCTCCACAATGCTCCAAATCTCCATATTGCCCTCACATTGCCCCCCCATCAGATCCACATTGACCCCGTCAGCTCCACATTGCCCTCATATTGCCCCATCATCTCAACATTGCCCCATTCAACTCCATATTGCCCTCATATTGCCCCCCATCAGCTCCACATTGCCCTCACATTGCCCCCCATCAGCTCCACATTGCTTTCCCCCCATCATCCTCATATTGACCTCACATTGCCCCCATTATCTCCAAATTAAGCCTCACATTCTCTCCCCCACATCTGTTTTCTACCTCCCTGGTGGTCCAGTGGCAGGAGAGATCTGTGCTTCTGCACAGACCTGTAGCTGCTGGAGCTCCCGCGCGGTCTTCTCTTTAGTAATGCAGAGCGCTGGGAGATGATGTCATCTCCCAGCGCTCTGTATTACTAAAGAGCCGGGACAGCTAAGCAGCTAAAGGTCTGTGAGGCACAGCTTACAATGAGGCAAGCAGCGCGGCATGCCACGCCACTTAAAAAAAATATATATATATATATATCCATCCATTGCAATGGCAGGCGCCCCTCTGTAGGGTGCGCCTGTAGGCAGATGCCTACTCTGCCTTACGGAAAATCCGGCCATGCCCTTGAAGTTCATAGATGTTAGCGAAACATTAACTCTGGAGTTTAACATTCATTTTGAGAATCCTATTTGGAGGTCTCCAGGGATTTCGGGGTCCGAGATCTACCCTTACCCCTCCCTTCCCTTTTTTCTCTCCCTTACCTCTTCTTCCTTGTATTTCACCTCCTCCTTATTACTGAAGCTTATGAGTCCAATACTAAATATAATATTAAATACATATCTATACCCATACTCCTCCAGCACTGGATGCCCTTCTCATATTGCATACCTATCTGGAAAGCATTGTTTTTATATATATATTCTTACCACTTCTGTTCTTAGCATTTTTACTTACTGTAATCATTGAAATTGTGTAGGAAAACACTGACATTTTGCTTTGGTATATTTCAGGAATAATGGTTTATACATGTTTCTTGTATACATTATTATGTGTATGCCATGGTTTCTATTTATTATATTACAGGTTTACTTGATTGTATTGTTATGATGTCATGTTCTGATGATATGCATCTATGACTTATCTTCAATAAAGATTTGTTTACAAGAAAAAAAAGAATCTATGGCTTCAACAGTGAAAGTGTATGAGGTCATTATTATAATTTTTTTTAACCTTAGATTGTGCGCACGTCTCTTTTGGTTTCTTTTTTGGAGTTACGCTCACGAAGAACAGGCGAGTCAGCCTGTTAAAGAGGAGCAGTAGCATCTGTGGGTTCACTATTGAAATGTCGCCATCTATTTGGCAACCAGCAAAAAGGTGCATTAAAAATGTTGCCTGGTTGAGAAGTGCAACATCAGAATATCTCATCAATCAAAAGAGTGACATTCTAATGTTGCATCCTAAAAGGTCGCCAAATAAAGGAGACATATCAATAATAAAGTATGTAATGTAATGCATTACGGACCCCTCTGGCACTCAAAGGCTAAATGTAAAGTTGTCACTGCCAGTGATATTACATGCTTTATTATTGAAATGTTGCCTCTATTTGTCGACCCTTAAGCGTGCAACATCAGAATGTCTCTCTTGAATTAGGGCAATATTCTGATGTTGCACTGCTCAACCAGGTGACATTTTTAATGTGCAATATTGTTGGCCGCCCGACAGATGGCAGCATTTCAATAGGACACCCATCTTTGAAGGCCCAAATATCATTCTATACATCTAGTGATTTTTATCCAGCTGCGGTAATCTTAAAGAGTTTTTGTGTTGATATTTAGTAATTAACTGGTAATATAAACTATATATACTTTGTTAATTTGTTTTGTGCGAGTTGAAAGTTTTTGGATTGTAATGCTTTTGTAAGGGAGAGAGGAATGTTAGTATCTGGCTGGTAAGCAGTGGCAGTTGGGGGGTAGAGTGGAATGTTAGTAACAGGTTGATAGGAAGTGGCAGTTGAGAGGGAGAGTAGAATGTTACTATCTGACTGACAGGAAGTGGCAGTTAGGAGGAAGAGAGGTATGTTAGTATCTGGCTGGTAAGAAGTGGCAGTTGGGAGGTAGAGTGGAATGTTAGTAACAGGTTGATAGGAAGTAGCAAGTGAGAGCAAGACTAGAATGTTACAGTCTGTCTGATAGAAGTGGCAGTTAGGAGGAAGAGTGGAATGTTAGTAACAGGTTGATAGGAAGTGGCAGTAAGGAGGAAGAGAGGTATGTTAGTATCTGGTTGGTAAGAAGTGGCAGTTGAGAGGGAGACTAGAATGTTATTATCTAACTGATAGGAAGTGGCAGTTGGGAGGAAGAGAGGTATGTTATTATCTGGCTGGTAAGCAGTGGCAGTTGGGAGGAAGAGTGGAATATTAGTAAGTGACTGATAGGTAGTGGTAGTTGAGATGGAGAGTTGAATGTTACTATCTGACTGATAGGAAGTGGCAGTTAAGAGGAAGAGAGGGATGTTAGCAAGTGACTGATATGAAATGGTAGTTGAGAGGGAGAGTTGAATGTTACTATCTGACTGATAGGAAGTGACAGTTAGTATCTGGCTGGTAAGAAGTGGCAGTTGGGAGGTAGAGTGGAATGTTAGTAACAAGTTGATAGGAAGTGGCAATTGAGAGGAAGAGCGGAATGTTAGCATCTGGCTGGTAAGAAGTAGCAGTTGGGAGGTAGAGTGGAATGTTAGTAATTGGTTGTCAGGAAGTGGCAACTGAGAGGAAGACTAGAATGTCACTATCTGGCTGATAGGAAGCGGCAGTTGGGAGGAAGAGAGGAATGTTAGCATCTGGCTGGTAAGAAGTGGCAGCTGGGAGGTAGAGTGGAATGTTACTAACAGGTTGAAAGGAAGTGGCAATTGGGAGGAAGAGAGGTATGTTAGTAATTGGATGATAGGAAGTGGCAGTTGAGAGGAAGACTAGAATGTTACTGTTTGACTGATAGGAAGTGGCAGTTGGGAGGAAGAGAGGAATGTTAGCATCTGGCTGGTAAGAAGTGGCAGTTGGGGGGTAGAGTGGAATGTTAGTAACAGGTTGAAAGGAAGTGGCAATTGAGAGGACGACTAGAATGTTACTATCTGACTGATAGGAAGTGGCAGTTGGGAGGAAGAAAAGAATGTTACTATCTGACTGATAAGAAGTGGCAGTTGGGAGTAAGAGAGGAATGTTAGCACCTTAGAAACCAGCCTGTTCCAGCCAGTATTGTCTAATTTGCATAAACAGGCAAACACATAAATTTGCATTTACATAGAGAATGGCTAAAACAAACACAGGTGATTGTGAAAGCTTTTTCAAAATCACCCAAGTTTTCAAAAGTGTTCGTTTCACTTATACATATTTCCTGATGCATCCCAGTGAAAAGGGACATACAAGTGAAGGAAACATTTACATTAATGCATTTATGTATGGCAGCCGATTGTTGCTTTTAGCGAACCGGGAACAATACTTAACTTCAAGAGTCCTTCATGTTCTGAGCAGTTTTTCATATTTTCTTCCAAGAAAACATCTTCACGAAGCACAAAGAAATCTCTTGGCCTGCACTAGACCCTTTACACTTTCCCCTGAGCTGAAGCAGTCTGTTATTTCCACTGCTTTGGACTCTCGCTCTGTATTAATGTATTCAGCGCTGGCTGATCTGTGTTTAATAGAGTGCTGGAGCTTGTCAGAATGAACAATTAAACCTGATTGTTACAGCAGACATGCTGTACTTATCGCTGACATTACTGGTATTTTTCAAAATCATGTTGTGTGACATGACATGAAATTGATCATAATCCTGGAATAAATCAGCATGTTTTTCTTTGGTACAACAACAATCTAGTCAATGCTCATGCTGACTATTCTAGTCCTTTTTGGTAGAACATTGAGGGGTGCCAGCAAAGTGGATTCAGTCTCAGCAACAGGCTGGGATAAGCTGAGGCCCTCTGGCTCTGGAGAACTACACTTCCCATCATCCTTGGACAGCCACAGCCAGAGGGCCTCAACTTTCACATTTCTATCTATGGTTTGTTTGGATTCCTGAAGCCACCGTCAGGTCTGGACATCATTGAAGTAGATAACTTTTTTCAAAGGTTTTACATGCAAATTTCTCCACAGACTTTAACTGAATCCTGTTAAAATCAGTTGATAACACTTATCAGATGCGTTGCCCATGAAGTGAAACCTTTTCTTTTTCTTTTTTTAAATCAGACCTAGTGTTGGGGCATTAGGCCCCATCCTGATTCCTCCCCAGATACTGATCTCCCCTGCTTCCATCCTCCCGAAGTATCAGGTAGGAGTGGGCAGGATCGGAAAACCATTTCACATAAATGGGGGAGGCTTTAACTCATTGAAAGCAGAGGCGTAACCAGAAGCCACGGGGCCCTGTTGCAAGAATTGCCATGGGCCCCCCGACCACATTGGCCACCTCCACATTGACCCCCATCTCCACATTGCCCCTCAATCTCCACATTGCCCCTCAATCTCCAAATTCCTCTTCCACAGTGCCCCTCAACCTCCACATTGCCCCTTCAACAATGCCCTTCAAACTCCACATCACCCCTGCCACAATGTCCCTCAATCTCTACATTGCCCCTTCCACAGTGCCCCTCAACCTCCACATTGCCTCTTCCGCACATTGCCCCTTTCACATTGCCCCCATTTCCACATTGCCCCTTCCACAATGCCCCTCAATCTCCACAATGTCGCTTACACATTGCCCCTAAATCTCCTACCTCCCTGGTGATCCAGTGGCAGAGGACAGGTTTGTGCCTCTTTCTGCACAGACCTCTTCTCACGCGTGGTCCTCTTCAGTAATGCAGAGCGCTGGGAGATGATGTCATGATGATGTAATCTCCCAGTGCTCTGCATTATGAGAGTGTCGGTCTGCCGGAAGGAATACTGATCTCCCTCTGGCAGACCGGCACTCTCGTAAGGCAGAGCCCCAGCGCTCTGCCTTACTTAATTGTGGGCATCAGGTGAGGGGGTCGCAGGGGGAGTCTGGGCCCCTGGAATGAAGGGCCCGGTCGAAGGTGCGACCCATGCGACTCCTATAGTTACGCCACTGCATGAAAGGGTTTCTTGATTCTGCGCACTCCTACCTGGTAGAAGGGGTAGGATGGAAGCAGGGGAGTCTTCTTGCTCCCCTGCATCTTCTCTATTTATCTCCCAGCTGAATCAAGTGGAAGATCAGTAGATGGGGGGTGGGTATCAGGGGAGGTCCCCCACCAAGGGGGAAAATGCTGTTCATCATGACGAAGAGGAGGGGCAAATCTGTTGCCCGTGGTGAAGGGAAAGGCCCACCATGTCCTTTTCAGCATAGCTAAAGGGAATGTGCATCAGTAGCGCCTCCTCTTCACCAGGGCAAACAGGAAAGTCCCTCTCCTTTGTCGCAGTGAACAGAATGGCTCCTCACCTTCACCATGGTGAAATTTGAGGTAAAGAAAAGGCAGGCAATGAGGATGTCTGTTAAGCTCAGGAGGCAGGGGGGCAAAACCAACTCACTGTGTATATTTGGTGAGGAGATGAGGAAATATCATTGTCTATTTGGCTGAGGAGGCAGCCAACTTGCAATGTGTATTAGATTAGGTCGAGGAAGCAGGGGGCTTTGCCCCTGCCACCTCCTCAGCCATTCGCCAAAGAACCCTCATATAATTTTATATATACATCTCATCACAACCATTTTCAGCAGTTATCGATCCAATGCAGGATGGGGGCCTCCTAAAGAACTTTCCAACAGTTTCATTCTTATGCTTTTTGCTGCCATGGTGCACCAACAGATTTGGTAATGTCATCAACCAATCTTGTTTTTGGTCTTCATTTTGGACATTTAGTATCAACTGAAATTAATTCCAAAATGCATTTGGTCCATGTACCTCAGGTCTTCTTGCTATATGACCTGTCCATTTCCAGTTCAGGTGCTTTACTCTTTCAATGATGGCATAAATCTTTGCTGACAAAGACCTTGCATTCTTCTCTGCGTAACCATAAGTTTATGTATAGCTTTGGTATTCAGTGTCCATGTTTCACAATCATATGTAAGAAATGGGAGGACACACTGGTCAAAAACTTTTCGCTTGAAGCAGAGTAGAAAATTTGCCTTAAAGACAACACTACTAAGTTGTTCAAATGTTTGCAATCCCAGTTTTGTTGCTCGATTTCCGTCATGGTGTTTGCATATGTTATCATTTCCTTTCCAAGGTAAACATACGTGTCCACTTCTGGCTCTTGTCCATCTACTGTGATTTCCCTTGGTATGGTAAATTTGTTAAAGGGATTGTAATGTCCCAAAAAAGTATCTTCTAAATCGTAGCTGCAATAAAAAAACATTTAATGCGCTTAATCCTTTCTCTCAAACCGTTATGGTTTGAGAGATGTAATAAAATAAAGACCTTCGCTCCCTCCCCCTTCTCATGCGTCCGCTGTACAGCGGACTTCATGAAATCCTGCTTCCGGGACCAGACGGCGGCTCTTCAAGAGCACTGTCATCTAGATATCTGACTATAATTACTTCATCGGAATTGTCTACAACGTGTGCTTGCAAGCCAAGCACACACAGACCGTACAGATAAAGTAATTATAGTTAAATATCCCGATGACAGTGCTCCTGAAGAGCCGCCTACAGTCGGGTGACCGGATTCTGCCTCTGACAGCTTTACAACTTGTCAGGCAGAAAGGGGAGGGAACGGAGGACTTTAATTTCTTATATCTTTCAAACCATAACGGTTTGAGAGAAAGGATTAAGAGCATTAAGTGTTTTTTTATTGCAGCTAAAATTTACAAGATACTTTTTTGGGGACTTTACTATCCCTTTACATATGACTTGCATTTTGTTGATATTCATCTTCAGTCCAAAATGTTTGCTTTCATGTTGCAATTCTTCAATGTTTTTTTGCAATCTTTCAGGACTACTGGCAAAGAGAGTGATATTGGCTGCAAAACGGAAGTGATGTAGGTTTTCTCCATCGTTCTTAAGTCTTTTTTTTGTGCCAATTCAGTTTGCAGACATTTTTTTCTAAACAAGAAGAAAATAGTTTTAGGGAAATTTTGTCTCCTTGTCAGGCGCCTTTTTTTCTATGTTGATCTATAATTTTAATTGTTCTCCTATATTGATGCAGTTGTATTTTAATTTATTGATTGGGGCATATTGATTTAAGCTCTGTCTTTTCCTTGGTTCATCGGAGCATTGATTAGCGCTTGCTTTTTCACTGAGTCAAAGGCCTTTTCATACTCAATGAATGCCATGCAGAATGGAAAGTTGAATTCATTATGTTGCTCTATAACGTGTTGTACTGTCTGGATATGGCCCATTACACTGAAACTGCTTTCTCTTTAAGTTGTGCAGCATCAAGTATTATGTCCATTCTTCTTGATACTACCTTTGTGAAAGCCTTGAAGGTGCCTGGAAATAGGTTTACTGGTCAGTAGTATTTAATATTTGTTGTTTATTTTTTTACTGTTTTATAATCTTCAAGTATGACTGCAAACATGCGTGGCCATCTTTTATTTTGTGTTCTTTAGCCCTTGATTTTCTTCCAGTATCATTTTGATGAGCTCAGCATTGACCTTGAGTTTTTCTTTTTCTATGAGAGAACTGTGCCATCAGAATCATATACTCCTAGCTGGGTCACCTAAGGTGGACAGGTTAAAGCCAAAAACTACATCATTGGGAGCATATACTCCTGGCAGGGTTTCCCACTTTGGACACGTCAAAACTAAGACACCAGACTAAATTGATCCAAAATCTGCCAACTTGCACTGGACCAGCATGGCAGGTTGTATATCAAAAGTCAGAGATGCGCAACCAAGAAAGAACCTGCAATACCCCTTGCTCACAGTGCTTAGAGAGATCCGCTACACCTCACTGATGAAGCCCAACAAGGCTGAAACGTACGTCTGGGGTTGGCTGCTTCTCTTGTTCAGTGAGGAATTGCCTGGCATTTCGTGGTTGGACTGCTGTAAGGGCAGGATCAATATGATGTGCTTTAGGATATTTCCTCTCTGTGAAAGGCACTAGTGGGCTAAAAGAGATTGCACCCTGGGTAGGACACCATTCCTATAGAGCCTGCAAATTTATATTGCAGGCTTGTTCCTAGTTGTGCATGTCTGACTTTTGATATACATATGCAATTAATCCTTGGGATTAGTCACCGCAAGGGTAATAGGGGGAATCCAGCATTGGACCCCTTGCTCACAGTGTTTAGAGAGATAAGCTACACATCACTGGTATGGCTCCACAAGGCTGAAATGTATGTCTTGGTTGGCTGCTTCTCTTGTTCAGAGGGGGATTGCCTGTCATTTCATGGTTGGACTGCTGAAAGGGCCGGATCAAAATGATGTGCTTTAGGATATTTCCTCTCTGTGAAAGGCACTAGTGGGCTAAAAGAGACTGAACCCTGGGTAGTACACCAATCCTATAGAGCCTACAAATTTGTATTGTAGGTTCGTGCCTAGCTGAGCATCTCTGACTTTTGATATACATATGTAAATTATCCATGGGATTAATCACCACAAGGGTAATAGGGGTATTTTAGCATTGGACCCCTTGCTCACAGTGCTTAGTGAGATTAGCTACACCTCACTGACAAGGTCTAACAAAGCTGAAACGTACATCTGGGGTTGGCTGCTTCTCTTGTTCAGCGAGGATTTGCCTGGCATTTTGTGGTTGGACTGCTGTAAGGACAGGACTAATATGATGTGGTTTAGGATATTTCCTCTCTGTGAAAGGCAGTAGTGGGTTAAAAGAGATTGCACCCTGGGAAGGACACCATTCCTATAGCGCCTGCAAATTTGTATTCCAGGTTCTTCCCTAGTTGAACTTCTCTGACTTTTGACATACATATGCAAATTAGCCTTGGGATTAGTCACCCCAAGGGTAATAGGGGGAATCCAGCATTGGACCCATTGCTCACAGTGCTTAGAGAGATCAACTACACCTCAACAGATGAGGCCCAACAAGGCTGAAATGCACAGCTGGGGTTGGCTGCTTCTCTTGTTCAGAGAGGAATTATCTGGCATTTTTTTGGTTGGACTGCTGTAAGGGCAGGACCAATATGATGTGCTTTAGTATATTTCCTCTCTGTGAAAGGCACTAGTGGGCTACAAGAGATTGCACCCTGGGAAAGACACCATTCCTATAGAGCCTGCAAGTTTATATTGCAAGTTTGTTCCTAGTTGAGCATCTCTAAATTTTGATATACATATGCAAATTATACTTGGGATTAGTCACCCCAAGGGTAATAGGGGGAATCCAGCATTGGACCCTTTGCTCACAGTGCTTAGAGAGATCAGCTACACCTCACTGATGAGTCCCAACAAGGGTGAAACATATGGCTGGGGTTGGCTGCTTCTCTTGTTCAGAGAGGGGTTGCCTGGCATTTTGTGGTTGGACCAGTGCAAGGGCAGGACCAATATGATATGCTTTAGGATATT
Organism: Rhinophrynus dorsalis; assembly: GCA_037306005.1. Taxonomy (NCBI): domain Eukaryota; kingdom Metazoa; phylum Chordata; class Amphibia; order Anura; family Rhinophrynidae; genus Rhinophrynus; species Rhinophrynus dorsalis. The sequence continues at coordinate 249,194,557 of CM074725.1, forward strand.
TCCTCTCTGTGAAAGGCAGTAGTGGGTTAAAAGAGACTGCACCCTGGGTAGGACACCATTCCTATAGAGCCTACAAATTTGTATTGTAGGTTTGTTTTTAGCTGAGCATCTCTGACTTTTGATATACGTATACAAATTATCCATGGGATTAATCACCACAAAGGTAATAGGGGTATTTCAGCATTGGACCAATATGATATGCTTTAGGATATTTCTTCTCTCTGAAATGCACTAGTGAGCTAACAGAGATTGCACCCTGGGTAGGACACCATTCCTATAGATCCTGAAAATTTGTATTGCAGGTTTGTTCCTAGTTGAGCATCTCTGACTTTTGATATACAGCATGGCAGATTATCGTCCATTACATCAGCATGGCTTCACAACAAAATGAATGGCCCTCATTCCCGGGGGCTTTTGAGCCACTACCTAAAGCAGCTGGAACTACAACTGAATGGCAGAGGGTTCTAAGAATCCCTTGGTTCTATCAGGCTGCCTTTGAACTTAGACATTCAGTCTGTTTACACAGTTTCTTCCCCAAAGGAACTAGCACAATAACTGAGTAACTTAATAACATAAATTTGGACATTATCAGATTATGGGAGACTCGTAAAAAGATGAAGATTTGGTGAAATTAGAAGATGGACACTGGCTGTACTATAAAGGAAACAATTATGGATGATATAAAAGAATCAGATTTTTGATTAATAAAAGACTGATTGATTAATTTGTAAAAGTAGAAATTATTTCTGAAATAACTGCATCCTGTTCTATGTTCTTCACATCATTCAACCTTATGCCCCTACAAGTAGCCACAGTGATGATGAAGTTAAAGAATATTATGATGATTTATTACACCTCTACAAATGGGACAATTACCACTACAAAATTATAATGGGAGACATCAATGAGAGAATTGGTAAGATCCAAAATAGTGAAAAATTGTTTGTACCAAATGGAAATAGAGATAGAGACGATAGAGGCCACCAAGTGATGACATCTGCAGAACAGAAACATTTCTACATCATGAATTCATTCTACAGGAAAAAGGCCCAGAGAAAATGGACATTGGATATCCCTAATGGTAATACAAGTGAAATTGACATCATACTTGCAGTTAATAGAACAATCCAGCATTGGACCCCTTGCTCACAGTGCTTAGAGAGATCAGCTCCACCTCACTGATGAGGCCCAACAAGGCTGAAATGCACAGCTGGGGTTGGCTGCTTCTCTTGTCAGAGAGGAAATATCTGGCATCTTGTGGTTGGACTGCTGTAAGGGCAGGACCAATATGATATACTTTAGGATATTTCCTCTCTGTGAAAGGCACTAGTGGGCTAAAAGAGATTGCACCCTGGGTAGGACACCATTCTTATAGAGCCTGCAGATTTGTATTGCAGGTCTGTTCCTAGTTTAGCCTCTCTGAGTTTTGATATACATATGCAAATTACTTTTGGGATTAGTCACCTCAAGGGTAATAGGGGGAATCTTGCATTGGACCCCTTGCTCACAGCGGCTGAGAGATCAGCTACAATTCACTGATGAGGCCCAACACGTATGGCTGGGGTTGGTTGCTTCTCTTGTTCAGAGAGGAATTGCCTTGCATTTTGTGGTTGGACTGCTGTAAGGGCAGGACCAATATGATGTTCTTTAGGATATTTCCTCTCTGTGAAAGGCACTAGTGGGCTGAAAGAGACTGCAGCCTGGGTCGGACACCATTCTTACAGAGCCTGTAAACTTATATTGCACGTTTGTTCCTAGTTGAGCATCTCTAACTTTTGATATACATATGCAAATTATCCATTGGAACCCTTACAAACAGTGCTTAGAGAGATCAGCTATACCTCATTGATGAGTCCCAACAAGGCTGAAACATACATCTGGGGTTGGCTACTTTTCTTGTTCAGAGAAGAGTTGCCTGGCATTTTGTGGTTGGACTGCTGTAAGGGCAGGACCAGCATGATGTGCTTTAGGATATTTCCTCTCTGTGAAAGGCACTAGTGGGCTACAAGAGATTGCACCCTGGGAAAGACACCATTCCTATAGAGCCTGCAAGTTTATATTGCAAGTTTGTTCCTAGTTGAGCATCTCTAAATTTTGATATACATATGCAAATTATACTTGGGATTAGTCACCCCAAGGGTAATAGGGGGAATCCAGCATTGGACCCCTTGCTCACAGTGCTTATAAAGATCAGTTACACATCACTGATGAGGCCCAACATGACTGCAAAGTCCATCTGTGGTTGGTTGCTTCTCTTGTTCAGATAGGAGTTGCCTGTCATTTTGTGGTTGGACTGCTGTAATGACAGGACCAATATGATATGCTTTAGGATATTTCTTCTCTCTGAAATGCACTAGTGAGCTAACAGAGATTGCACCCTGGGTAGGACACCATTCCTATAGATCCTGAAAATTTGTATTGCAGGTTTGTTCCTAGTTGAGTATCTCTCACTTTTGATGTACAGCATGGCAGATTATCGTCCATTACATCAGCATGGCTTCACAACAAAATGAATGGCCCTAATTCCTGGGGGCTTTTGAGCCACTACCTAAAGCAGCTGGAACTACAACTGAATGGCAGAGGGTGATAAGAATCCCTTGGTTCTATCAGGCTGCCTTTGAACTTAGACATTCAGTCTGTTGTTTACACAGTTTCTTCCCCAAAGGAACTAGCACAATAATTGAGTAACTTAATAACATAAATTTGGACATTATCAGATTATGGGAGACTCGTAAAAAGATGAAGATTTGGTGAAATTAGAAGATGGACACTGGCTATACTATAAAGAAAACAATTATGGATGATATAAAAGAATCAGATTTTTGATTAATAAAAGACTGATTGATTGATTTGTAAAAGTAGAAAGTATTTCTGAAATAACTGCTTCCTGTTCTATGTTCTTCACATCATTCAACCTTATGCCCCTACAAGTAGCCACAGTGATGATGAAGTTAAAGAATGTTATGATGATTTATTACACCTCTAGAAACAGGACAATTACCACTACAAAATTTTAATGGAAGACATCAATGAGAGAATTGGTAAGATCCAAAATAGTGAAAATTGTTTGTACCAAATGGAAATAGAGAGAGAGATGATAGAGGCCACCAAGTGATGAAATTTGGAGAACAGAAACATTTCTACATCATGAATTCATTCTACAGTAAAAAGGCCAAGAGAAAATGGACATTGGATATCCCTAATGGTAATACCAGTGAAATTGACTTCATACTTGCAATTAATAGAACAATACGCACTGACTTCTCAGTCTTAAATTGTTTTAACAGTGGGAGTGAGCGAAAATCAAAATTCTCTGCAAGAAAGAAAATGATCAAATCAACAAGATCGATACTAGCCAACTATTCAACAGCAATGCATTGCTTACCCGTCTAAGACTCAAAGGGTTAAACTTCAGTATGTTTGATTATAAATTAGTCTGTGTAAATAATACACTGTTCTTGCTCTAACTCAGTTATTCAGTTACACAATAAGTGGTGAATAGGTCATGGACTTTTTTATAACATTTCCAAACCAGTCCTGCTCACTGTACATCAAAAATGTGTAATCTATGGCCATTTGAGGCACTGGGAGGTCTGTTCTCTTCTTCACTCTTCCTCTCAATCACAGTGAGGAGGAGAGAGGCAGAGAACAGTGACAGATGTAATGTATACTATACACTATCACAGTGAGGAGGAGAGAGGCAGAGAACAGTGACAGATGTAATGTATACTATACACTATCACAGTGAGGAGGAGAGAGGCAGAGAACAGTGACAGATATAATGTATACTATACACTATCACAGTGAGGAGGAGAGAGGCAGAGAACAGTGACAGATGTAATGTATACTATGCACTATCACAGTGAGGAGGAGAGGGGCAGAGAACAGTGACAGATATAATGTATACTATACACTATCACAGTGAGGAGGAGAGAGGCAGAGAACAGTGACAGATGTAATGTATACTATGCACTATCACAGTGAGGAGGAGAGAGGCAGAGAACAGTGACAGATATAATGTATACTATACATGATCACAGTAAGGAGGAGAGAGGCAGAGAACAGTGACAGATATAATCTATACTATACACTATCACGGTGAGGAGGAGAGAGGCAGAGAACAGTGGCAGATATAATGTACACTATACACTATCACAGTGGGGAGGAGGGAGGCAGAGAACAGTGACAGATATAATCTATACTATATACACTATCACAGTGAGGAGGAGAGAGGCAGAGAACAGTGACAGATATAATGTATACTATACACTATCACAGTGAGGAGGAGAGAGGCAGAGAACAGTGACAGATATAATCTATACTATACACTATCACGGTGAGGAGGAGAGAGGCAGAGAACAGTGGCAGATATAATGTATACTATACACTATCACAGTGAGGAGGAGAGAGGCAGAGAACAGTGACAGATATAATGTATACTATACACTATCACGGTGAGGAGGAGAGAGGCAGAGAACAGTGACAGATATAATGTATACTATACACTATCACAGTGAGGAGGAGAGAGGCAGAGAACAGTGACAGATATAATGTATACTATACACTATCACAGTGAGGAGGAGAGAGGCAGAGAACAGTGACAGATATAATGTATACTATACACTATCACAGTGAGGAGGAGAGAGGCAGAGAACAGTGACAGATGTAATGTATACTATACACTATCACAGTGAGGAGGAGAGAGGCAGAGAACAGTGACAGATATAATGTATACTATACACTATCACAATGAGGAGGAGAGAGGCAGAGAACAGTGACAGATGTAATGTATACTATACACTATCACAGTGAGGAGGAGAGAGGCAGAGAACAGTGACAGATATAATGTTTACTATACACTATCACAATGAGGAGGAGAGAGGCAGAGAACAGTGACAGATATAATCTATACTATACACTATCACTGTGAGAGGAGAGAGGCAGAGAACAGTGACAGATATAATGTATACTATACACTATCACTGTGAGAGGAGAGAGGCAGAGAACAGTGACAGATATAATATGCATGACACACAGTGAGGAGGAGAGAGGCAGAGACCAGTAATTGATATAATGTATACTATACACTATCACAGTGAGGAGGAGAGAGGCAGAGAACAGTGACAGATATAATCTATACTATACACTATCACGGTGAGGAGGAGAGAGGCAGAGAACAGTGACAGATATAATGTATACTATACACTATCACAGTAAGGAGGACAGAGGCAGAGAACAGTGACAGATATAATGTATACTATACACTATCACAGTGATGAGGAGAGATGCAAAGAACAGTGACCATTAGGGACAAACCTGCGTTTAACGTAGCGTTAATAAAGCCACTAGTGTTGAGCGAGCATGCTCGGCCGATGCTCGGATCGGCTCGAGCATCGCTCTGCTCGGCACATGGCGGTACTCGTACGAGTACCGCCATGTGCTCGCCCGCCATGTTCGGGTGGCAGGGATCTGTGCCGAAGGAGGCACAGATCTTACAGACGCTCCGCTGGACCACCAGGGACTGGAGGTAGGGGACATGTGGAGATGGAAGGGGGCATTGCAGAGATGAAGGGGGCATTGCGGAGATGAAGGGGGACATTGTGGAAGGGGGACATTGTGGAAGGGGGACATTGTGGAAGGGGGGCATTGCGGAGATGAAGGGGGCATTGCGGAGATGAAGGGGGACATTGTGGAAGGGGGACATTGTGGAAGGGGGGCATTGTGGAAGGGGGGCATTGCGGAGATGAAGGGGGCATTGCGGAGATGAAGGGGGCATTGCGGAGATGAAGGGGGACATTGTGGAAGGGGGACATTGTGGAAGAGGGGCATTGTGGAGATGAAGGGGGGCATTGACCAGGCACCCTCCCCTCATCAGAGCAGGGGGTGCCTGGTGTAATGCTCGAGTCCTCCCATTCAATTCAATGGGGCTCGGGTGCTCGGCCGAGCACTCGAGCCTCCGGGGGTGCTCGGTCAGAGCACCCGAACCCCCGAGCATCGGGGTGCTCGCTCAACACTAAAAGCCACCCTTGTTGCACACCTCTCTGGTCCTTGAACGGTTATACTGACTCCATGTGTTTTTTTAATACATGAGTCTATGACTAGACCGTTATTTATACAGATAACATCAATCAGTGGCAGGACATGTCTGTAGAAGACAGAAATGTAGCTTTTTCTGCTGAGTAAAACAAGGATTCTTCCACTACTGGGAGATGGTTTATTAAAATGTTATAACAGTTCAAACTGTCACAAATTGATGCAGCTGTTACTATCACGTTACAAGAAAGGGAGAAAAAAAAGATAAAGAACCATTATAATGGCACTATAACATATCCAAAGAGATAGTCAGAGAGGCTCAACTAAGAATGAGCCTGCCCTCGAATCGATGAGGCTTTATAGGATAAGTATCCTACCCAGGGTGCAGTCTCTTTTAGCTCACTAGTGCCTTTCACAGACAGGAAATATCCTAATTTACATCATACTGATCCTACCAAAAGGCAGTCCAGTGCCAGACAATTCCTCTCTGAACAAGAGAAGCAGCCAACCCCAGACGTATGTTTCAGCCTTGTTGGGCCTCTTCAGTGAGGTGCAGCTGATCTCTCTAGGAACTGTGAGCATGGGGTACACGTCTGGATTATCCTGTTACCTTTAGGGTGCCCATTCCCCAGGACAATTTGCATATGCAAAAAGATAGTCAGGGACAATCAACTAGGAACAATCCTGCCCTGAAACTGATGAGGTTTTATAGGGTAAGAATCTTACACAGAGTACAATCTCTTTTAAGCTCACTAGTACCTTTTACAAAGAGAAAAAAATCCTACTAAAAGGCAGTCCAGCCACAAAGTGCCAGACAATTCATCTTTGAAGAAGAAAACCAGCCAACACCACCCATACATTAAGCCTTGCTGTACCTCATCAGAGAAGTGTTTCTGATCTCTCAAGACACTGTAAGCAAGGGGTCCACGTCTGGATTACCCTGTTACCTTTAGGGTGACCATACCCAAGGGGAATATGCATATGCAAAGAGATAGTCAGAGACACTCAACTAGGAACAAGCCTGCCCTCGAATTGATGAGGCTCTTTAGGATAAGTATCCTACCCAGGGTGCAATCTCTTTTAGCTCACTAGTGCCTTTCACAGAGAGGAAATATCCTAAAGTACATCGTATTGATCCTACCACAAGGCAGTCCAGCCATGAAGTGCCAGGAAATTCCTCTCTGAACAAGAGAAGCAGCCTCCCTGCCTCATCCACTGGAGGGCAGGCTTGTTCCTAGTTGAGCATCTCTGACTATCTCTTTGTATATGCAAATTACCCTTGGGCATGGTCACCCTAAAGGTAACAGGGTAATCCAGAAGTGGACCACTTGCTCACAGTGCCTAGAGAGATCAGATGCACCTCACAGATGAGGCACAATAAGGCTGGAACGTATGTGTGGGGTTGGCTGCATCTCTTATAGCTGCCTTGTCTTTTAGTACGATCAGTATGATATACTTTATGAGATTTTCTCTCTGTGAAAGGCACTAGTGAGCTAAAAGAGATTGCACCCTGGATAAGATACTTATTCTATAGAGCCTTATCAATACGAGGGCAGGCTCATTCCTAGTTGAGCATCTCTGACCAGCTCTTTGCACTCTACACATCCCCTTAATTATAATATTGTAACCTACAACAGGAGCTAAAAAATAAAAATAAGCTTTTTTGATTTCTGACAAAATCATAGAGAAAAGAGAAATTATAAAAACATCAGTATCGGAACACTCCAACTTTACCAGAGAGTATTATTGACAGATAATTAATACAACATTCTACAATCAAAAGAGCCGAGACACAAAACTAATTGGTTTTCACCAATAGCTTTTTGAATGGACAAATAGTATGTATCACAGAAGCTTACCTTAAAGCGGAACTACCACCCAATAATAAAACTGCACCACATAATTGCCCCTCTCAGCAGGACGGAGAGCGGACATCTTGCCAAAGTGACGTCCACGTGCCTGCGCTGTCAGTCCCTTTTGGAGCTGACCGGCTCCTAGCAACTCCTCCTAGACCCGGCTGGGACTGACAGCGCAGGCTCGCGGATGTCACTATGGCAAAATGTCCGCTCTCCGTCCTGCCAGTCAGTCTTGGAAGAATAGCGATTTCTCTTTAATCAGGTAATAATTCTGGTGACTGAGCAGCTGGTCGCCAGAGGGGCAATTATGTGGTGTAATTTTATTATTGGGCGGTAGTTCCGCCGTGGGCACATTATTTTTTCAGTATATCCGATCTGCAATACAGAAGAATAGAGAACAATCAGAGGTGTTACCTCTCAGTTGTTGGGTCTAGATAGCACTGTAAGATGAGGGTATGGATATCTAAAAATACTTACTAAAATAGTTACCAACAAGACTTTGAAAAGTCTCTACTGTATATATATGTCACAGTTCCTACTGCATTTAAAACAAAGCAAAATAATATATATATCTTTGTCCCAACCTTAGTCCATATAGTGGATCCAAACATAAAACAAAAATACAGTTCAAAGTTAATTTAATACAGTAGATGTAATATAATACTTATAAGCCTTAATTAGGGGAAGTTGATGACTATGGAATGATGATATGGTACTGATGGAGTGGTAGATGACTATGGAACCATGATATGGTATTAATGGTGCGTTAGATGACTATGGAACGATGATATGGTACTGATGGTGTGTTAGATGACTATGGAACGATGATATGGTACTGATGGAGTGGTAGATGACTATGGAACCATGATATGGTATTAATGGTGTGTTAGATGACTATGGAACGATGATATGGTACTGATGGAGTGGTAGATGGCAATGGAATGATGATATGGTACTGATGGAGTGGTAGATGACTATGGAATGATGATATGGTACTGATGGAGTGGTAGATGACAATGGAATGATGATGTGGTACTGATGGAGTGGTAGATGACAATGGAATGATGATATGGTACTGATGGAGTGGTAGATGACTATGGAATGATGATATGGTACTGATGGAGTGGTAGATGACTATGGAATGATGATATGGTACTGATGGAGTGGTAGATGACTATGGAATGATGATATTGTACTGATGGAGTGGTAAACTATGGAACAAGGATATGGTACTAATGGTGTATTAGATGACTATGGAACGATGATATGGTACTGATGGAGTGGTAGATGACTATGGAATGATGATATGGTACTGATGGTGTGGTAGATGGCAATGGAATGATGATATGGTACTGATGGTATGGTAGATGACAACGGAATTTTGATATGGTACTGATGTTGTGGTAGATAACTATGGAGAGATGATATGGTATTGATGGAGTGGTGGATGACAATGGAAAGATGATATGGTACTGATGGAGTGGTGGATGACAATGGAAAGATGATATGGTACTGATGGACTGGTAGATGACTATGGAAAGATGATATTATGCCGATGAAGATATCCGGTGCAATGAATTTTCCCTCTTTTAGTAATTTTGTGTCAGAACCTTTTCATTCCCTTCTGTGCTGCTGGATTTGGTCCCAGAATCTTCGTGGGATGGGAATATGTCAAAAGAAAAAGAGAACAGCACACACTCTAAGTGCAGTAGAATTTATTTTTAGAAATATATAAAATAAAAACAGACCAACAATGGAATATAGTAAAAATAAATAGCATTAATATGACATAAAAAGGAAACACTATAGCTACAATTGAATACTTTCACTGTAGGGAACTATAAGGAACAGGGACAGAGTTGTAGAGAAAACAGTACTGATATAAGCAGGGTGTACAGTAAGCTGGCAGGCAGGGCTCTAAAGGTGAGAAAATAGGGTCACAATAAAATGCAGAGTTGAAATATGTGTAATCCATAGCATACCCCTGTCCAAACTCTGATCTGCTGAACAGTTCCTTCTACCAAAATAAAAAAGACACCCTCTACGCGTTCTATCCAGATAAACTTACTTGACAGATTTTTTGTCTCAAACACAGAAACATAGAACTTGACGGCAGATAAGAACCGTTCGGCCCATCCAGTCGCCCATTTTCCTACTGTAAAAACCTCAAACCTTTTTTGGTCCTTGGTCTTTTCTTATGTCCAGGACAGCCTTATGCCTATCCCATGCATGATTACATTCTGTTACTGTATTAACTTCTACCACTTCTGCTGGTAGGCTATTCCACTTATCTACTACCCTATCAGTGAAGTAAAACTTTCTTACATTACATCTAAACCTGTGTCCCTCTAGTTTTAGATTGTGGCCTCTTGTCCCAACATTTTTTCTCCTTTGAAATATACGTCCATCCTACACTTTGTTGAATCCCTTCATGTATTTGAATGTTTCAATCATATCCCCTCTCTCTCTTCTCTCCTCCAAGCTATACATGTTCAGATCCTTTAGTCTATCCTGATATTTCTTTTCCTGTAAACCAGTCACCATTTTAGTAGCCCTTCTTTGAATTCTCTCTATGGTATCTATATCCTTCTGGAGATGGGGTCTCCGGTACTGTACACAATACTCTAGGTCTCCAGTACTGTACACAATACTCTAGAGTATCTATATCCTTCTGGAGATGGGGTCTCCAGTACTGTACACAATACTCTAGGTCTCCAGTACTGTACACAATACTCTACAGTATCTATATCCTTCTGGAGATGGGGTCTCCAGTACTGTACACACTACTCTAGGTGAGGTCTAAATAGAGGTCTGTAGAATGACATGACTACTTCCCTTTTTCTGCTACTAATGCCCTAGCTATACAACCCAGTGCCCTTTTTTGCATTCCCCACCACTTTATTACATTGCCTGCCTACCTTTAAGTCTTTAGTAATAATTACTCCCAAATCACTTTCCTCTTTTGTCTCTGACAGTACACTACCCTTAATAGTATATTTCAAGATCATAGTGTAATCCAATTCCCATTCCATCTTTTGTCAAAGTAATTCCTCCACCACCCGCTGTCTTGTACTGGTCCTCCCCCAGTGAGTGGTCTGTAGTGAATCAGGGGGGAGATGCACTAAGCAGTGATAAAGAGGAGAGACAGTGGAGATGACTTCTCTAGTTTATCATAATCTAATTCCTATGATGTTCTATGGAGCCTGTGCACTAAGATTTCTTCAACTCTCGAGATTTTAGTGAATAGGCCCCATAGAATAACATAGGAATTGGAGAAGTGATATCACTGGAGAAATCATCTCTTCTTTATCACCTCTTTATCACCGCTTAGTGAATCTCCCCCCTGGACTCACCACATCAGCATGTTCTGGGTCAACCTTGACCCTTCATCAGGAATAGTGTAACGCTCAATTATTTTATAAATTAACAATCCAATGAGAATTGGAAGAGATGGAAATAAATAAGAAAAAAAAAAAACACAAATGAAATTGCCCCCAAAAAACAATATATTAGATAGATGTATCACAGGAGTACTCATAATAGTGTTATGAAATGAATAAAATGATTTACAAATGAAAAATTACAATCCCCAATAGCATATAACACTTCGCTCATCCAATACAAAATAAAACAAACACTTTAGTGGCTCTTAATAAAAAAAAAATCTGACTCTAGGCTATAAAATCTTTATGTAGAGAAATAATATGTGTATTTTCATCTGATACGTATTAGTTAACTGACATGCAAATGTAAGCATAAGTTTATGTGCTGCCATCAGTGCTAATCCAACACACAAATATGTTAGTATTTTACCTTCAGGAGAAACATTGTATCAATGCATATTGATCAGCTGATTAATGCACCAGATATAGAATATATCCGAACTTCACAGGGTTGCAGTGACTCAGTTTTAATGTTATTCCGAGGTGGATAAAATGAGTACATACCTCCCAAGTGTCCCTCTTTAGGAGGAACAGTCCCTCTTTTAGATCCAAATCACTCTGTCCCTCTTTTCCACCCTGATGTCCCTCTTTTTAGGAGATCAGACTGTGTGGTGTGTATATAAGTGTATCACCCTGGTGTCCCTGTGTTTAGGAGATCAGACTGTGTGGTGTGTATAGAAGTGTATCACCCTGGTGTCCCTGTGTTTAGGAGATCAGACTGTGTGGTGTATGTATATAGGTGTATCACACTGGTGTCCCTGTGTTTAGGAGATCAGACTGTGTGGTGTGTATATAAGTGTATCACCCTGGTGTCCCTGTATTTAGGAGATCAGACTGTGTGGTGTGTATATAAGTGTATCACCCTGGTGTCCCTGTGTTTTGGAGATCAGACTGTGTGGTGCGTATATAAGTGTATGACCCTGGTGTCCCTGTGTTTAGGAGATCAGACTGTGTGATGTGTATGTAAGTGTATCACCCTGGTGTCCCTGTGTTTAGGAGATCAGACTGTGTGGTGTGTATATAAGTGTATCACCCTGGTGTCCCTGTGTTTAGGAGATCAGACTGTGTGGTGTGTATAGAAGTGTATCACCCTGGTGTCCCTGTGTTTAGGAGATCAGACTGTGTGGTGCGTATATAAGTGTATGACCCTGGTGTCCCTGTTTTTAGGAGATCAGACTGTGTGATGTGTATGTAAGTGTATCACCCTGGTGTTCCTGTGTTTAGGAGATCAGACTGTGTGGTGTGTGTATATAAGTGTATCACCCTGGTGCCCCTGTGTTTAGGATATCAGACTGTGTGGTGTGTATATAAGTGTATCACCCTGGTGTCCCTGTGTTTAGGAGATCAGACTGTGTGGTGTATATAGAAGTGTATCACCCTGGTGTCCCTGTGTTTAGGAGATCAGACTGTGTGGTGCGTATATAAGTGTATGACCCTGGTGTCCCTGTGTTTAGGAGATCAGACTGTGTGATGTGTATGTAAGTGTATCACCCTGGTGTTCCTGTGTTTAGGAGATCAGACTGTGTGGTGTGTGTATATAAGTGTATCACCCTGGTGTCCCTGTGTTTAGGAGATCAGACTGTGTGGTGTGTATATAAGTGTATCACATTGCTCTACAGCAATAAAACTCACATTAATGTTTGTTTAAACATCAGCATATGTGTTTATAAAATTAGTGTGTGTCTGTGTACATAAAATACTTTAGTCCTGTTATAAGTCATTTATTAGGTTACCCAAGAAGGTGTCGATAGGTCATGAAACAGCCTACAAATTCTCTGTAATGCCCTGCCCACCAGCCAAGCCCACAGCATCACCCTCTAAAACACGAGTGTCCCACTTTAGCAATTTTAAATGTTGGGAGGTATGCAAGTACCATTAAATTGGGTAACAATAACTTCTGTGCCTCAGGACTTACTTGAAAATGACGGACAATCACAGTGTACATATCCTGGTAAAATACATAGATCAAATGACAAATAAGATTAACCCGTTAAGTGCCAGAGAGTTATCCAACAATGTGTTGGGTACCTCTCAAGCACTCAAAGGGTTAAGAAGAGCAGATCATTTAGTTAGTTTAGAACTCACTATAAATAGTTGGATGGCCTCAAAACAGTCGTAACATAGTAAAATATTTGTGTGTTGGGTTGGTACACTCAGAGTTAAAGGGATAGTAATGTTTCACCAAAAAAGTAGCTCTGATTAATCTTCATAGTATTTGGACTTTGGAGAGTGTTATTTCAAAACTGTCGGAGTTGTAGTACAAGAGTAATTGAATGATAAAGTATCCCCCTCCTGCCCCTTTTACCTAGTGTAATACACCTCCCCTCAGATGTCGAATCTGGTCTCTTGACCGGACAGATCACAGCAAGGGACAATCTTCTTACTGTGATCATAAGGAAAACCCTGCCTCTCTTGACAGGTTTTTCAGGTTTTTCCTTATGATCACTGAAGATTGTCCCTCTCTGTGATCCATCTGGACAGTCTTGCTGCTCTGAGGTGAGCAGTGTTACATTAGTAAAAGGGGAGGGAGGGGGATACTTTATCATTCAATTACTCTTGTACTACAACTCTGACAGTATTAAAATAACACTCTCCAAGGCCCAAACACTATGAAGATTAATTGGAGCTGATATTATTGTGAAACATTACTATCACTTTAAGAATACATTGCTGGCTTCTCTGGTGAAAGTAAATAAATCACTATTTAACATTTAAAAAGGAAATAAAGTCTTTATGTAAAAGTTCTAACATTTCAAACTGACTGATTATCCTGTTTCAAGGCCCAAACTATTTACTGTTCTTATGGAAATGGAATAATTTATCTCCGCTACTTATATGATAATTCTTCTTGCTGGTCTCTTCTTAACTGTAGCATAAATGGACCTTCAGAAAACTTAAGCATCAAGAGCTTGTGTGTGCCGGAGAGGATAAGGAAGGGGAATCCGCCTATTAGCACTTCAGAACAATAAGGGAGCCAATTAAACATGCGGTCACCTTCCTCGCTCCCATCCTTTTTCAACTCAAATCTTATAATTGTGAATGTATTGTCATTCCCACCACGTTTTTGTGTGAGCATAAAAGAAGAATACACGTTCAAATGTGAAATTTAATGTTTCTAGTCACGCAGCCGTTACAATTTCTAGCATCTTTTCACAGGTATGTGCAGTTATATTAAAGTGGGTCTCTCACCTATATATAAGTAACGCTAATTAGTTAGAGCATTTAGCCAAAACATTTAAAACGTTGTTCATTAAAAAAAAAAAAAAAAAAAAACATCAGCGCAAAAATGTATGTTTAAAAAGCATTCGGCAACCTACTTCCTTCTTGCAGCACTACTGCTCCCGTCCCTCTACCCAGCATCCTCCAATGACGGAGGCTTTCTGTCTCTAAGCTGGAGCGATCTCATTGGCAGAGATCGATATCTAGCCAATGAGATCGCTCCAGCTTAGTGACAGACAGCCTCCGTCATCGGAGGATGATGGGTAGTGGGACGGGTGCAGCCTCTGTTCGGCAAGCTTCAGCAAACCAGAAGTAGGTTGCTGGGCACTTTTAAAATATAAATTTTTTTCTGGATATTTTTTTTTTTTTTAAATGAACAAAGTTTTAAATGTTTTGTATAAATGCTCTAACTAATGAGCATTACTTTAAAGAAGTCGTAAACCTTTATTGTTAGAAAAAAATAATAATTGTAAGTCCTTCATCACCTTTTTGTCAACTCTTTATCACCTCTTTATCATCTCTTAGTGAATCTCCCTTCTGTGGTGTCCAGACAGTTATTCTATTGTACTCTTTGGAAAAGTTGAACCACTAGCTATAGTTCTTCATAGAATGTGATAGTAACAGCTGTACCACTTCATGTCAGTTTGAACTGTTATAACTTTTGAATGAATGATTTATGTTTTTAGTTATTTCTTCATCAAAATAAAGCTTTTCATTAAAAGAAAAAGCTAATTCCATCTTGCGATGTCATGGAATGTGGCATTCTTTTATACAAGTCATGTATTAAAGAGGATCTGTCGCCTTCATACAATTTAGGGGATTTTGAAAGATCTTTCATGTTTGCCTATATGTTGTGTTGTTCTGTAGGTGGATTTAAATGTTGTGACTCATTTTTGATTGGTTGAGATGATACATTGTTTAGGGTTTGTTGCTATTTAACTTGATGGGGAAGTGCATGAAATCAGACCTATGATTAAGTGCAACTGGCATGAAACGAATTAGGTGGTTTGTGCACAGATCATTATCTCATGTTCTTGAGAGTGTTGTTCACTGTTGCAACATGGAGTTGCTTTTAAATTTGTATGGATAAAAGGAACTTTAAATGGAAGAATTTGCTGTTGAGTTGGCTTGTTGGTATTCGGCTGGTCTGTGAAGCACTCCCATCTTGTGTCACCATATATGTTGTGTTATCTATTTTTTTAATTTAATAACAATTGTTTTAGTGATATTTCAGCCTACACACAAGACAAAAGTATTTCGATATGGAGATAAATACCCCGCTTAAATGGAGTAAGTAATTTGGCAAAATTCCCTTTGATTTTAATGTAACTTTGAAATGCATTGGAGATCGTGTTAACATTCAAAAGCTTAAAACCCCCATTTAAAGTGTTAGTAATGTCTAAAAATAACTTTTTTGCATTTAGAAGAGCATAAAAAGCTGATCTAAATGCAAAAAAAACGTATCTCTTAAACCGCTATGGTTTAAGAGATACGGGCGTTTAAAGTTTGATTTCTCCTACTGACAGCTGTAAAGCTGTCAGCAGGAGATCCGTGTCGGTCGACACGCTGGCGCTTGAGAAGTTGCCGGATCTCGTTACTTACACGGAATCCCTTCATTGGAATGGTCTAAAACGTGTGTCTGAACACTAGGCACACATTTTAGACCATTCCAATGAAGGGATTTCGTGTAAGTAACGAGATCCCGGCACTTCTCAAGCGCCACCGTGTCAACCGACACGTATCTCCTGCTGACAGCTTTACAGCTGTCAGTAGGAGAAATCAAACTTTAAACGCCCGTATCTCTTAAACCATAGCGGTTTAAGAGATACGTTTTTTTTGCATTTAGATCAGCTTTTTAAGCTTTTCTAAATGCAAAAAAGTTTTTTTTAGACATTACTAACACTTTAAATAAAATTTGTATTTATTTCCTTTGGTGCTATATTGACCCACCACAGAATTGATCCACCTTCCTTTGTGCATGTGACTTCAAGGGCAAGGAAAAGTAGTCTTAAAAGAAATTATTAAAGCCAGTGTTTTATTTCACCTTTGAAGCAACACATTTTCAAAGAATTAACCCTTTGAGTGCCAGAGGGGTACGAAAGACATACATTTGTCCATCTCTGTATGGGTTCAGGAGAGAGCTGGCACAGGAATTGGCTGAAGAAGACCCACTGGTTTAGCTCAAGATATCTTGGCTTGGGCACAAAAATGGAAGGATACCACAAAGTTTACAACATCAGTTTTAAGATTAAGCCAGCAAAATCTGCAAGCAAGAAGGTCAAAGGTACATTTGACTTCAGGATGCACGGCCGCAACAGAGTGATGACCCCAGATCACGATCTTAGGTTATATTGAAGTAGTCACAAACATCTTTCCTGTGAGAAATTCAATGCCAGTAGGAATACTTTGTTGAGTAACTGAGAGCTTTTGAAGGAGGGTAGAAGATTGAGGCAATTATTTGGTAGAGAGGTATGATGGGTTCACCCGAACTTGAGACATCAGAAGTTAATCCAGATTGCCAGGAAAGGGCATCAGCCTTAGAATTCTTGGAACCTGGTATGTATGAAACAGTAAACTTGAACTGGCTAAAGAACAAAGGCCAACGGGCTTGACGTGCATTTAATCTTTTGCTGTTTCTGAGATATTCAAGGTCACGGTGATCTGATAAAATTGTTATAAGTGTAACAGCACCTTCTAGCAGGTAGCACCATTTCTCCAAGGCCATCTTGATTGCAAGAAGTTCTCAATTACCCGCATCATCATTTCTCTCAGCTGGAGAGAACTTCTTTGAAAAGAAGGTGCAAGGCTGGTACCTGCCAGCATATGAAGACATATGGGAGAAGACTGCTTAAGCTGTTATTTTCGAAGCTTATACTTCTATGACAAAGACATGTTGGTGATCTGGATGCAGAAGAATAGGTGCTGAGGAGAAGGCGGCTTCCAGCTAATCAAAGGCTGCCAATTATTCTCTTGGTTGTCATCCCATTTATGATTTATTTTGACGATAAGGATCACAATCTTGGGAAAGTCCCTTATGAAATGCCTATAGTAATTTGCAAAGCCAATGATTCTTTGGATGTCTTTGAGACCTTGAGGTAGGGGCCAGTTCTTGACTGCCTCAGCCTTCGCAGGATCCATTTCAAGACCATCATCTGAGAAAATGTGACCCAAGAAAGGAAGATGAGACTTCTTAAATTCACAGAACAAAGGCTACACAGATACGTTGTTCTTGCAGTGTCTTAGAAAAAGATCAGAATATCGTCCAGCTACATTACAACACAGGAATGAAACATGTCATGGAGTATGTCATTGATGAAGGACTGCAACACAGTAGGGGCACTGGAGAGTCCTAACGGCATCACCAGGTATTCATTGTGTCCTGAATAGGTATTGAAGGATGTTTTACACTCATCCCCTCTCAAATGGGGATCAAATTGTAAGCCCCATGAAAGTCTACCTTAGTAAGTACAGCAGATCCTTGAAGCCAGTCAAACAGTTCAGAGATGAGTGGGATAGGATAACTGTTTCACTTGGTGATACTTTTTAACCCTATGTAAAAAAATGCAGTATCTCAGGGATCCATCTTTCTTTTGTACTAAAAAAGGACCAAGTTCTGTCTGATAAAGCCTCATGCCAAATTGTCCTGGATATACTCTTTCATAGCTTTGGTTTTTCTGTACTGAAGAGGGTAGGATATCTGCACTTTACTTTTACAAATATGGGCCAAAGTAATTTGTCTACAATATCCCCCAAATTCTTCACCAAAAAAGTTATGTCTATAAATGTCCAGCTCAGTGTATAATTTGCATGAAACAACTTCCCAGTTGCAGCCCACCGATATGTCAGAATCTCTTTGCAGAATACAACACTCTTGTTCTGATTGTACTACATTAGCCTGGATTACTTTAGATCCATCATTTGGCTCTCAAGGTGGATTTTTTCAATTTGGAAGATTTTCATGAATGAACACAGAGCTATTTCATCAAAATTTAGACTCCTAAATAAGCCTTATTTCCAAGCTCAAACTCCACCAGTGGAATATGTAGATGATCATTAACCCGCCATTTCATTGTAATGCATTAGATACACCTCTGATGTTTAAAGTATTAAAAGAGAAAAACAAAACATTCCCAAATAGCCTCGATATTGAGTCCCAGAATGGATGGTGCGATCCATCAAATTCAGCATTTAAAGGGATAGTAATGTTTCATAATAAAAACAGCTCCAATTAATCATCATAGTATTTGGACTTTGGAGAGTGTTATTTCAATTCTGTCAGAGTTATAGTTCAAGAGTAATTCAATGACAAAGTATCCCCCTCCCTCCTCTTTTACTGATGTAACACTGTTCAGCCAGATCAGAAGGGAGGTGCCCAGGTAGATTGCAGAGAGGGACAATCTTCAATTAAGATAAGGGAAAAAGCTGAAAAACTTGTCAAGGGGGCAGGGCTTTCATTGTTCTCATAGGAAGAAGACTGTCCCCTTCTGTTATCTGTCTGGTCTATGGACTGGATCCCACATCTGAGAAGAGATGGCTTACACTAGGTAAAAGGGTCGGGAGGGGAAACTTTGCTTGTGAATATCTCTCAAACCATAAAGGTTTGAGAGATAAGACTTATATCATTCTTCATGTTTTTTTAATGCCTACAAAATAAAGTTAAAACGAAGTATCACTATCCCTTTAACATGGAAGCTTCTAAACGACTGAGATGATTCAGGATTGTTCTGTAACTCTTTGCAGCCAGTGTGGGTAAAATATACAAGGAAGTAAAATGGGAGTCAAAGTATGATGAAGCTAATTAATATATTATTATTAATGATTACTGTACAGATGACCATAGCCCAGCATCTGTAATGCAATTTTTTTTTCTTTCAGGAGAGTCACAAGGTCAGGGCATTTCCACAGTCCTGTATTGTAGTACATATTCCACTTAGGGGGTTTGCAGGACACTAAAAGGCCAGGCTGGTCCAGTTTAGGGCAGTGTTTAACATAGGGTGGTTTATTTATCAAGTACATGATAATCTGCAAAAACAAAACTTTGCTTCCTGATCAATCTTCTTCACATCACCAGCCTCATGCTTTCAAAGCAAAAATGTTCCAGTCCGGATCAGAAATGACATAAAAATCATGATGGGCTACAGTGTGGGCCCTGAACTCTTTCCTGTGATGGTTTATGTATTTTTTTATCTGCTTTTGAGATGCATATACAGATATAGATATATATAGCTATATATATATATATATATAGATAGATAGATAGATATAGATATATATATAGATATATATAGATATGTTGTGACAAATGTACTCTTTAATGTTTTGTACCTTCTGTCTTGGGATCAGCCTTCTAGATTACACAGACACTTCACACACAGGAGGAGGATAATTCAAGTCTTTGCCTGTTTATATGTCTCCAAGTGGTGAGACAGCAGAATCACAAACAAATCAAACAAAACCAAATCCTTGCTCTCCTGAGCACTAATTAAACACATCAGCTCCTGACTGTATTTGGACTACTAGTCAGTTTACCAGCTTGAGAAATAAACATACAGCAACACAGTCCAGCAGGCACAAGGACACTTCACAAGTTGCAGGCTTTCAGAGGTTAATTCCTTCCTCTCTGGGAACTCAAACAAAAGGGAGCGCGTCTCAGTGCAGGGGGAAGTATTTGACTGCTAGCTGCACTAATTACCAGATGGAGGTGAGTGAAAGTCGGGAGTGAGAGAACTTCTGGTGTGCAGTCCTCACCTGTCACATGTCAGTTACTATGAAATTGTGGAGTAGAGCACTGACCTACCCTTCTCTCTAAATTCTCTACCCCAGGGACCCAAAAGAAATACATTTGCAATGTACAACAAGTTACCTATACACAACATTTCCCTGGGGATAATCAGGGCAGGATTTGGGGATATATATATATATACACCCTTTATCACTTTTCCTGGGACTCTGTCACAATATATATATATATATATATATATATATATATATATATATATATATATATATATATATATATATATATATATATATATGTATGGAATAGGTTGTTTGAAAGCACTCACTCTGAAGATAACTCAATGCCCAGGTGCAAAATTCTCCAAATTAGAATGCAGTAAGTTATAAGAAGAGGGCAGCACCCATGGGACTTATAAATAGGTTAATTTATTAAATATAAAGCAAAAACAAACAGCCAACTTTTCGGTCCACATCAGTCAACCTTTATCAGGACACCGTGATAAAGGTCCCTGTAGTGGGCCGAAAAGTCGACCGTTTGTTTTTGCTTTATATTTAATAAATGAGCCTATTTATAAGTCCCACGGTTGATTCCCTCTTCTTATAACTTAATATAGAAATATATTTATACACTAGTGTAAAAGCTCGTGTAAACGGGCCAGCATTCTGTGTGTCCGAGCAGTCTCTACTGTGCATGACTGCATCTGACAAACATACATCTGTCCTTTTATATTATAGGATATAGATATATATATATATGTAGGTCTTGAGAAAGGCTCTTTAAGGAGCGGAAACATCAATCTAAAAATAAAACCTTAAGTTTTTTTTTCACACAACACCTATGGTTGCTTTTTAGTCTATGTTGGTTGAATTCACCACATCTCTTTGTTATATTAACTTTGACAGTAGCACTGAGGCAGTTTCATAATAACAAGCATTATGTATCGGAGTGTCCATCTCTACCATATAAATATATATTTATAGAATATGAAAGGATGGGGCAGCACCCGTGGGACTTATCCAAAGATGACTTATTAAGACAAAAGATCAATGCATTGATAAGTCCCACGGGTGCTGCCCCATCCTTTCATATTCTATAAATACCACTAAGGGATTGTGCACCTGGGCAAATTTAACATTAAGAGAGAGTGCTTTCACATTGGATATATATATATATATACAGTAAAATCTCGGGTATAATACTCACAATTTTACCCCACTTCACCTTATGTGAAGTGGGGGTGTGTGTATTATACCCGAGAGTTTTTTTAAAAAAAAAAATTAAGCCTGTCAGATCCCTTCCCTCCCTCCCCAGCGCTATCTGCTGCTAAAATACCATTTACTTACTTCAAAGTTCAAGTCCCCGCATTTTCCCCATTAGCAGGCAACATATAACAGATGTCAATATTCCCTGCAAGCGGCATGCTTCCATTCGCTGCCCGCTTCCTTCAGGACCTACCGGCTCCAGCCAATGGTAATGCCCTGTGAGGATCTGAAGGTCCATTCAGGGCAATACCATAGCCGGAAGGAACGGGTGGTGAATGAAGCCGCCCGCAGGGAATATTGACATGGGTTATATGTTGTCTGCTAATGGGGAAAATGCTGGGACTTGAATTTTGACGTAAGTAAATGGTATTTTAGCAGCGGATAGCGCCGGGGGAGGGAGGGAAGGCTTAATTTTTTTCTTAAGAGGGAAAAACAAGGATGCGTATTATACATAGGCACTCTTGTTTTTCCCTAAAATCTTGGTCATAATATACACCTGCCTATTATACACAGGTGCATATTATACCTGAGATTTTGCGTTATATATTAATGCAAAAGTCTGTTGGCAAAAACAAGTGGTTGGGGAAAGAAAATATAAAATCACATAAATAAAAGAAAATGAACTGAACAAGTAACATTTACCGATGCCTGAACACCTTGCCTAGGGGCTGAAATGGAGCAAACTGTGTAAAGGACATTGGAGGTCATCAGAAGCCTAGACTGAAAAAGCCAACTGCTTTATAAAATGTTACAGTCTTAAAATCTGGTTTATTTGAAGCACTTTACGCTGTCCGCTTTGTTCTTGTCATTCCACTATAAGCCTTGCAGAGGAAATGCTTAAAGTGTCACTGTCACCCTAAGGCTAGTTTAGTTAGTTTTACGGATAATTAAAATCTACCTATATGTTTCTCCATCCATTTTTCTGTAAAATAAATTGTTTCGGTAGCACATTATAACACTTTATGCTAATTGTCTGAACAACCTTATAATTATAATATACAGCTTCCTGTTGAGCTCAGACTAACATTTACCAGTAGTGTTCAAATAGTTACATATGAGTGTAGTCATGAGAACAGCAACAACTATATGTTGGCTACATAAACAAAATAAACAAAAAGAAAGTATGATCCGTACCAATAAATAACCTGTGACTTACTATAGATAATAAATTGTAAGGCTTAGTTATATATTTATGGCCCGAACCATCCACACCCCATCAGGGCATCCCAGATTTAGGCAAGTCCCTATCTGTCTCAGACCTAAGTGAACATATATTTAGTATAATGGAATTAGAAACAAATGATACCACCTTACCTTTACTGTGAACTAAACCCTTGTGAGGGAACAAAAGGGGGGTATTTTACACTTTCCCGAATTATTGCTAGCACCTGTGCAGGGAGCTACCAACCAAGAGGGGAGGAGCCAAAACCTCCCAAAATACATACAAAAACATATACTGGTTCCTGTCGCACTCAAACTAGCATTTATCAATAGTGTTCAAATACAGTAAAATCTCAGGTATAATACGCACCTGTGTATAATACGCAGGTGTATATTATACCCAAGATTTAGGGGAAAACAAGAGTGCCTATGTGTAATATGCACCCTTGTTTTCCCCCTTACGAAAAAAAAATGTATGGCTGTCAGTATCGTCCCTCCCTCCCCCGGCGCTATCCGCTTTCCAAATAAAGCTTACTATGCTCCACTGAGCTCCCCATTGCAGCCAAAAGAAGAGAAGGCAATCTCTATCTGTGTAAATCTTCCAAGAGGGCAGCATGCTTGCATTTGCCGCCCGCTTCCTTTAATGGGCTTGCAGGACCTTACGCCTCCAGCCAATGGTAATGCCCTGTGTATCAGCTTTATTTGGAAAGCGGATAGCGCCGGGGGAGGGCGGGAAGATACTGACAGCCATAAAAAAAATTTTGTAAAAAAACACCTCTGGTGTATAATACGCACCCCCCACCTTCACATAAGGTGAAGTGGGGTAAAATTGTGCGTATTATACCCGAGATTTTACGGTAATTACAAATGTGTGTAGTCAGGAGAACAGCAAAAACAATATTTTTGCTACATATACAAATAAACAAATAGAAAGTCATAATTAGTTCTGTTCCAGACCAAAGTTAACCCTTGCTATTCTATTATGTATGCCCCCAGTGTGTGTGCTTTGCTTAGAATCAGTCATAGCACAATGTGTGGTAATATTTGCTCAACACAACATCTAATTAGTATCACCAACAAATAAAAATGAATGTCTCAAAAACTATTTATATCACAAACAACTAGTGAGCGCAACATGTAGGCTGTTTTACTCTTGTTTAACCCTTTGAGTGCCAGAGGGGTACGCAATGCATTGCAAAACAAAGCGTTGCGTACCCCTCTCGCACTCAAAGAGTTAACCTGTGAACACCAGGTGACATTCCAGGACCGTCACAGGAATCCTTCCTTTGAGGAAGGATAATGGCCCTGGCACATTATGGGTTAACAATCACCGTGCACCTCAGGTTGTGCTGTGATCCTGGTGGGGAGGCTGTAACTTACAGCTCCAGGGCTGGACCAGTCAGTTCCAGCCATTCTGCGGTTGCTTCGCACATGTGATCGTTGCTACAGAGAATATGTGCAAATAGAGCCACATAAAAAAGACAACATAAGTAAACATCACTGCCACTGTTCTCTGCCTCTCTCCTTCTCGCTGTGATCATGAGGCAGAGAGAGACAGAGAGCACAACACATAGCACTGCAAATGACCATTCAAGGGACATTTTATGTTTTAGGTGGTGGAGCTGGGGGCAGGACTGGTCGAGACAGCATTTAATGTAATTTTTAGGTTCCTTCATCACCTGTTGATACATCTTTGTGTAGCTGAATAAATGATTTAGAGCAAGACCAAAGTATTTTATTGACATGAAATAATGTATAAACATATTTACTGACATTTATACAAACATTAATGTGAGTTTTGTTGTGGAGCAATGTGATACACTTATATACACACCACACTGATCTCCTAAACACAGGGACATCAGAATGGGGAGAGGGACAGAGGAATTTGGGTCTCAAAGAGGTACTGCCCCTCCTAAAGAGGGACACATGGGAGGAAGATGAAGGGAAGGTGACTCTGTTAGAAAAAAGAAATAGCAAGACATGGGAAACATTCATGTTTACAGAGGAAGAAGTTCTACTTCAACTCTCTAAGGTAAAAACAGATAAATCGATGGGATACACCCCAAGTTATTAAAAGAACTTATGAATGTTCTGGCAAAACCTTTAACAGAATTATTCAATCAGTCACTATTGACAGGGGTACTTCCAGAAGACTGGAAGGTAGCAAAAGTAGTACTGCTTCACAAAAAAGTAGCAGGGAAGAGTCTGGTAACTACAGACCAGTAAATCTTACATCAGTAGTGGGAAATTAATGGAAACTATGGTAAAGGAAAGAAGTGTTAAATGTCTGAATTTAAATGGCTTGCAAGATCCCAAACAGCATGGGGTTAGAGCAGGGAGATCTTGTCAATCTAACCTCACAGATTTTTTTTGACTGGGTAACTAAAATAATAGACCAAGGGGGAACAATAGATATAGCTTATCTAGATTTCAGTAAAGCATTTGATACTGTCCCTCACAGAAAATGCATTTATAAATTGCATTGTTTGGGTCTGAATGTAAAAATAGTTAAACGGATAAAGCAATAGCTGAGTGACAGGAGACAGAGGGTGGTAGTCAATGGAGAATATTCAGACGAAGGTCGTGTTGCAAGTAGGATACCTCAGGGATCTGTACTGGGGCCCATTCTTTTTAATATTTTTATTAATGATATTGTAAAAGGTCTTCAAGGTAAGGTATGTCTTTTTGCAAATGATACAAAGATCTGCAACAGGGTAGACATTCCTGGGAGAATAAGCCAAATGACAAATAATTTAGGTAAGTTAGAAGAATGGGCAAGAGTATGGAAGATGCAGTTTACTGTTGATAAATGTAAAATAAAGTACTTGGGATGTACAAATACAAACGGAAAAATATGTTATTAAGGGTACTGTTCTGTCAGAGACAAGAAAGGAAGGGGATTTGGGAGTAATTATTTCTAATGAGTTAAAGGTAGGCAGGCAATGTAACAAAGCAGTGGGGAAAGCACAAAGGGTGCTGGGTTGAATAGCAAGGGGCATCAGTAGCAGAAAAATGGAAGTGGTCATGTCACTCTTCAGATCTCTAGTTAGACCTCACCTAGAGTATTGTGTACAGTACTGGAGACCCCATCTCCAGAAGGATATAGATACTCTAGAGAATTGTGTACAGTACTGGAGACCCCATCTCCAGAAGGATATAGATACTATAGAGTATTGTGTACAGTACTGGAGACCACTTCTACAGAAGGATATAGATACTCTAGAGAAAATTCAGAGAAGGGCTACTAAAATGGTGACTGGTTTACAGGAAAAGAAATATCAGGATAGACTAAAGGATCTGATCATGTATAGCTTGGAGGAGAGAAGAGAGAAAGGGGGATATGATAGACACGTTCAAATACAGGAAGGGATTCAACAAAGTGCAGGAGGGAAGCACATTTCAAAGGAGTAAAAATGTTAGGACACAAGACCATAGTCTAAAACTAGAGGGAGACAAGTTTAGACATAATGTAAGAAAGTTTTACTTCACTGAGAGGGTAGTAGATAAGTGGAATACCCAACCAGCAGAAGTGGTAGAGGTTAATACAGTGTTAATACAATGAAGAAATGTAAGCATTTGAGATTTTTACAATAGGAAAATGGGCAGACAAGAAGGGCTCAATGGTTCTTATCTAACGTCAAATTCTATGTTTCTATGATATCGCCTAAAGAGGGACGCTTGGGAGGTATGGACCCCTATGTTACCTAACAGCTATGGGAATCGAACTCCCATTGCATAAAACTCTGCCAGTCTCTCTTTGTTCAGCCGGCATATCTTTATGATCTGCAGGGCTGAGTAATATCACCCTTTCACTCAGAGTTTCTGAGAGAGAAAGCAACATCTCTATCTTCATTGAATCCCTGTGTCACTGATTCTCTGACATCTGACTTTATCAGACAGCACAGAGAACTCCCAGCAGTGTTTCGAGTGAAGCTCTGAAGTTCCCAGCCCAGCAAATCACAGGGATCTGCAGGGAGAACAAGGACAGTAATGCAGACTTCTAAACAGTGAGCGGTCAATCCCCATAGCTATCTGGCACCGTCCTACACTTATAAAGCAATTTCCCACGACCCTTTAACCACTTGTTTACTAGAGACGTCTCTTATACACTGCAAAGTAATGTGCGATGTCTGCTCTAGAACGCAGAGGGTTACAAACAAGCACGTTTATTGTGTTCACCTTCCTCTCCCTAATGCACGACTGTCTGCTGGTTATATGAGGGCATTTATTTAACATCAAAGAGAGCAGAAATAATTCTCAATTTAGACATAAAACCACTCGGCGGCACAAAGGCATTTTAAGCCGCTGTGCGTTCACCCAGCAGATCTGGATCCCATTCATTCAGTGTTTTATTGTGCAGTATAACATTGTCTAATAGACATTTGCTGGCGAGAAGGTGCAGGAGCTGATATGAGGAAACGATCATTACATTGATCTCACATTTAAATGAGCTTGTTTCATTGACCAAAAAGTAACATTGAAGCAAATGCATATTTAACATGATTTACAATTCCGGTCACTAAAAAAAAACCTATTATTAAAGAATGACTTTGTGTGATTTCTTAGGCAGTTATAAATGCATCCAATTGTTCGGGAAATGTAATAGCAAATTAAAAATAGCAGCCAGTGCCGATGTGAAGACCGTTAGGCTGAATTCACTCTATAATTGTCCATTTGCATATGGTTCCTCTTTAGATGTAACTGCCGCCTGCCAGCTCACACAGTCATATTACTAGCTGATTGCTTATGCAGATATTTATGTATTTATTTCTCTGAGAACTTATTTATTTATGATTTAACACCAGAAAACATCAGATCTTTTTTTCACTTCTCAATATTTTTTGTGCAGGGCTGTTTTAATCCCTGGGCTAGATATGAAATAATGGGTGCCGTAAAAAGATAGTAATACTTGAAATTAAAAAAAACAAAACAATATGTTCTAGGGGCTCCACCCCCTGAGTAAAACACGGGTATTCCCACAGCTGAAATGTGTTTTATTCAAAAGTTATTGCAGCTGAAACGTGACATTTTTAGGTGCAATATCTCAATGGCCTGAAATTGTACAGTGGCACTGTTGCTACCCTGTCTTATGAACAGCTCTGGTCAGTTGACCATAAACTCCATAGGATGGTGTAGCAACAGCGTCACTGTACAATTTCAAGACACTGTGATACTCAAACTTAGAAAAAAAATCAGGTTTGAACTGCAATAACTTTTGAATAAAACACCTCTCAGCAGTGGGAGCACCTTTGTTTTACTCAGGAGGATAAACACTACAATATATATTTATTTATATCTTAAGTATCACTATCCCTTTAACTCCTTGGCAATGCATTAGAGATATCATGATGATCTAAGGGGTTAAAGGGATAGTATTGCTTGAAAATAATTTTATTTCATATTGTAGCCCTTAAAAAAACATTAAAAAGGATATAATTTTTATCTCCCAAACCTTATTACTGTGTTTTTTTTATTTTGTATTTTTTAAATTTTTGTAATAATAAGTGAGATTGTATATATGTATATGTTACATCAAATTAAAGCCCTTTCTGTCCTTTAAAAAATGGTATATAATATGTGTTTGTGCAATAAATGAGAAAGATAGGAATTGTGGTTGAACACACACATAGCAAAAATGCCAAAATTGCTTGTGTCCTTAAAGGGATAGTAATACTTCGTTTTAACTTTATTTCATTTTGTAGGCATTCAAAAAAACATGAAGAATGATATAAGTCTTATCTCTCAAACCTTTATGGTTTATGAGATATTCGCAAGCAAAGTTCCCCTCCCCGCCCCTTTTACCTAGTGTAAGCCATCTCTTCTCAGATGTGGATCAGGTTGTATGACCAGACAGATAACAGTAGGGGACAATCTTCTTCCTATGAGAACAATGAACACCCTGCCTGCCTTGACAAGTTTTCCAGGTTTTTCCCTTATCTTAATTGAAGATTGTCCCTCTCTGCAGTCTACCTGGGCACCTCCCTTCTGATCTGGTTGAAAAGGGGGGGGGGGATACTTTGTTTGTGAATATCTCTTAAACCATAAAGGTTTGAGAGATAAGACTTATATCATTCTTCATGTTTTTTTAATGCCTACAAAATAAAATAAAGTTAAAACAAAGTATTACTATCCCTTTAAGTGGTTAATATCTGCACTTTGCATGAACTGTAAAGTACCTGTTTTACCAGATCTAATTTTATCAGCATGTAGCAATATTGTAATAGTTTTAGGCGGGAAAGTGCCGTCCAAAGTTCCGGAAATTATACCGAAATTTGTGGACGGACCTTGGCTTTCGGAAGGTCTGAATGATGCCGAATACGCCTTTTTCGTCCGAATTCCGAAATTGGCCAAACCGAATTGCACAAGTCTACTCTGTATGTCTGTTCCCTATTGTACACTAAGCTATGTAAGGAAATACATACAGAGCTGGATTTTTTTCTCTGCAGAAGGATTTAGATAAACTGAGTGAATGGGCAGAAAAGTGGCAGATGACGTTTAAAATAGATAAATGTAAGGTTATGCATTTGGGCTGTAGAAACAAACTTGCTACTTATACTCTAAATGGTAAACAACTTGGGGAATCCTCATTAGAGAAAGATTTAGGAGTACTGATAGACAATAGACTTCACAGCAGTGTGCAGAGTCACTCAGCTGCTGCAAGAGCAAATCGGGTACTACCCTGCATAAAAAGAGGTGTAGATGCAAGGGATGCTAATATTATCCTACCTCTGTATAAATCCTTGGTTAGACCTCATCTAGAATATGGAGTACAATTTTGGACGCCAGTTCTTAAAAAAGACATTGTTGAACTGGAAAAGGTGCAGAGACGTGCAACAAAACTGATAAAGGGATTGGAGGATCTGAGTTACAAAGAGAGACCAGCCAAACTGGGTTTGTTTACATTAGAAAAGAGACGTCTAAGGGGTGATATGATTACCATTTACATATACATTCAAGGTCACTACAAAGAACTAGCCAATTTATTATTTATGCAAAGAGTGGAGCTAAGAACAAGAGGTCATCCATTAAAGGGATAGTAATACTTCATTTTATCTTTATTTTATTTTGTAGGCATTAAAAAAAACATGAAGAACGATATAAGTCTTTATGGTTTGAGAGATATTCACAAGCAAAGTTTCCCCTCCCGCCCCTTTTACCTAGTGTAAGCCATCTCTTCTCAGATGTGGAATCCAGTCCATAGACCAGACAGATAACAGCAGGGGACAATCTTCTTCCTATGAGAACAATGAAAGCCCTGCCCCCTTGACAGGTTTTTCAGGTTTTTCCCTTATCTTAATTGAAGATTGTCCCTCTCTGCAATCTACCTGGCACCTCCCTTCTGATCTGGCTGAGCAGTGTTACATCAGTAAAAGGGGCGGGAGTGGGATACTTTATCATTTAATTACTCCTAAACTACAACTCTGACAGTATTGAAATAACACTCTCCAAAGTCCAAATACTATGAAGATTAATTAGAGCTGCTTTTATTATGAAACATTACTATCACTTTAAGACTAGAGGAAAGGCGCTTTCAACTAAAACAAAGGCAGGAATTCTTTACAGTAAGGGAGGTAAAGCTATGGAATTCTTTGCCTCGGACAGTTTGTAGTTGCAGATAATACAACTGCTTTCAAAAAAGCAATGGATACCTATCTAGCACAGAACAATAGTGAAATTATGACAGATGGCTTCAGTGCAGATAGGATATTGATCCAGGGAAATTTCTCCATTTTTTTACCCACTTGGGGATAAAATGGAAATGGCTCCAGTGGTGTTTTTGGCATGGGCTGGACTTTATGGACACATGTCTTTTTTCAGCCTTATCAACTATGTTATTATGTTACTAAGAATAATAATACTTAGGGTGTGGTTCCCCTATAAACATACTTGGGAACTCTCAGGGTTTGACCCTGAGACTCAGGGTTTTGACCCAGATCTCATGGTCTCAGGGTGAAGGGCCAAATTCTCAGGGTGAGAGAGGTCTGTGTCACCTAGTATAAGAATTTCCCCAATTAAATGTTTCCTTAGCCTCTAAACTGCTGCCATTAGTACCAGAAAGACAGTGGGAGATGTCCTGCTTGTCTTGTTTGAGTTCAGGCAGTGAGTTATCCAAACTGCAGCATGTTAAAGGTCCCTCGCACACGGACCGGACCACCTCTGTGTTAGAGCAAGCAGGTACATATTGCATAAAATCTACATTATGGGAAGCTTTAAGGGTTAATATTTCAAAGATCTCAGGGTCAGCTCATCTTGAAAGATCTCAGGTATGCCTATAAACCAGTGTGCCATTTTATTTGGTCTCTGTGGTACCTTTGACTCCATATCATAAGACACCCAGTTCTGGAGTGGTGTCCATTGTTGGAATGCACTGGATACATCTCTGGCTCTCAGATAACTTTGAATCATAGTTGTATTATTCAGATGCAGTTGTAAATCCGTGTGTTTCAGAGATGAGATGTTGGCCCTTTCTATCAGTTTGTTTTTCACCTACGTTGAGCCGGTAACAAAAAAAATAAATGTATTTATAGAGTTCTCAAGTCAGAAACATCAATCAGCATCAGCTGTCCACCAGTACAGTGCAGTAACTGTGTTCAAGCTGTGCTGGATTATTTCATTCATGTGGAGTCTGTGTTCATTATATAACAAGCACTTATACACAGAGCAGATAATTACATATTGCCATTTAGCTGGGATAATTATACTGCAAGTGGTCACCTCTGTGTTATATGTCCCAGTAGCTGCGATTTTGTACAGTCACAACCTCTCATGTTAATGAGTCTAATGTACAATGGGGAAACGGTCAATAATCAGAAACAAATCAACTGTACCACAGGCCAAAGACAAATTATTTAATCATTTGAGCGCCAGTGGGTATCCAGCATGAGACCCCTTGGCACTCAATGGGTTTGTAGAAGCAACCAGATTTAAAGGAGCAGTAAACTTTGTTTATGAAAAAATATATATGGTAGGGATTTTCCTATTGAGTAAAATAAGGGTACTCCCACTACAGAGAGATTTATATTTCCAGAGTTCTTACAGTTTAAAACTATGTTTTTTTACATTAGCAGTGCCCTCTAGTGGTCAAATTCTAATTAGATTTCCTGTTAGATTCTAATGGAGAGGAAAGTCAGAAAAGTCAGAGACATACAGTTCTCCATAGAAAGTGATAGAAACTGCCTGTCACTTCCTGTCAGTTAGAACTATCAGGAAGTAAACACAGTAAATTCACTTCCTGTCAGTTAGAACTATCAGGAAGTAAACACTGTAAATTCACTTCCTGTCAGTTAGATCTATCAGGAAGTAAACACAGTAAATTCACTTCCTGTCAGAACTATCAGGAAGTAAACACAGTAAATTCACTTCCTGATTATTTAAACTGCTATAAATTTTGAATAAAACATCTGACAGTGATGGGGGTGACCTTGTTTTATTCAGCACGAAATGCTCTATAAAATATGTGTTTTCATAAAAATACATTTACTGCTCCTTTAAAGAAATCAATACTGCTGAGAAGCGATGTTCCACAGCTATGAGAGTCTCACCGCTATGCCATTAGTGAAGTAAAGCGGAACTTTCAGATAATAGCGAGTCGCCATGCATTCATTAAATGCATGGCGACTAGCCTGAAAATAGAAGTCTTACCAAAAAATATACGTGTGTCGAAAGGAATCCGTCAGTCCCGGTTGCCATAGAGTAGACTGCTTTGCAGCATATGGTCACAGGAAGGGACTGACAGCGCAGGCGCACAGACCGCACTAACCTGCCCGTCAGTCCCGAAACGGGATGGATTCCTTTAAACACATGTTTTTTTACGGTAAGACATTTATTTTCAAGCTGGTCGCCATGCATTTAATGAATGCATGGCGACTGGCTATTATCTGAAAGTTCCTCTTTAATGGTATAGGCAGGAAGAGCACCTGTATATTGTATTATTGGAGAAATGCAAATAAATTCCCCACATTTTCATTAACCCCTTGAGCGCCAGAGGGGTACGCAACACATTGCTTTGCAATGCGTTGTGTTCCCCTCTGGCGTTCAAAGGGGTGATATAAATAATGCTTTCCACCCCTTGAATGCTGGGCAGTTTTCTGTCACATTGTTTTGCAAAGTGTTGTCGAAGTGTCTGTCATTAAAGTGTTAAAAGACTCATCAAAGGAGACCCTATCACCTAAAAAACTATTGTGTGGATTCTGAAATAGCTTTCATAATCACCTATGTGTTGTATGAGCCATTTTTTTTAAAAAACTAGTTTTTTGCATTATTTAACTCTATGTAACTATACAGATTATGTTAATTAAGGCACACTACTCAAGAATTTCCTGCCTAGCCCTAATTTACCTCCTCCACTCACTGACACTTTACCCTTTCAGTGCTATGGGGAGGTGGGCAATACATTGCTCAGCAGTGTCAGTGAGTGAGGGAGGTAATGTAGAGATAAGATAGGACGTCAGTGCTAGGGGAGGTGGGTAATGCATTGCTGAGCAGTGTCAGTGACTGGGGGAGGTAATGTAGGGATAAGACAGGAAGTCAGTGCTAGGGGAGGTAAGTAATGCATTACTGAGCAGTGTCAGTGAGTGTGGAGGCAATATAGGGATAAAACAGGAAGTCAGTGCTAGGAGAGGTGGGTAATACATTGCTGAGCAGTGTCAGTGAATGGGAAGGTAATGTAGGGATAAGACAGGAAGTCAGTGATAGGGGAGGTGGGTAATGCATTACTGAGCAGTGTCAGTGAGTGGGAGTTAATGTAGAGCTAAGATAGGAAGTTAGTGCTAGGGGAGATGGACAATGCTTTGCTGAGCAGTGTCAGTGAATGGGAAGGTAATGTAGGGATTAGATAGGAAGTCAGTGCTAGGGGAGATGGGCAATGCTTTGCTGAGCAGTGTCAGTGAGTGGGGAGGTAATGTAGGGATAAGACAGGAAGTCAGTGCTAGGAGAGGTGGGTATTGCATTGCTGAGTACTGTCAGTGAGTGGGGAGGTAAAGTAGGGATAAGACAGGAAGTCAGTGCTAGGGGAGGTGGGTAATGCATTTCTGAGCAGTGTCAGTGAGTGGGGGGGTACTGTAGTGATAAGACAGGAAGTCATTGCTAGGGGATGTGGGCAATGCTTTGCTGAGCAGTGTCGCTGAGTGTGGAAGGTTATGTAGGGATAAGACAGGCAGTCAGAAATAGGGGAGGTGGGCAATGCAATGCTGAGCAGTGTCAGTGAGTGGGGAGTTAATTTAGAGATATGTTAGGAAGTTAGTGTTCGGGGAGGAGGGCAATGCATTGCTCAGCAGTGTCAGTGAGTGGGGGAGATAATGCAGGGATAAGTCAGGAAGTCAGTGCTAGGGGAGCTAGGCAATGCATTGCTCAACAGTGTCAGTGAGTGGGGAGGTAATGTAGGGATAAGACAGGAAGTCAGTGCTAGGGGAGGTGGGCAATACATTGCTTAGAAGTGTCAGTGAGTGGGGGAGGTAATGTAGGGGTAAGATAGTAAGTTAGTGCTAGGGGAGATAGGTAATACATTGTTGAGCGGTGTGAATGAGTGGGGCAGGTAATATAGGGATAAGACAGGAAGTCAGTGCTAGGGGAGGAGGGCAATGCATTGTAGACTTGTGCAATTCGGTTCAGCCAATTTTGGAATTCGCACAAATAAGGTCTATTCAGCATCATTCGGACCTTCCAAAAGCTAAGGTTCACCCAAAAAAAAATCAGAATCCGAAACGGACCTAGTCCAAAATTTCGATGTAAATTTCAGAAATTCGGACGGCGCTTTCCTGCCTGAAACCATTACAATGTTACTACATGCTGCTAAAAATTTTCAATGCATTGCGTACCCCTGTGGAACTCAAAGGGTTAAAGCAGTATTAGGAAACGTTTTTTTTTTTCATTTATGTACTTTTAAAGATATTTAACCTTCAAGCTGTGCACTTCTGTAATACTACTTTAAAGGGATAGTAATATGTAAGTATTACTAATCCCTATAGTAAAGCCCTAGTAAAAAAAAGTATTGCCCCCAGTGTCATAAAGGTTTGAGAGATGAACGCTTCTAAAGTTGCCCTCTCCCTCCCCCTTCCCCGTAGTCAGCGTTCTAGCTGACTGCAGGGAAGAGAGTCGTACGACTTTCAGGCGGCTCTCCAGCACAGCCTGATCGCGTTAACTAAAAAAAAAACTTTCACTGAAATGGTCTTCTACGTGTGCTTGGTTTGTGGAAGACCGTTTTAGTGAAAGCTTTTTTTTAGTTAACGCGATCGCGGCTCTGCTGCAGAGCCGCCTGATGATCTATAACCGGATTTCCCTTCAGTCAGCTACAACGCTGGGGAGGGAGGGGGCAACTTTAGAAGCGTTCACCTCTCAAACCATAAAGGTTTGAGAGATGACACTGGGGGCAATACGTTTTTTTTTTTTTTTACTAGGGCTTTACTATAGGGATTAGTAATACTTAAGTATTACTATCCCTTTAATAACCAAACCTATGGTAAAGCGGTGAATGTTCCCTTCTAAAATGAATCTATGCATTTTATACAGTCATTCTTTTTAATATTTATACGTCATTATTTTAAGTGGGTAAATATTAGACTCTTGAGACATTTCCAACCTCATGTAATATTTTAAGTGGACATTTTCTTTGACCCTGTGGCATACAGGGAAGTTTCAGAATTGGGTGACCCTGAGATCTTTGAAATATTATCCCCTGATGTTCCCAAAAATGTACATTTTTTGCAATAGGACCCTATTTACAGTATCACAGAGATGGTCCATTGAGTGGACTAGGAACATTTAACATGTGCTTACTTATAGATGCGACTGCTTAAAGGAGCAGTAAACGTATTTTTATAAAAACACATATTTTATAGAGCTTTTCCTGCTGAATAAAACAAGGACACCCCCACTGCTGTCAGATGTTTTATTCAAAATTTATAGCAGTTTAAATAATCAGGAAGTGAATTTACTGTGTTTACTTCCTGATAGTTCTGACAGGAAGTGAATTTACTGTGTTTACTTCCTGATAGATCTAACTGACAGGAAGTGAATTTACAGTGTTTACTTCCTGATAGTTCTAACAAACAGGAAGTGAATTTACTGTGTTTTTACTTCCTGATAGTTCTAACTGACAGGAAGTGACTCAGCAGTTTCTATCACATTCTATGGAGAACTGTAAGTCTCTGACTTTTCTGACTTTCCTCTCCATTAGAATCTAACAGGAAATCTAATTAGAATTTGACCACTAGAGGGCATTGCTAATGTAAAAAAACATGGGTTTAAACTGTAATAACTCTGGAAATATAAATCTCTCGGCAGTGGGAGTACCCTTATTTTACTCAATAGGAAAATCCCTACGATATATATATTTTTCCATAAAAAAGTTTACTGCTCCTTTAAACGTACAGTGGAGGAGAAAGACTCTGGCTGTAATTCAGGGACTAAATAAGCAGTAAATAGGTGTAAATCATCCTATATAATAATTCGCTAGGATGTTTGCCAAAAGCCGTCATGCGCAGTAGTTCACAGTATATAGAGGAGCGCAGGTCTGTCTTTTTTGTATATGTTTTCACTTTTGGGTTTAGGCCTAATGTTAGGGGGACTGGAGAACCCTCTCATTCCTTGCTGCCATCTGTAATTCTAATTTTATTCTTATATTTAATTTATGATATGATATGGATATTTTATGGTGAGTAAGCGCTGTGAGCTTTCTACTCTTTTCTGCTCATCCTATATCATACCTTCCAACATTTCAAATTGCCAAAGAGGGACACATGTTTTAGGGGGTGTTGCTGGGGGCGTGGTTGGTGGGCGGGGCATTACTGATCATTTTTAGGCTATTTCATGACCTATTGACACCTCCTTGTGTAACCTAATAAATGACAAGACCATAGTATTTTATTTAAACAGACTAATTTATAAACACATATATTGACATTTAAACAAACAGTAATGTGAGTTTTATTGCTGTGGAGCAATGTGATACACTTATATACACACCATGCAATCTGATCCCCTAAAAAGAGGGACATCAGGGTGGGAAAGAGGGACAGAGGGGTTTGGGTCTAAAAGAGGGACTGTCCCTCCTAAAGAGGGACACTTGGGAGGTATGCTATATAATAATTCGCTAGGATGTTTGCCAGAAGCCGTCATGTGCAGTACAGACCGTGCATGTCCGGCAGTCTCTACTGCGCATGATTGCATCGTGTGGGTGAGGCGACACAAGACTATATCGCGTGGATCAGTGAAGTAGTAGCCGCTTAACCCTTTGATTGCCAGATGGGTATGCACCGCCCTGCAAAGCAATGCGTTGCGTACCCCTCTGGCACTCAAAGGGTTCCGGACCTGGCTCGTGTACACGGGCTTTTACACTAGTACTGTATATAACACTGGACTCTCTCACCCTGAGACTTTGGCCCTCCACCCCGAGAGTTCCCAGGTATCTATGGATGTTAGAGTTGTTTTCAGAGAACCAAAAAAAGCTCCCAAAAATTCCTTGGAGGGAACAGCTTCCCTCTGTACACTCTAAAATCACATCAATTCCTTGTGCACTTCCCTTACAAAATCCTTATACCTGCACTCACCATCCCCTCCTACTAATTCACTATTACTAAACAGATGT
The DNA here is from genome assembly GCA_037306005.1 of Rhinophrynus dorsalis. NCBI lineage: Eukaryota > Metazoa > Chordata > Amphibia > Anura > Rhinophrynidae > Rhinophrynus > Rhinophrynus dorsalis. The sequence goes on from CM074725.1 coordinate 249,231,858, forward strand.
CCCATTCCCAGTGCAGAGGCGTAACTAGAAGCCACAGGGCCCCGATGCAAGAATTGCCATGGGCCCCCCTCCGACCTCACTGGCCCCCCTCAACCACATTGGCCACCTCTACATTGCCCCCCAATCTCACAATGCCCCTTCCACAATGCCGCTCATTCTTCACATTGCCCCTTCATCTCCACAATGCCCCCTCCACATTGCCCCTTCATCTCCACACTGCCCCTCAATCTCCACATTGCTCCTTCAAAAATGCCCCCATCACAATTCCCCTCATTCTCCACATTGCCCCCCAATCTCCACAATGCCCCCATCTACACATTGCCCCTACTGACCCCCCACCCCTGTCTTCCTACCTCGAGTCCCTGGTAGTCTAGCGGTGTGCCAAATGAGGCACAGACCTCTGGAACACAAACTCCTGCGCGGTTGTTAGCAATGCACAGCCCTGGGAGATTATGTCATCTCCCAGCGGTCTGCATTATTAAAGCACCGGCCGCCGGGAGATCAGCTGTTCTGCGGGCACGTTGCAAGGAGGTCGCAGGGGGGCGGCTGGGCCCCTGAGAGTGACGGGCCCGGTTGCAGGTGCGACCCCTATTGTTACGCCACTGTCCCAGTGTATGATTCACTTGCTCTCCTTCTAACAATGGAATGATCACATTTGACCCTGTGCTTATCTCTGTGCTGTGTTTTTTAAAATGTACTTTTACTGTTTCTGCAAAGCGTGTGTACATGTGTGGACTATATAAATAAAGATACACATACAGATATATCCATACACATACAATAAGACACACACAAATATGTAACAAAAAGTATTTAATAAATGTATTGTAATAAAACCAGCACACACTTATAGATTTAAAATCATTGTGGACAGGAGAGTAAAAATATATTTAATCAGCAGAAAAAATGCAGAATATACTGTGAGATCTATACAGATATCCCAAAGGTAAGTCCCTGATCAAAGCTAGTAAATGACAATAATATCATACAAGAAGGGACACAAGTAAATAGCAGCAACATGATACCGTGCAAAAAAGTGTACGCAACAGTAATGGTTAACCCCTTAACGACACGCGGTCCCAGGGAGTGGACTCTCCCTGAAGGACTGCTTTGATCTCATTCGGTGAGCCGGCACATGTGACTGACCACGTGTAGCGGCTAGCTGAACAGGGGCCTGAAGATGACCACTCTGGTCTTTGATTGGTCAGTTTCAGACCCTGGTCGCACTCACAGCGCTCCCACGGGAGCAAAAACTACATGACGTGCTAGTACCTTCATCTGCCCTTTAGGGAAGTTTACCGGTCACTAAGGGGTTAAAGATGATGGAGCAAGCTTCACCTCAGAGCAAGCAGAATCAATGCATTGCAGACATCTGTAGCATTCAAAGGGTTACAAATGTTTCAATGCAATGTGTTGGATAACTCTCTGGCATTCAAAGGGTTAAGTCAATAAATCTGCTCTGTACAGTGAGCGGCTGCGCTCTGGCAGTGAAAGGGTGCTATGTTCTTTTTACTTTCCATGCCAAAACTCGGTTTAGAAGGTGTAACGGACATGCAAATGAGAGAGTCTGAATCTAGAATGTTCTCATCTCTTAAGCTCTGAAAATCCCGAGAAAAGACAGAAAAGTTTGGGAGTAGAAAAATCTTGACGATAATCATGTAAACCTCTCTGAGTTTCTGTAACATTGCTGATCCCCCTTAGACAAAAACAAGCACTGTAACGCCGGTTAGATTTCACCACTAAGTTCTTTTTATCCCCTAGTGGAACCATATACAGAGACCCCAGAAAACACCAAACAGAGAGAAAGAGCCAAATAGTGAAATATCATCACATACAATTCATTTCTGCCCTTATCTCCCGTTACACCCCTTCCTGTTCCCTACGGTCTTCTCAAGGGTTCTTCCTGTCCTCTCCCTACACAACTTGAGCCACATCTCGACTACAAGCTTTCTCACTGGCTGCCCCTCGACTCTGGAATGCCCTCCCCATCACCATTCGCCAATCATCCACAATCATCACTTTCCAGCTTCTCCTCAAAACCCACCTGCTCATGGAGGCATCTTAATAGCAATATCCTCCTCTTGCACACAGATAGTCACATCAGAATCCTTCTGCACTTCTTTCACCACAACTTGTACCTGCACTTATAATCCTCCTTCTACTGTCTCTGTCGCCATGAATACTAATTAGATTGTAAGCTCCTTGGGGCAGGGCCCCTTTCCCAGTCTAGGATTCCCGTGCTGCACTTTCCCCACAAATAATGAAATGATCGCACTTAGGCTTAATGTTCTTAAAGGGGATCTCTCACCTATCCTATATAATAATTCGCTAAGTTGTGTGTAACGCCCGACATGCGCAGTAGACACTGCTGCGCGTGCGGCAGTCATGCGCAGTACAGACTGCCCGTGCCGCGGCTGATACAGAGCAGGGCGCTCCGTATCAGCAGTGGCGCGGGCAGTCTCTACTGCGCGTGACTGCCCCGCGACCAGCTGCCAGAGGCACTGTGGCCCGTGTAACGGGCTGTTCAACTAGTAGATATATAATGCTCATTAGTTGGAGCATTTTTCAAAGAGATCGAAAACATTGTTCATTTTGAAAAATAAAACAGTTATATGCGCAAAAATTTACTTTTAAATAGTGTCCAGCAGCCTACTTCCTGCTTGCTGCACAGAGGCTGATCCCGTCCCACTACCCAGCATTCTCCGATGACGGAGGCTTTCTTTCTCTAAGCTGGAGCGATCTCATTGGCAGAGATCGATATCTAGCCAATGAGATCGCCCCAGCTTAGTGACAGACATCCTCTGTTATCGGTGGATGATGGGTAGTGGGACGGGAGCTGCCTCCGGTCAGCAAGGTTCGGCAATCCGGAAGTAGGCTGCCGGATACTTTCTAAAAGTTAATTTTTGCGCATTTAACTGTTTTTTTACTAAATCAACAACGTTTTCAATTTCTTTGATAAATGCTCTGACTAATGAGCATTATATATCTGTAGGTGAGAGATCCCCTTTAACCCAGTTCTGTATTTTTGTATTGTATTATTTCAACTTCTTTTAAGCGCTGTGTAAACGTATGGTGCTAGTTAAATAAAGATGTATACATTAAGACTGAGAAAATGTAATCACATAATATATTGCTCAGACGGCTGAAATCAGACCGTCTGACCAATGCACATACAGAGATAACCAACCTGTCTCCATTCAGGTTAACTCATGTAGGGACGTTTTTCCAGTAAACGCTGAGGCGAGGACTTCAAAATCAGTTTAAAGTTATTAAAATGCACATTAAAACGTGCAATTAAAAAAACACTTGAACTCTTACACGATTTGCGGTTTTCAGACCGCTTTTTCAAAGCTTACAAGCCTGATGCAATATTGTTCAGTTTCCTTTGATGCTATTGGTCGGCCAATAGCTCCCACTTTTTTTTTTTTTCTTTTTGCGCATAACTTTTTTTAAAGGGATAGTAATGTTTCATAATAAAAGCAGCTCTAATTAATCATCATAGTATTTGGACTTTGGACAGTGTTATTTCAATTCTGTCAGAGTTGTAGTACAAGAGTAATTCAATGATAAAGTATCCCCCTCCCTCCCCTTTTACTGATGTAACACTGCTCAGCCAGATCAGAAGGGAGGTGCCCAGGTAGACAGCAGAGAGGGACAATCTTCAGTTAAGATAAGGGAAAACCTGAAAAACTTGTCAATGGGGGCAGGGCTTTCATTGTTCTCATAGGAAGAAGATTGTCCCCTGCTGTTATCTGTCTGGTCTATGGACTGGATTCCACATCTGAGAAGAGATGGCTTACACTAGGTAAAAGGGGCGGGAGGGGAAACTTTGCTTGTGAATATCTCTCACACCATAAAGGTTTGAGAGATAAGACTTATATCATTCTTCGTGGTTTTTTAATGGCTACAAATAAAATAAAGATAAAACAAAGTATTACTATCCCTTTAAGCCCTTAAGGACCAGTGACATCTCAGGACTGTCATTGCTGTCCTTGCCTAAAGGACCGGTGACGGTCCTGTCATGTCACATTTTTTACTCACAGCATTCCTGCAGGAGCGAGTAATAGCGGGGTATGAAACTGACTGCTCCAAGACACTATCAGTCACGTGTGCCAGGGCGCTGAAGTCTTCAATTTGGTCTGTAAAGGGAAACCAACCCCAGGATCACTGGACCTTAAAGGGTGTGCCTGCACACTTTATAGACCGTTCCAATGAAGTAATTATTTAACAATATCGCTATTGCTGCTCTGCTGAAGAGCCTCCTCGTGTCGACCGACATGGATCTACTTCTGTCATCTTTACAGCTGACATCAGGAGAAGGCAAACTATAGTGGAGGATATCTCTCAAACAACAAAGGTTTGAGAGATAGGACTTTATCCAAATAATTTATTTTTGTAAAATCTAATATATAGAATCAACTTTTTTGTGGCATTACTAACCCTTTAAGGGGTTAATGTTTTCATTTATGTTAATTGGTTCTATAACTAACTCCAGTAGCCTGTCTGTAACCTCCCTCTCCAGCATTCCAGGGGTTAAATCCCCATTTAAATCAATAGGTATATTTATTAGTCACCCAAGATGCAGTTGGTTTTGCCCTGGCTTGTTCCTCATTATTTTTCTGAATATGACCCTAAATATGCCCTTTTATTACTCTTAGTATCATGATAGCCGAATCAAGCAATTCAAAGTCTTCCATTTAAATTACTCACTTTACATAAGACTAATAATTACATTTTATAATTAGCACCATAAAATACATTACAAAAATAAATTACCAAAAGATGATTACAACCAATGCAGCTGGATATTCTTCACTTGGAGCTATTAACATAAGCTGCACTGCTAAGGTCATAGTCAAGGTCATAGTTAGAAGAAAAGGTGAGAGATGCTCAACTAGGCTCATGAACTAGCAAATACATGCAAAAAGCTCACTGGGACTGTGTCCTCGCGCCCAGGGTGCAATCTCTTTTAGCTCACCAGTGCCATACACAGAGAGAAAATCATCTGAAGCATATCATACTGATCCTGCCAACTGACAGTCCAGCCACAAAATGCCAGACAAGTCCTCTCTGAACAAGGGAAACAGCTAACCCCAGATGTACGTTTCGGCCTTTTTGGGCCTCGTCGGTGAGGTGCAGCTGATCCCTCTAGGCACTGTGAGCAAGGGGTCCACGTCTGGTTTCCCCTCATTACTCTTAGGATGACCAACCCCAAGAGCAATTTGCATATGTAGAAGAAAAGGTGAGAGATGCTCAACTAGGCTCATGAGCTAGCAAATACATGCTCACAAGTGCCTAGAGGGATCAGCTGCACCTCACCGACGAGGCCCAAGAAGGCCGAAACGTACGTCTGGGGTTAGCTGTTTCCCTTGTTCAGAGAGGACTTGTCTGGCATTTCGTGGCTGGACTGTCAGTTGGCAGGATCAGTATGATATGCTTCAGATGATTTTCTCTCTGTGTGTGGCATTTGTGAGCTAAAAGAGATTGCACCCTGGACGCGAGGACACAGTCCCAGTGAACTTCCTCATACCCTTGCAAGCTCATGAGTCTAGTTGAGCATCTCTGACTTCTTCTACTTCTATGCAAATTGCTCTTGGGGTTAGTCACCCTAAGGGTAATGGGGGAATCCAGACGTGGACCCCTTGCTCACAAGTGCCTAGAGGGATCAGCTGCACCTCACCGACGAGGCCCAAGAAGGCCAAAACGTACGTCTGGGGTTAGCTGCTTCCCTTGTTCAGAGAAGAATTGTCTGGCATTTCGTGGCTGGATTGTCATTTTGGCAGGACCTGTATGATATGCTTCAGAATATTTCTTCTCTGTGTATGGCATTTGTGAGCTAAAAGAGATTGCACCCTGGACACGAGGACACAGTCCCAGTGAGCTTTTGCATACCCTTGCAAGCTCATGAGTCTAGTTGAGCATCTCTGACTTCTTCTACTTCAAGGTCATAGTTAACCATATGGATGCGAGAGAGAGGACTCTAATGCATTACTTCTACTTCAATGGACTACAGCAGGCACGTCAAATTGCAATATAGACATGAGCGGCACCTAATTTTCCTCTGCAGCTTTGGTAGAACTATTGCAGCTCACGTGGCAGTTCACTCATCTCTTTCCTGTGTTCCCCCACGAATATGAAGAGAATGGAGGACCTAACGTATGATGAACGACTAGACAAACTTGGTTTATTTACTCTAGAAAAAAGAGACTAAGTGGAGATCTTATCACAATGTACAAGTATATGAGAGGTCAATACAAGGATCTCTGTGGTGAGCTATTTATTCCACGGCCTGATCAGGTGACCAGGGGACACCCCTTGAGATTAGAGGAAAGGAGATTTAGACTTCAGCAGAGGAAGGGTTTTTTTTTTTACAGTAAGTAATGAATGTGGAATTCATTGCCCAAGGAGGTAGTTATGGCAGATACAATGGATACATTTAAGAGAAGATTACATACATTTCTTTCAAAAGGGAACATACAGAGTTATACTGTATATTAGTAGGCAAATCAGGAAGGTCTGATAAAGATTAGCTTATTTGGCAGCAGAAAAACTATAAAATTCTCATGTCACTGGATTATGAGGCAAAGGTTGAACCTGATGAACGTGTGTCTTTTTTCAACCTAATTTACTATGTTACAATGTTACTATGAATATGAAGTGCAAGAGAGATGAGTCTTCTGGCTGGCCCATATGTGTGCCAGCCAATATTACTGTATGGCACCCCCATGTTGTTGCAATGATAATCACAATCGTCACTTATGCTCTTTGTAGGACCATGGACCACTGTAAAGACCGTCCCTACTACAAATTACTGAGGGAGAGCAGTAAAGTCTCTACATGCTGGACGGGTGATAGTATCACCATAGTCCAGCGTGTAAATGCAGTGATGGAATGGAAGCATGCATGGGATAGGCACAAACCCATCCTGAACAAACAACAAGACGAAGGATCAAATACAGTTTAACCCTTTGAGTGGCAGAGGGGTACACAACGCATTGCATTTGGAACGCAAAGGGTTAAGGTTTGTTACAGTAGTAAAAATGGGCAGATAAGATGGGTTGAATGGTTATTATCTGTTATCAAATTCTATGGTTCAATTGGGAGATTTATAAAGATGGCATTATGAAAAATTTGGAGTAAAAGAGGCATAACAATTACGGCTGGCATTTGAAAAGAAGCTTATGTCAGTTTTGGAAGCCTTAATTCAACGTAGTTGCGTTTCAGGAAAAGGGGACAGTAGAGCTGGAGAAAATTCTTTGTCTATGAATGTATCAAGGAAAGTTGCTAACGGTGACAATTTTGTGACAGAATTTTTGCCATCAAGTAGAATCTGTTCATAAAGGGATAGTAATACTTTGTTTGATCTTTATTTTATTTTGTAGGCATTAAAAAAACATGAAGAACAATATAAGTCTTATCTCTCAAACCTTTATGGTTTGAGAGATATTCACAAGCAAAGTTTCCCCCTCCCATCCCTTTTACCTAGTGTAAGCCATCTCTTCTCAGATGTGGAATCCAGTCCACAGACCAGACAGAAAACAGAAGGGGGCAATCTTCTTCCTATGAGAACAATGAAAGCCCTGCCCCCTTGACAAGCTTTTCAGGTTTTTCCCTTATCTTAATTGAAGATTGTCCCTCTCTGCAGTCTACCTGGGCACCTCCCTTCTGATCTGGCTGAGCAGTGTTACATCAGTAAAAGGGGAGGGAGGGGGATACTTTATCATTGAATTACTCTTGAACTACACCTCTGACAGAATTGAAATAACACTCTCCAAAGTCCAAATACTACGATGATTAATTAGAGCCGCTTTTATTATGAAACATTACTATCCCTTTAAGAATTCCAGGTATTAACTTCAGATTACTAACGCCTATAATGCCCTTACTCATTTAAAAATAAGACTGAAGTTATTGCCAGTTGTCATGATTTAATGACAGTTCTTACAATTTAACAAGTTTTAATACTGTTCTAATTATATAAATAAACCAAATTATATTAGTCTGATTTCCATATCTAGTATAATTTTCGTGTGATACTGTTCTAAAGTTCCCTCCCTCCCGCTCCTTTTACCCACGTCACTGCTCTAGCTAACAGACTTGTATTCTGGTTCTGGGACTGAACGGCTCGTCTGCAGAGCCGAAATGACATTGTATACAAAGATAATCTTCATGAGAACAGTCTACAAGCAGTGCCTGATCAAACCATTAGTCACTTTAATTGTTTGTTTAGATTTTTGCACACTTTAATTCCAGCGTTGGTGGTTTTCAACTTGCGTTATGCACTCTGCACCTGCTTTTTGCAGGACAAGATTTTTGGCAATAAAGTGAGGTCCCGTAAAATGTTAGTAATTTCCCATAAATTTTTTTTTATAGATTTGTAGATACTAAAAAAAAAAAAGAATCTCATTGCCACAAACCCCATCTCTCAAACCGCTATGGTTTGAGAGATATTGGCAATCAAAGTTCCCCAATCCTTCCTCTTCTCCTGACGTCAGCATCTAGCTGTCAGCAGGAGATACCAGTGCAGGGATCAGCCGGCAGCTCTGCAGTAGAGCTATTATCCCGTTACTCAAAAATAATTTAATTGAAAAGGTCTACAAAGTGTAAAGATAACGTTATTCGTGGGCACTTTTGAGAGGTAAAATAATGATTAGTAAGCTAGTTGCCACCTGCCTAAGTATTGCAGGGCGACTTTAGTGGAGGTGGTAGTTCCGCTTTAACTCATGTTACCACTTCATGCTTGGAACTGAATCGAAAGGTGAACTTGTTTAACATTGCTTCCAATGGGCACATATTTAGTACCCATGTTTTGTTTTGTTTTTTGCTTCGGTAGTTTCTCACACCACAGGTTTTCACCGTCAGCTGTTTGTTTTTTTTACTGGTGGAATTTGAATCGAGCTCTAAGAATGTTTTTTATAAATCTTCCCATGAGTGTCTTTCTCCTCGGGTGAAAGATGTAATGGATTGTTGGTGGCCGAGCGAAAGGACCCTAACGAGGAACACATCAGTTATCGTCCCAGGGGTGTAACTAGAAGCCTCCGGGCCCTGCTACAAGAAGTGCCACGGGCCCCTCTCCCCACCACATTGGCCCCCCTGACCACATTGGCCCCCTCCACAATGCCCTCATCTTCTACCTGGAGCTTCCGCGTCGTCCTCTTAGTAATGCAAAGCGCTGGGAGATGATGTCATCTCCCAGCGCTCTGCATTACTAGAGTGCCGGCGGGAGATCACGGGTGCCAGGCTGAGGGGTCGCAGGGGGTGGCCGGGCCTCTGGAGTGCACAGGCCCAGTTGCAGGTGCGACCCCTGTGACCCCTATAGTTACGCCAGTGTTTGGTCCTAGTTATCTAACATTTTCAAATCACAAAACATGGAAAGTACGATCCATATTTATAAAAGCAACCAACTGCTCAGTAGCAGACAGATAAAAATTCCTGTTAACCCTTTGAGTGCCAGAGAGGTACGCAACGCATTGCAAAGTCTTATTCATCAGTCTAAAAGAGGTGCAATTCAGTAGTGATCCAACTGCATTGAACTAAACATTCCCATCAATTTAAATGGAGCTTGTACCCATTTGCAGTGTGTTGGAAGCAGCCAATAGCAATCACGGGGTTAAGGACCTATTTCAAGGGATAATTAAGATGTAAAAAAATATATGTTATAGGGTTTTCCCCCTGAGTAAAACAAGGGTACTCCCACTGCTGAGAAATATTTTATTAAAAAATTATTACAGTTCAAACTTGAATTTTTTAGGTGCAATATCAGAGTGGCCTGAAAATTTACAGTGGCGCTGTTGCTACACCATCCCTGGAGATTTATGGTCTACAGACCAGAGCAGTCCATAGGATGGTGTAGCAACAGTGCCAATGTAAATTTTCAGGCCACTCTGATATTGCACCTAAAAAATTCAAGTTTGAGCTGTTATAATTTTTTAATAAAATTTCTCTCAGAAGTGGGAGTACCCTTGTTTTACTCAGGGGGATAAACCCTACAACATATATTTTTTTACATTTTAAGTATTGCTATCCCTTTAAATCAATTCGAATTTATGGAATTTTCACTCTCCCACCCAGCAGTGGTTTGTGTCAAAATTGCAGCTCTTTACTATGAGAAATAAGACTACAGGTTCTGATCTACAGAAGTGCAAATGTGGAGCAAACCAACTTCACAGTAGTGTGTGTGTGTGTGTGTGGGGGGGGGGATTGAACATCATATTTCAAAGCAATGTGTTTTGTACCCCTCCGGCACTCAAAGGGTTAAAAGATCCATTTCGATAAACTGGAATTTGGAGATTTTTATTCCAACCGTATTAGGAAATTCACAGTTTACTAAATGCTAATATATAATATATCAGTTTGTACTTTATCATTTGTAATCCCATTGGATGTAGAGATATAAAAGATAGATAGATAGATAGATAGATAGATAGATAGATAGATAGATAGATAGATATGAGATAGATAGATATGAGATAGATAGATAGATAGATAGATAGATAGATAGATAGATAGATAGATAGATAGAAGATACTGGAGGCAGTGTGATGAGAACACTGAAGACACTGGGCATCGCCCCTAGTAATCATTCATTACAGATGCCAAACTCGTCTCTCGGTTTCCCTGCAGATTGGATGGATTATCCTGCAGGCTACAAGAAGATTTCCTAAATGAATTATGTCATCTCTAATCTCTATGTCTATTTCTAAAACGTGGGGCATTCACAGGCACCTGATGTACAGACACAGGAGTGTCGCTGATAATGAAAAGTAAACTCTGTTTTATAATGGAGGAATGTGAAATTCATATAAATCGCATCGTTAAAGAGAGAGAAACATTTTTTAACTACATATTCCACATGTGTATAATATGTGAAGTCAAATTTCCTATACTTTGTTTTTGATCTTCAGCTATTTGTTACACTTTTATGTACCTGACAGTGAGCTGCCTTCACCATTGTTTACAGAGAGTTTTCTGGTCAGTTAACCATCAAAGCAGGAACGTTATACAATGTAACAGTATCCCTGCATCACTGATTGCTCTGTATGTTATAGGCTGTCTTTTTTACGTTGGGGGAGATTCACTAAGCGGTGATAAAGAGGAGATAAAGTGGAGATGACTTCTCCAGTGATATCACTTCTCCAGTTCCTATGTTATTCTATGGAGCCTATTCACTAAGTTCTCCAAAGCTGAAGACATTTTAGTGTATAGGCTCCATAGAATAACAGTTCTATATCACCACTTAGTGAATCTCCCCCATTGTATCTTCATCATTGTATCAGTAACATTGTATCAGTAATAGTGTATCAGTAACATTGTATCAGTAGCACTGGATCAGTAACATTGTATCAGTAACACTGGATCAGTAACATTGTATCAGTAACATTGTATCAGTAACATTGTATCAGTAGCACTGGATCAGTAACATTGTATCAGTAACATTGTATCAGTAGCACTGGATCAGTAACATTGTATCAGTAACACTGGATCAGTAACATTGTATCAGTAACATTGGATCAGTAACATTGGATCAGTAACATTGGATCAGTAACATTGGATCTTCACTTTGTATCAGTAACATTGGATCAGTAATATTGTATCAGTAGCATTGGATCAGTAATATCGTATCAGTAACATTGTATCAGTAACATTGTATCAGTAACATTGTATCTTCACATTGTATCAGTAACATTGTATCAGTAGCATTGGATCAGTAGCATTGGATCAGTAACATTGGATCAGTAACATTGGATCAGTAACATTGGATCAGTAGCATTGGATCAGTAACATTGGATCAGTAACATTGGATCAGTAACATTGGATCAGTAACATTGTATCAGTAGCATTGTATCAGTAACACTGTATCAGTAGCATTGTATCAGTAACACTGTATCAGTAACACTGTATCAGTAACATTGTATCAGTAGCATTGGATCAGTAGCATTGGATCAGTAGCATTGTATCAGTAACACTGTATCAGAAACATTGTATCAGTAGCATTGTATCAGTAGCATTGTATCAGTAACACTGTATCAGTAACACTGTATCAGTAACATTGTACCAGTAACACTGTATCAGTTACACTGTATCAGTAACGTTGGATCAGTAACGTTGGATCAGTAGCATTGTATCAGTAACAGTGGATAAGTAACATTGTATCAGTAGCATTGTATCAGTAACACTGTATCAGAAACATTGTATCAGTAGCATTGTATCAGTAGCATTCTATCAGTAGCACTGTATCAGTAACACTGTATCAGTAACATTGTACCAGTAACACTGTATCAGTTACACTGTATCAGTAACATTGTATCAGTAACACTGTATCAGTAACATTGTACCAGTAACACTGTATCAGTTACACTGTATCAGTAACATTGTATCAGTAACACTGTATCAGTAACATTGTACCAGTAACACTGTATCAGTTACACTGTATCAGTAACATTGTATCAGTAACACTGGATCAGTAGCATTGTATCAGTAACATTGTATCAGTAACATTGGATCAGTAGCATTGTGTATCAGTATCAGTAACATTGTATCAGTAACACTGTATCAGTAACACTGGATCAGTAGCATTGTGTATCAGTAACATTGTATCAGTAACACTGGATCAGTAGCATTGTGTATCAGTAACATCGTATCAGTAACATCGTATCAGTAGCATTGTGTATCAGTAACATTGGATCAGTAACATTGTATCAGTAACACTGTATCAGTAACATTGTATCAGTAACATTGTATCAGTAACATTGTATCAGTAGCATTGTGTATCAGTAACATTGTATCAGTAACATTGGATCAGTAGCATTGTATCAGTAACATCGTATCAGTAACATTGTATCAGTAACATTGTATCAGTAACATCGTATCAGTAACACTGTATCAGTAACATCGTATCAGTGACATTGTATCAGTAACATTGCATCCATACACCTTCTTTCCTAGTCCCTTCTCAGAGCATTGTGCACCCGTCTGGTCCTTTCAGGGTTAAATTCATGATTGCTTTCATAGCTTTTACAGATACATTTCTGATTATGCACATAATGCTGCACAACTGGACTTATTTGATTTGTGGAAAAGGCCATATATCATAGTTTTTTCCTCTGTCTAATTGCCTCTCCATTATTTGGCTCTTGAAACAGAATCCATTAATCACTTGTGCGCTGATAATTCCACCGTGGAATTTCCTCCATTAAAGGAGAGAAGCCATTAGCATGGAAAACATGGCCGCTGTAAGAGAGAGGCAATAATTGGGTTGGATGATAGCCAGGGAGAAGTGGGGGATATTCAGTATAAATACACCCTCACTTCCCAAATAAGTGTTCTAGAAAACCACTGAAATGGTGGTCCTGCCCTCAAACCAATCCCCTGCAGCGGTGCCCGTGTCCTCTTCCTGCCCTCAAACCAATCCCCCGCAGCGGTGCCCGTGTCCTCTTCCTGCCCTCAAACCAATTCCCCGCAGCGGTGCCCGTGTCCTCTTCCTGCCCTCAAACCAATCCCCTGCAGCGGTGCCCATGTCCTCTTCCTGCCCTCAAACCAATCCCCCGCAGCGGTGCCCATGTCCTCTTCCTGCCCTCAAACCAATCCCCCGCAGCGGTGCCCGTGTCCTCTTCCTGCCCTCAAACCAATTCCCCGCAGCGGTGCCCGTGTCCTCTTCCTGCCCTCAAACCAATCCCCCGCAGCGGTGCCCGTGTCCTCTTCCTGCCCTCAAACCAATCCCCCGCAGCATTGCCCATGTCCTCTTCCTGCCCTCAAACCAATCCCCTGCAGCGGTGCCCGTGTCCTCTTCCTGCCCTCAAACCAATCCCCCGCAGCGGTGCCCGTGTTCTCTTCCTGCCCTCAAACCAATCCCCCGCAGCGGTGCCCGTGTCCTCTTCCTGCCCTCAAACCAATCCCCTGCAGCGGTGCCCGTGTCCTCTTCCTGCCCTCAAACCAATCCCCCGCAGCATTGCCCATGTCCTCTTCCTGCCCTCAAACCAATCCCCTGCAGCGGTGCCCGTGTCCTCTTCCTGCCCTCAAACCAATCCCCCGCAGCATTGCCCGTGTCCTCTTCCTGCCCTCAAACCAATCCCCCGCAGCATTGCCCGTGTCCTCTTCCTGCCCTCAAACCAATCCCCTGCAGCGGTGCCCGTGTCCTCTTCCTGCCCTCAAACCAATTCCCCGCAGCGGTGCCCGTGTCCTCTTCCTGCCCTCAAACCAATCCCCTGCAGCGGTGCCCATGTCCTCTTCCTGCCCTCAAACCAATCCCCCGCAGCGGTGCCCATGTCCTCTTCCTGCCCTCAAACCAATCCCCCGCAGCGGTGCCCGTGTCCTCTTCCTGCCCTCAAACCAATTCCCCGCAGCGGTGCCCGTGTCCTCTTCCTGCCCTCAAACCAATCCCCCGCAGCGGTGCCCGTGTCCTCTTCCTGCCCTCAAACCAATCCCCCGCAGCATTGCCCATGTCCTCTTCCTGCCCTCAAACCAATCCCCTGCAGCGGTGCCCGTGTCCTCTTCCTGCCCTCAAACCAATCCCCCGCAGCGGTGCCCGTGTTCTCTTCCTGCCCTCAAACCAATCCCCCGCAGCGGTGCCCGCGTCCTCTTCCTGCCCTCAAACCAATCCCCCGCAGCATTGCCCGTGTCCTCTTCCTGCCCTCAAACCAATCCCCTGCAGCGGTGCCCGTGTCCTCTTCCTGCCCTCAAACCAATCCCCTGCAGCGGTGCCCGTGTCCTCTTCCTGCCCTCAAACCAATCCCCCGCAGCGGTGCCCGTGTTCTCTTCCTGCCCTCAAACCAATCCCCCGCAGCGGTGCCCGCGTCCTCTTCCTGCCCTCAAACCAATCCCCCGCAGCATTGCCCGTGTCCTCTTCCTGCCCTCAAACCAATCCCCTGCAGCGGTGCCTGTGTCCTCTTCCTGCCCTCAAACCAATCCCCTGCAGCGGTGCCCGTGTCCTCTTCCTGCCCTCAAACCAATCCCCCGCAGCGGTGCCCGCGTCCTCTTCCTGCCCTCAAACCAATCCCCCGCAGCGGTGCCCGTGTCCTCTTCCTGCCCTCAAACCAATCCCCCGCAGCATTGCCCATGTCCTCTTCCTGCCCTCAAACCAATCCCCCGCAGCGGTGCCCGCGTCCTCTTCCTGCCCTCAAACCAATCCCCCGCAGCGGTGCCCGCGTCCTCTTCCTGCCCTCAAACCAATCCCCCGCAGCGGTGCCCGCGTCCTCTTCCTGCCCTCAAACCAATCCCCCGCAGCATTGCCCGTGTCCTCTTCCTGCCCTCAAACCAATCCCCTGCAGCGGTGCCCGTGTCCTCTTCCTGCCCTCAAACCAATCCCCCGCAGCGGTGCCCGTGTCCTCTTCCTGCCCTCAAACCGATTCCCATCTTAGCGGATCCTCAAGCCTCTAACCCATGGTTCTCAATCAGGGAGCCCTGGCATTTTTGGGGTGCAGTGAGCATCAGCTCAGGGTCCCCCACTCTTCCCATTACGACTTTAGCAAAAATGCTGTAACTGAATTCCTGATACATATTTACAAAAATAATTATGCGTCATATGTTCTCTTCGGTGAATCGTATTGTGAGAGGTAAGCATAACTATATATTTATTTTTTCCTTCATTAACCCCTTAACAACCCATGATGTGCCAGGATCGTCAAAACTTCTTTAAAGGACAAGTGACGGTCCTGGCACGTCATGGATTGCAGGTCTTCCTGCACAGACGAACGCGGTTCGGGGAGCCCTGAATCGGATCGCATTTTAAAATAAAGTGCTCTGTGGTTCTTAAGTGCAGGCAGCGTCCTTAACTGTTTAAGGACCCATGACATGCCAGGACTGTCATGGGTGAATGTGCCATAACGACTAGTGTTGAGCGAGCATGCTCGGCCGATGCTCGGATCGGCTCGAGCATCGCTCTGCTCGGCACATGGCGGTACTCGTACGAGTACCGCATGTGCTCGCCCGCCATGTTCGGGTCTCCTCCCCGCACGTTTTGCGGCTGCTGCGCAGCCAATAAACGTGCAGGGAGGCTCTGACATCAGTGTAATGCCAGCAGCCATGTTGGCTGCTGGCATTACACTGATTGGCTGGCCAGAACCCGTGGTCGGGTGCTGTATAGCACCTGACCAGCGAGTTCGGCTCAGTCTTAGCCAGGGAGAGATGAGGATAGGAAGGGAAAGTCAGTGTAGGGAGAAAGAAAGCAAATTTGTGAAAAAAAAAGAACCAAAAGTCCTTTTTAGGACTACTGTGTGTGGGGGCAGCAGTTTATTTTGTGTGGGGGGAAAAAAACAAACAAAAAAAATTTCATATATTCTGTTTAGTGTGCAAAGTTGCAGATTAGAGCACATTCTGTTTAGTGTGCAAAGTTGCAGATTAGAGCACATTCTGTTTAGCGTGCAAAGTTGCAGATTAGAGCACATTCTGTTTAGTGTGCAAAGTTGCAGATTAGAGCACATTCTGTTAAGTCTTCAAACTAAAATATCAAAGTCACATATTCCATTCAGTGTGCTTCGCCGCAGTTTAGCAGCACATTCTGTGTACTGTGCAGAGTTGCAGAATAGGAAGAAATACTGTTAAGTCTTCAAACTAAAATATCAAAGTCACATATTCCATTCAGTGTGCTTCGCCGCAGTTTAGCAGCACATTCTGTGTACTGTGCAGAGTTGCAGAATAGGAAGAAATACTGTTAAGTCTTCAAACTAAAATATCAAAGTCACATATTCCATTCAGTGTGCTTCGCCGCAGTTTAGCAGCACATTCTGTGTACTGTGCAGAGTTGCAGAATAGGAAGAAATACTGTTAAGTCTTCAAAGTAAAATATCAAAGTCACATATTCCATTCAGTGTGCGTCACCGCAGTTTAGCAGCCTATTCTGTGTACTCTGCACAGTTGCAGAAAAGGAAGAAATACTGTTAAGTCTTCAAAGTAAAATATCAAAGTCACATATTCCATTCAGTGTGCTTCGCCGCAGTTTAGCAGCCTATTCTGTGTACTCTGCACAGTTGCAGAATAGGAAGAAATACTGTTAAGTCTTCAAAGTAAAATATCAAAGTCACATATTCCATTCAGTGTGCGTCACCGCAGTTTAGCAGCCTATTCTGTGTACTCTGCACAGTTGCAGAATAGGAAGAAATACTGTTAAGTCTTCAAAGTAAAATATCAAAGTCACATATTCCATTCAGTGTGCTTCGCCGCAGTTTAGCAGCCTATTCTGTGTACTCTGCACAGTTGCAGAATAGGAAGAAATACTGTTAAGTCTTCAAAGTAAAATATCAAAGTCACATATTCCATTCAGTGTGCTTCGCCGCAGTTTAGCAGCCTATTCTGTGTACTCTGCACAGTTGCAGAATAGGAAGAAATACTGTTAAGTCTTCAAAGTAAAATATCAAAGTCACATATTCCATTCAGTGTGCTTCGCCGCAGTTTAGCAGCCTATTCTGTGTACTCTGCACAGTTGCAGAATAGGAAGAAATACTGTTAAGTCTTCAAAGTAAAATATCAAAGTCACATATTCCATTCAGTGTGCTTCGCCGCAGTTTAGCAGCCTATTCTGTGTACTCTGCACAGTTGCAGAATAGGAAGAAATACTGTTAAGTCTTCAAAGTAAAATATCAAAGTCACATATTCCATTCAGTGTGCGTCACCGCAGTTTAGCAGCCTATTCTGTGTACTCTGCACAGTTGCAGAATAGGAAGAAATACTGTTAAGTCTTCAAAGTAAAATATCAAAGTCACATATTCCATTCAGTGTGCGTCACCGCAGTTTAGCAGCCTATTCTGTGTACTCTGCACAGTTGCAGAATAGGAAGAAATACTGTTAAGTCTTCAAACTCAAATATCAAAGTCACATATTCCATTCAGTGTGCGTCACCGCAGTTTAGCAGCCTATTCTGTGTACTCTGCACAGTTGCAGAATAGGAAGAAATACTGTTAAGTCTTCAAAGTAAAATATCAAAGTCACATATTCCATTCAGTGTGCTTCGCCACAGTTTAGCAGCCTATTCTGTGTACTCTGCACAGTTGCAGAATAGGAAGAAATACTGTTAAGTCTTCAAAGTAAAATATCAAAGTCACATATTCCATTCAGTGTGCTTCGCCGCAGTTTAGCAGCCTATTCTGTGTACTCTGCACAGTTGCAGAATAGGAAGAAATACTGTTAAGTCTTCAAAGTAAAATATCAAAGTCACATATTCCATTCAGTGTGCGTCACCGCAGTTTAGCAGCCTATTCTGTGTACTCTGCACAGTTGCAGAATAGGAAGAAATACTGTTAAGTCTTCAAAGTAAAATATCAAAGTCACATATTACATTCAGTGTGCTTCGCCGCAGTTTAGCAGCCTATTCTGTGTACTCTGCACAGTTGCAGAATAGGAAGAAATACTGTTAAGTCTTCAAAGTAAAATATCAAAGTCACATATTACATTCAGTGTGCTTCGCCGCAGTTTAGCAGCACATTCTGTGTACTGTGCAGAGTTGCAGAATAGGAAGAAATACTGTTAAGTCTTCAAACTAAAATATCAAAGTCACATATTCCGTGTAAGATGAAGAAGGCGGGTAAAAAGGGACGGGGAAGTGGACGTGATCCTGATAGTTCAGGGCGCGGGTCAGGACGCGGAGAAACTGTGCCTGGTGCCAGAGCACAAGAAAGAAAGACATCCACCATACCTAGCTTCATGTCTAATTTTACAGGGCGTCGCAGGACATCACTCTCGAGGTCCGACCACTGCGAACAGGTGGTCGGTTGGATGTCAGCTGATACTGCTTCCAGTCGGTTAAGCACCACCCTGTCTTCCACCAAGTCCACTCTCAGTAGCCAAGAGTCTGGTCAACATAATCCTCACTCTGATCATCCTTCCTCCCACCATACACGTTCTGGTCAAAGAAGTGATCCCACACTGGGATATAGTGAGGAGCTCGTCTCATCACCAATCCTTCATTTGACCCTCTCTCCAAGCACGCTTGCAGAGGAACATGACATCTTGTGCCCTGATTCACAACCTCTAGAGGGTACCCAATCACAAGAAGATGACAGATGTGAACGGCATTTAAGGTCAAAGGAAGTAGTGGATGATGATGATGATGATGATGAGACACAGTTGCCATTAACTCAACCACTATTACTGTCTCAAGACCTTGTTGAGGAGAATGTTATACAGTTGTCAATGACTGAATATGTGGTGGGATCAAGACATGAGGAGGATGATCAGAGTGAGGAAGTGGAGGAGGACTTGGTGGACGATGAGGTGACTGACCCCACCTGGGAAGGTGTAGAGCCGAGCGATGACAGCAGTCCTGAGGGTGAGCCATCTGCAGCACCGCAACAGGCTGGAAGAGGCAGTGGTGTGGCTACAGAAAGAAGGCGGACCGCACCAAACCGGCCCGCAAATGTTCCACGGAGCACCCCCCTGCGTAAATCTCCCTTGCCAAGGGGTAGGTGTTCCGCGGTATGGCGTTTTTTTAAGGAAAGTGCGGACGACAAAAGAATTGTAGTTTGCAACCTGTGCCACACCAGAATGAGCCGAGGCATGAACACTAGAAACCTCACCACCACCAGCATGATCCGACACATGGCATCCAAGCACCGTAATAAGTGGGAGGAACGCCTGAATCGCCCATCTGTGTCTGCAGGCCACACCACTGCTTCCTCTTCCCCTGTTTTCGGTGCCGGCCAATCGCCTGTCGAAGGCGCAGGCCCGCATACCTCCCGCCCTGCACCTGTACCATCTGAAGCACCATCAGCGACCACATCCACTTCCCTGTCCCAGCACAGCGTCCAAATGTTGTTACCCCAGGCATTTGAGCGCAAGCGCAAATACCCAGCCACCCACCCACAGGCCATAGCACTAACCTCACACCTTTCCAAATTACTGGCCATCGAAATGCTGCCATTTAGGCTTGTGGACACTGAGTCCTTCCGCAGCCTGATGGCAGCAGCTGTCCCTCGGTACGCGGTCCCCAGCCGCCACTACTTTTCCCGGTGTGCCATCCCCGCATTACACCACCATGTGTCCCGTAACATCACCCGTGCCCTGACCAACGCAGTTACTGGGAAGGTCCACTTAACGACTGACACATGGACAAGTGCTTGTGGCCAGGGACGCTACATTTCCCTGACGGCACACTGGGTGAATGTCGTGGAGGCTGGGAGCGACTCGGACCCTGGGATGGCACGGGTGCTACCCACGCCGAGGATTGCGGGCCCTACCTCCATCAGGGTTTCCGCCAGCACCTACGTTATTGGCTCCTCCTCCTCCGTTTCCACCTCCGAATTCTCTACACCAGACCGAGCAGTGGCTCTCGCCACTCAACCTGCAACCAGGCATGGTTGTGTGTGATAATGGGCGTAACTTAGTGGCGGCTTTGGAGCTCGGCAAGCTCACACACGTACCATGCCTAGCGCATGTATTTAATTTAGTGGTTCAGCGATTTCTAAAAACCTACGCCAATTTGCATGATCTCTTGACCAAGGTGCGCCGCGTGTGTGCACATTTCCGTAAGTCATCTACAGCTTCAGCCGGCCTGTTGAAGCTGCAGCAGCGCTTACAATTGCCAGCTCACCGGCTGCTGTGTGACGTGAGCACGCGCTGGAACTCCACCTTCCACATGTTGGCCCGGCTTTGTGAGCAGCAGAGGGCAGTAGTGGAGTACCAGCTGTTACACGGTCGTCGCCTCTCCGTTCAACTTCCTGTAATCAGAAGTGAGGAGTGGGAATGGATGTCAGACCTCTGTGAGGTTTTACGCAATTTTGAGGAATCGACACAGATGGTGAGCGGCGATAACGCTATTATCAGTGTAACCATCCCACTTCTGTGTCTACTGAAACGCTCGCTGCTCACAATTAAAACTGACGCTTTGCATGTGGAAGAGGTGGAAATGCGGGAGGAAGAGCTTACACAAGGTGATAGCCAGAGCACCCTCACTTCGTCTTCTCAGCGACAATTGGAGGAGGCGGAGGAGGAGGAGGAGGAAGACACGGTTGCCTCCGCTACAGAGGGTAGCCATGGAACTTTAGTTCCATCTCTTCAGCGTGGGTGGGCAGAAGAGGAGGAAGAGGATGAGGAGATTGAGAGTCATCCTCCTGGTGAGGACAGCGAAATCTTGACTGTTGGTACTCTGGCACACATGGCTGACTTTATGTTAGGCTGCCTTTCCCGTGACCCACGCGTTATACGCATTTTAGACAACACGGATTACTGGGTGTTCACCCTTCTGGACCCCCGCTACAAAGAGAATTTCTCATCTCTCATTCCTCCGGTGGAGAGGACAAGCAAAATGGTGCAATACCAGAAGGTTCTTGTTGAAAAATTGCTCCAAAATTTTTCATCTGACAACGCTAGCGGCAGAGTACGCGCTACCTTGGCCAACCGAGAAGGGGAGAAAAGGGGAGCACACAGCAGTTCCGACAAAGGCAGGGCAACACTCTCCAAGGCGTGGGACACCTTCATGACACCCCGCCAGCACCCTCACCCTGATGCGCGGCCTAGTGTCACAAGGAGGGAAAAGTTTTGGAAGATGGTGAAGGAGTACGTAGCAGACCGTGTCAGCATCCTCACTGATCCCTCTGTGCCTTACAACTACTGGGTGTCCAAGCTGGACACGTGGTATGAACTGGCACTCTACGCCTTGGAGGTGCTGGCCTGCCCTGCCGCCAGCGTTCTGTCTGAGCGGGTATTTAGTGCTGCTGGTGGCATCATAACAGATAAGCGTATCCGCCTTTCCACTGACAATGCTGATAGGTTGACACTTATAAAAATGAACAAGGCCTGGATTTCCCCTGACTTCTCCACTCCACTGGAGGAAAGCCCTGGGGGAACATAAACTCACTTTATATATGTTATTTACAATGATGGGAATACTCTGTATTCCCATTCACCCCTTCCACCCAAAAAACGGGTATATGGTTGACTCTTAATCTTCTCATCCTCCTCCTCCTCTTCCATATGCCCTGTGCTATAATTTTTATATAGGGCCAGCTCACCAGCGGGCCCTGTGATATAATTTTTATATAGGGCCAGCTCACCAGCGGGCCCTGTTTGACAACTTTTGGTATAGGTCAGCTCACCAGCGGGCCTTCTTATATAATGTTTTATTGGGTCAGCTCTCTAGCGGGCCCTCTCATATAATGTTTTATAGCGTCAGCTCACTAGCGGGCCTTCGCATATAATGTTTAGGATGGTCAGCTCCGCAGCAGACCCTCACCCATAATGTTTTAGATGGTCGGCTCAGCACACGTTTCCCTCTTAATCATGGCCCCAGTTCAGAAAAATCGAGGAAATTTTTGGGAGAATTTGCCTTTGCGCACGTTTCCCTCTTAATCATGGCCTCAGTTCAATAAAATCAAGGAAATTTTTGGGAGAATTTGCCTCTGCGCACGTTTCCCTCTTAATCATGGCCTCAGTTCAGAAAAATCAAGGAAATTTTTGGGAGAATTTGCAGATGATATACAAGTAAATATACAGCAAATATTGTTTGGTAACAATTTTTCGCCTAAAGTCGTTTTTATTTTCCTTTTTGTGTGTTTTACGGTCAGTCTGTAAAAATGGCGTACTACGGGCGAAAGATCGTTCCCAGCAGCAATGTTGGAGTCCAAGATGCATCCAGACATCCTCCCTATGCTGTCCCTGAACCATTTCTGTGGTGTTTCCATCATTTTCTTCCCTTTTCCTATGGACCAGGCACCCTCCCCTCATCAGAGCAGGGGGTGCCTGGTGTAATGCTCGAGTCCTCCCATTGAGTTCAATGCGGCTCGGGTGCTCGGCCGAGCACTCGAGCCTCCGGGGGTGCTCGGTCAGAGCACCCGAACACCCGAGCATTGGGGTGCTCGCTCATCACTAATAACGACCCATGATGGCCCTGGCATGTCATGGATTTAAGGACTTAGAAACATGGAATTTGACGGCAGATAAGAACCATTCGGCCCATCTAATCTGCCCATTTTCCTACTGTAAAAATCTCAGACCTTATTTGGTCCTAGGTCTTGTCTTATGTTTAGGACAGCCTAATGCCTTTTCCATGCTCGCTTACATTCCGTCACTGTATTAACCACTTTACTGGTAGACTATGCCACTTATCGACTACCCTCTCAGTGAAGTAAAACATTCTTATGGCCCTGGCATGTCATGGATTTAAGGACTTAGAAATATAGAATTTGACGGCAGATAAGAACCATTCGGCCCATCTAATCTGTCCATTTTCCTACTGTAAAAATCTCAGACCTTATTTGGTCCTAGGTCTTGTCTTATGTTTAGGACAGCCTAATGCCTTTTCCATGCTCGCTTACATTCCGTCACTGTATTAACCACTTTACTGGTAGACTATGCCACTTATCGACTACCCTCTCAGTGAAGTAAAACTTTCTTACGTTACATGTAAACTTGTGTCCCTCTAGTTTTAGACTACGGCCTCTTGTCCTGACATTTTTACTACTTTGTACTTCCCTCCTGAACTTTGTTGAATCCCTTCATGTATTTGAATGTGTCTATCATATCCCCTCTCTCTCTTTTCTCCTCCAAGCTGTACATGTTCAGATCCTTTAGTCTATCCTGATATTTCTTTTCCTGTAAACCAGTCACCATTTTAGTAGCCCTTCTCTGAATTCTCTCTAGAGTATCAATATCCTTCTGGAGATGGGGTCTCCAGTACTGTAAACAATACTCTAGAGTGTCTATATCCTTCTGGAGATGGGGTCTTCAGTACTGTACACAATACTCTAGAGTATCTATACCCTTCTGGAGATGGGGTCTCCAGTACTGTACACAATACTCTAGAGTGTCTATATCCTTCTGGAGATGGGGTCTTCAGTACTGTACACCAGAGGTTCTCAGCCCGTGCCCTCAGTGGCCACTAACAGGCCAGGACTTAGGAATTTCCCTGCTAGAACACAAGTGTGTTGATCAGAGGCTCAGTCGTATTGATTAACTCACCAGTGCTCTTAAAAGGAAATTTTAAAATTCTGGCCTGTTAGTAGCCACTGAGAGCACAGGTTGAGAACCACTGCTATACAGTGCCAGACCACTGTAGAGGATTTTTAACCATTTGAGTGCCAGGGGGTAAGCAATGCATTGCATTCCCTATGACATTGAAATGGTTAAGTTACTCTTTCTGTAAGTGAATGATTTAGAAGAAGATGAAAGTATTTTTTTTTAAACATACTAATTTAACAGACATATACAGAAGTTTATACACACATTACTGTGGGTTTTATTGATGTGGAGCAATCTGATACACTGGTATATACACCACACAGTGTGATCTCCTAAATAGAGGAGCAGAGGGATTTGGGTCTCAAACAGGGACTGTCCCTCCTATACTGTATAGTGCCAGTCCTTATACACAGACTGTATACTATACAGTGCCAGACCATCTATAAATGGTTTGTCATACATGCTATACAGTGAGTTACGTACAGCATGGAGATGATTGCAGGAACTGGCACCTCTACTTACAGACAGACTGACAAACAATCTGCTCTCTTTCTCTCTCTTTGTGCAGTATATAAATACAGTCACATCCATGTCTCTGCCACTTACTGGCTCAGCTGAAGCCCTGCTCTGCACTGCCTGATCATGTCTCTGCCGTTGTTCCACTTTCCCAGTTTGTGCAAGTCAGCTCCCCACCATCCTGCCTTCTGATTGTTTAGAAATCAGCTCACTTGTAGTAATTGGCAGGGCAGTGCAGGCTCACAGACAGGGAATGAAGAAGCTGCACAATACAGATTGGACCATGGCCTTCCAGCTGTAGCTTGAACATAGTTCCCATCATCCTCAGCTGCTTAGCGTGCATGTGTGTGTCTCTGTGTGAGTGTTTGTATATGTGTGTATGTGTCTGCCAGTGTGTGGGGGGCATGTGTGTGTGTCTGTGGTGTAGGAGTGAGTGGCAGACATTTTTTTTCAGCCTTAGATAGTGGTGGGTGGGCTGGATAGTGGGGGTGGGCCAAAAATCACACCCCCATTGAATCACCAATGGGAGCAGTAATCCTCACTACTGCCGACCCTGGGTGTGTTTTGTCAAGTTTTCTTAGCGGTCCCAGAAAGGTGCGCAGAGAGGACTCTAGACCAAATTCGGAGCGCCCTCCTCTGTATCAGCCACGCCGCGTTCGGGCACTCTGTATGGCACATGACTGCAGCGCTGGCAGTCTCTACTGTGCATGATTGAGCGTGCGCAGTCTCTATTGCGCACAACAGCTTCTGACAAACATCCTAGAGAAGTATTATATCGGATATCTCAGGTTTCATTTTTTTCTCAACCAGGATTCCTTGCTGTATAATAACCATTCTGTTTACCTAATGCATCTTTTCTATTTAAAGGGATAGCAATACTTAAAATGTAAAAAAAAACATGTTGTAAGGTTTATCCCCCTAAGTGAAACAAGAGTACTCCCACTGCTAACAGGTGTTGCATTCAAAAGTTATTAATTTTCAAAGTTTAATTTTTTAGGTACAATATCACAGTGACCTGAAATTGTACAGTGGCACTGTTGCTACACGATCCTATGGACAACTCTGGTCCCTGGACCATAAATCTCCATAGGATGGTGTAGCAACAGCGCCACTGTACAGTTTCAGGCCACTGTGATATTGCACCTAAAAAATTCAACTTTGAAAAGTAATAACTTTTGAATGAAACCCCTTTCAGCAGTGGGAGTACCCTTGTTTTACTCAGGGGGATAAACCCTACAACATATTTTTTTTACATTTTAAGTATTACTATCCCTTTAACCCTTTGAATTCTATAAGGTTTTCATCTCCTTGCTTTTGCAATGCATTGGGCACATTCTGGTGCTGAAAACGTTAAATCAGCCTCTGCTGATGTAATCCTCCTAATAAGACTAAATGAGCTCGTTTGCGTGTGATTGGTTTCACTACAAATCGAGCCTCATTATAAGACTGAAACTCTGACTCAGTAGATAATAAGCGCACCACTTCTTAAGGAAAAATAAAATAACAGTTTATAGTAAATTGCTTTCTTTTAAAAATTTCTCAGCAACAATTTAACCCTGTTTAAAGGAGTTTAGCTTTAAGTCTGAACGCAGTTTAAAGTAATTCGATTTTTGAGTCACTCGCAGGCGGCTGTAATGTAATGAATGTTATAAATAGACCTTAAAAAGGACACAAAGTAATGATATGAGGTGTTCGCAGTCAAAATGGGTAACGTGGGCTTTTTGCTACTATAAAACGTTTTCAATCTTATTAAAGGGGCAGTTTAATCCTTAAAGGGGAACTATCAGCCCACACAACTTTGGCTAAAAGGTAACTTATAGCGATTAGCTGGTATCCCAGTGTAATTTTCTTTTTTTTTTTATTGTTTGGCCGAAATTAAATGTTTAAAGCTGATCCTGTGCCTTCTTTCTGTTCAGACTCTGGGTACAGCTTTGTGCGGCAGTCTGTCACTCTTCCTCTGCTCCTCTCCCATGTAACATCTGGATTCAGCCTCTCTTGTAAGCTGGAGCGCTCTCATTGACCAGAGAGAGCTCCAGCTTACAAGGAGAAATCCTCTGTCATTGGAGGAGGCTGGATCCAGATGCTACGTGGGAGAGGAGCAGAAGAAGAGCCAATGGCATAACAATTGGGGTCACAGGGGTTGCACCTGTGACCGGGCCCGTCACTGCAGGGGCCTGGCCACCCCCTGCAACCCCCGCCTGGCACCCACAACATTGTGATAGCTGATCTCCCTCGGGCACTCTAGTAATGTAGGTGCGATGGGAGATTACAACATGTCCCAGCACTCTATATCACGAGAGGACCGGGCCGGAGCTCCATCTGCATAGATGCCTGTGGGGAAGGAGACACAGACCTCTCCTGCCACCACACCACTGGACCACCAGGAAGGGAGGAGATGGGCAATGTGGGGGCAATGTGGAAATTGGGTGCAATGTGGTGACAATGTGGAGACTGGGGGAAATGTGGTGGCAATGTGGTGATTGGGGGCAATGTGGAGATTGGGGAAATGTGGTGGCAATGTGGAGACTGGGGGCAATGTGGTGATTGTGGGAAATGTGGAGATTGGGGGCAATGTGGTGGCAATGTGGAGATTGGGGGCAATGTGGTGGCAATGTGTGGACTGTGGGCAATGTGGAGATGGCCAATATGGGTGCCAATGTGGTTGAGGGGGGGCAATGTCATCGAGGGGCCCATTCTTGCACCAGTGCCCGTGGCTATTAGTTACACCTCTGGAAAGAGTGACAGACTGCGGTGCAGAGCTGTACCCACAGTCTGTCCAGAATGATGGCACAGAATGCTTTAAACATTTAATTTTGGCCAAACAACTATTTTAAAAAAGAAGGACAAAGAATTCTGAGGAACACACATCAAGAGCAAACAAGATAAAGTGTCTTGTTCTAGGCATGGTAGTCTCTCAATGGTGCTACAACTCACGTTTTTCACTCCCATGTGCCACTGCAGAAAGGAAATCTCCATATCCATATCAGACTGGTCCAGCCCCGAAATGTCAGGCAAATCCTCTGCGCACGAGAGAAACAGCAAAACCAGAGACGTATGTTTTGGCCTATGTGGGCCTCATCAGTGGGGTGCAGCTGAATCCCTCTAGGCACGTGGAAGCAAGGGCCCGTGCCTGGGATGCCCTTATACTTAGGGAGACAAAGAATTGTGAGGAGCACTAGTAATGAGCGAGCACCCCAATGCTCGGGTGTTCGGGTGCTCTGGCCGAGCACCCCCGGAGGCTCGAGTGCTCGGCCGAGCACCCGAGCCCCATTGACTTCAATGGGAGGACTCGAGCATTACACCAGGCACCCCCTGCTCTGATGAGGGGAGGGTGCCTGGTCCATAGGAAAAGGTCAGAAAATGATGGAAACACCACAGAAATGGTTCAGGGACAGCATAGGGAGGATGTCTGGATGCATCTTGGACTCCAACATCGCTGCTGGGAACGATGTTTCACCCGTAGTACGCCATTTTTACAGACTGACCGTAAAACACACAAAAACGACTTTAGGCAAAAAATTGTTACCAAACAGTATTTGCTGTATATTTACTTGTATATCATCTGCAAATTCTGCAAAAAATTTAATCGATTTTTCGGAACTGGGGCCATGATTAAGAGGGAAACATGCGCAGCGTAAAGCAGGTGTTCAACGTGGTTATGGCCCGGGTAAGGTACAGCATTCAGGAACGGAGGCCGCAGCTACCACAGGTTTTACAACATGTCCGTTTGCCCTTGTTAAGTCCAAAATTTATAGTCGGAACAGTGGGGTCTGATCCATTGAGTAAAAGTGACGAAGTGACTTAGTGGATGAAGCCAAGAACTACCTTCTGCTCTGTCGAACACCCCAGCCCTATTTAATTCAATGGGAGTACCTGAGGCACTCCGATACAACCTGTATATCACAAAATGGAGGGCCTCATTCACATTGTGGTACAATAGTTCAGGTAGTGGTCCAACACTCATAAAGCCTATGCACTAAGTGAAAGGGCTGCCAAAAATTAGACTGAAATGTCACTCCAATACACCCTTTATTACACATAAAGGAGGGCATCATACACACCCTTGAAAAATTAGGATTAATGGCCTGCTGGTGACCCTCTAAAACATTAGGGGCGAGGGCATGCCGCTAAGCTGACCATCTAAAACATTAGGAATGAGGGTCTGCTGCTGAGCCGACCATCTAAAACATTATGGGTGAGGGTCTGCTGCGGAGCTGACCATCCTAAACATTATATGCGAAGGCCCGCTAGTGAGCTGATGCTATAAAACATTATATGAGAGGGCCCGCTAGAGAGCTGACCCAATAAAACATTATATGAGAAGGCCCGCTGGTGAGCTGACCTATACAAAAATTGTCAAACAGGGCCCGCTGGTGAGCTGGCCCTATATAAAAATTATATCACAGGGTATATGGAAGAGGAGGAGGATGAGAAGATTAAGAGTCAACCATATACCCGTTTTTTGGGTGGAAGGGGTGAATGGGAATACAGAGTATTGCCATCATTGTAAATAACATATCTAAAGTGACTTTATGTTCACCCGGGGCTTTCCTCCAGTGGAGTGGAGAAGTCAGGGGAAATCCAGGCCTTGTTCATTTTTATAAGTGTCAACCTATCAGCATTTTCGGTGGAAAGGCGGATACGCTTATCTGTTATGATGCCACCAGCAGCACTAAATACCCGCTCAGACAGAACGCTGGCGGCAGGGCAGGCCAGCACCTCCAAGGCGTAGAGTGCCAGTTCATACCACGTGTCCAGCTTGGACACCCAGTAGTTGTAAAGCACAGAGGGATCATTGAGGACGCTGACACGGTCTGCTACGTACTCCTTCACCATCTTCCAAACCTTTTCCCTCCTTGTGACACTAGGCTGCGCATCAGGGTGAGGGTGCTGGCGGGGTGTCATGAAGGTGTCCCACGCCTTGGAGAGTGTTGCCCTGCCTTTGTCGGAACTGCTGTGTGCTCCCCTTTTCTCCCCTTCTCGGTTGGCCAAGGTAGCACGTACTCTGCCGCCAGCGTTGTCAGATGGAAAATTTTGGAGCAATTTTTCGACAAGAACCTTCTGATATTGCACCATTTTGCTTGTCCTCTCCACCGGAGGAATGAGAGATGAGAAATTCTCTTTGTAGCAGGGGTCCAGAAGGGTGAACACCCAGTAATCCGTGTTGTCTAAAATGCGTATAACGCGTGGGTCACGGGAAAGGCAGCCTAACATAAAGTCAGCCATGTGTGCCAGAGTACCAACAGGCAAGATTTCGCTGTCCTCACCAGGAGGATGACTCTCAATCTCCTCATCCTCTTCCTCCTCTTCTGCCCACCCACGAAGAGATGGAACTAAAGTTCCATGGCTACCCTCTGTAGCGGAGGCAACCGTGTCTTCCTCCTCCTCCTCCTCCTCCTCCTCCAATTGTCGCTGAGAAGACGAAGTGAGGGTGCTCTGGCTATCACCTTGTGTAAGCTCTTCCTCCCCCATTTCCACCTCTTCCACATGCAAAGCGTCGGTTTTAATTGTGAGCAGCGAGCGTTTCAGTAGACACAGAAGTGGGATGGTTACACTGATAATAGCTTTATCGCCGCTCACCATCTGTGTCGATTCCTCAAAATTGCGTAAAACCTCACAGAGGTCTGACATCCATTCCCACTCCTCACTTCTGATTAGAGGAAGTTGAACGGAGAGGCGACGACCGTGTAACAGCTGGTACTCCACTACTGCCCTCTGCTGCTCACAAAGCCGGGCCAACATGTAGAAGGTGGAGTTCCAGCGCGTGCTCACGTCACACAGCAGCCGGTGAGCTGGCAATTGTAAGCGCTGCTTCAGCTTCAACAGGCCGGCTGAAGCTGTAGATGACTTACGGAAATGTGCACACACGCGGCGCACCTTCGTCAAGAGATCATGCAAATTGGGGTAGGTTTTTAGAAATCGCTGAACCACTAAATTAAATACATGCGCTAGGCATGGTACGTGTGTGAGCTTGCCGAGCTCCAAAGCCGCCACCAAGTTACGCCCATTATCACACACAACCATGCCTGGTTGCAGGTTGAGTGGCGAGAGCCAATGCTCGGTCTGGTGACTAATCCCCTACAACAGCTCTGAGGCCGTGTGCTGTTTGTCCCCAAGGCAGATCAGCTTCAGCACGGCCTGTTGACGCTTCCCCACTGCAGTGCTACACTGCTTCCAGCTACCCGCTGATGGGTGAGTGGCGCTGCGCGCAGAGAATTCGGAGGTGGAAACGGAGGAGGAGGAGGAGGAGCCAATAACGTAGGTGCTGGCGGAAACCCTGATGGAGGTAGGGCCCGCAATCCTCGGCGTGGGTAGCACCTGTGCCATCCCAGGGTCCGAGTCGCTCCCAGCCTCCACGACTAGTGTTGAGCGAGCGTGCTCGGCCGATGCTCGGATCGGCTCGAGCATCGCTCTGCTCGGCACATGGCGGTACTCGTACGAGTACCGCCATGTGCTCGCCCGACATGTTCGGGTGAAGAGGATCTGTGCCGGAAGAGGCACAGATCCGAAGACGCTCCGCTGGACCACCAGGGAATGGAGGTACGGGGGCATTGTGGAGATGAAGGGGGCATTGCGGAGATGAAGGGGGACATTGTGGAAGAGGGGCATAGACTCTATGCCCCTCTTCCACAATGTCCCCCTTCATCTCCGCTATGCCCCTCTTCCACAATGTCCCCCTTCATCTCCGCTATGCCCCTCTTCCACAATGTCCCCCTTCATCTCCTATGCCATAGCGGAGATGAAGGGGGACATTGTGGAAGAGGGGCATAGCGGAGATGAAGGGGGACATTGTGGAAGAGGGGCATAGAGTCTATGCCCCTCTTCCACAATGTCCCCCTTCATCTCCGCTATGGCATAGGAGATGAAGGGGGACATTGTGGAAGAGGGGCATAGCGGAGATGAAGGGGGACATTGACCAGGCACCCTCCGCTCATCAGAGCAGGGGGTGCCTGGTTTAATGCTCGAGTGCTCCCATTCATTTGAATGGGGCTCGGGTGCTCGGCCGAGCACTCGAGCATCAGGGGGTACTCGGTCAGAGCACCCGAGCACCCGAGCATCGGGGTGCTCGCTCATCCCTATCCACGACATTCACCCAGTGTGCCGTCAGGGAAATGTAGCGTCCCTGGCCACAAGCACTTGTCCATGTGTCAGTCATTAAGTGGACCTTCCCAGTAACTGCGTTGGTCAGGGCACGGGTGATTTTAAGGGACACATGGTGGTGTAAGGCGGGGACGGCACACCGGGAAAAGTAGTGGCGGCTGGGGACTGCGTACCGAGGGACAGCTGCTGCCATCAGGCTGCGGAAGGACTCAGTGTCCACAAGCCTAAATGGCAGCATTTCGATGGCCAGTAATTTGGAAAGGTGTGAGGTTAGAGCTATGGCCTGTGGGTGGGTGGCTGGGTACTTTCTCTTGCGCTCAAATGCCTGGGGTAACGTCATTTGGACGCTGCGCTGGGACAGGGAAGTGGATGTGGTCGCTGATGGTGCTTCAGATGGTACAGGTGCAGGGCGGGAGGTATGCGGGCCTGCGCCTTCGACAGGCGATTGGCCGGCACCGAAAACAGGGGAAGAGGAGGCAGTGGTGTGGCCTGCAGACACAGATGGGCGATCCAGGCGTTCCTCCCACTTACTACGGTGCTTGGATGCCATGTGTCGGATCATGCTGGTGGTGGTGAGGTTTCTAGTGTTCATGCCTCGGCTCATTCTGGTGTGGCACAGGTTGCAAACTACAATTTTTTTGTCGTCCGCACTTTCCTTAAAAAAAACGCCATACCGCGGAACACCTAGCCCTTGGCAAGGGAGATTTACGCAAGGGGGTGCTCCGTGGAACATTTGCGGGCCGGTTTGGTGCGGTCCGCCTTCTTTCTTTAGCCACACCACTGCCTCTTCCAGCCTGTTGCGGTGCTGCAGATGGCTCACCCTCAGGACTGCTGTCATCGCTCGGCTCTCCACCTTCCCAGGTGGGGTCAGTGACCTCATCGTCCACCAAGTCCTCCTCCACTTCCTCACTCTGATCATCCTCCTCATTTCTTGATCCCACCACATCCTCAGTCATTGACAACTGTGTATCATCCTCCTCATCAAGGTCTTGAGACAGTAATTGTGGTTGATTTGATAGCAACTGTGTCTCATCATCATCATCCACTTCCTTTGACCTTAAATGCCGTTCCCCTCTGTCATCTTCTTGTGATTGGGTAGCCTCTAGAGGTTGTGAATCAGGACACAAGATCTCATGTTCCTCTGCAAGCGTGCTTGGAGAGGTTCAAATCAAGGATTGGTGATGAGACGAGCTCCTCACTATATCCCAGTGTGGGATCACTTCTTTGGCCAGACCCTCTATGGTGGGAGGAAGGATGATCAGGGTGAGGATTATGTTGACCAGACTCTTGGCTAGTGAGAGTGGACTTGGTGGAAGACAGGGTGGTGCTTAACCGACTGGAAGCAGTATCAGCTGAAATCCAACCGACCACCTGTTCGCAGTGGTCTGACCTCGAGAGTGATGTCCTGCGACGCCCTGTAAACTGAGACATGAAGCTAGGTATGGTGGATGTCTTTCTTTCTTGTGCTCTGGCACCAGGCACAGTTTCTACGCGTCCTGACCCGCGCCCTGAACTATCAGGATTACGTCCACTTCCCCGTCCCTTTTAACCCGCCTTCTTCATATTACACGGAATATATGCCGGTAATCTGCGGCTAGGCACACGAAACAGAATGTGACGCTAATCTGTGGCTAGGCACACGAAACAGAATGTGACGCTAATCTGCGGCTAGGCACAGTGAACGGAATATGTGACGTTAATTTGTGAATTTGCACACTAAACAATATGTGACGTTAATTTGTGAATTTGCACACTAAACAATATGTGACGCTAATCTGCGGCTAGGCACACTAAACAGAATGTGACGCTAATCTGCGGCTAGGCACAGTGAACGGAATACGTGACGTTAATTTGTGAATTTGCACACTAAACAATATGTGACGTTAATTTGTGAATTTGCACACTAAACAATATGTGACGCTAATCTGCGGCTAGGCACACTAAACAGAATGTGACGCTAATCTGCGGCTAGGCACAGTGAACGGAATATGTGACGTTAATTTGTGAATTTGCACACTAAACAATATGTGACGTTAATTTGTGAATTTGCACACTAAACAATATGTGACGCTAATCTGCGGCTAGGCACACTAAACAGAATGTGACGCTAATCTGCGGCTAGGCACAGTGAACGGAATATGTGACGTTAATTTGTTAATTTGCACACTAAACAATATGTGACATTAATTTGTGAATTTGCACACTAAACAATATGTGACGCTAATCTGCGGCTAGGCATACGAAACAATATGTGACGCTAATCTGCGGCTAGGCACACGAAACAGAATGTGACGCTAATCTGCGGCTAGGCACAGTGAACGGAATATGTGACGTTAATTTGTGAATTTGCACACTAAACAATATGTTACGTTAATTTGTGAATTTGCACACTAAACAATATGTGACGCTAATCTGCGGCTAGGCACACTAAACAGAATGTGACGCTAATCTGCGGCTAGGCACAGTGAACGGAATATGTGACGTTAATTTGTGAATTTGCACACTAAAAAATATGTGTCGTTAATTTGTGAATTTGCACACTAAACAATATGTGACGCTAATCTGCGGCTAGGCACACTAAACAGAATGTGACGCTAATCTGCGGCTAGGCACAGTGAACGGAATATGTGACGTTAATTTGTGAATTTGCACACTAAACAATATGTGACGTTAATTTGTGAATTTGCACACTAAACAATATGTGACGCTAATCTGCGGCTAGGCACACTAAACAGAATGTGACGCTAATCTGCGGCTAGGCACAGTGAACTGAATATGTGACGTTAATTTGTGAATTTGCACACTAAACAATATGTGACGTTAATTTGTGAATTTGCACACTAAACAATATGTGACGCTAATCTGCGGCTAGGCACACTAAACAGAATGTGACGCTAATCTGCGGCTAGGCACAGTGAACGGAATATGTGACGTTAATTTGTGAATTTGCACACTAAACAATATGTGACGTTAATTTGTGAATTTGCACACTAAACAATATGTGACGCTAATCTGCGGCTAGGCACACTAAACAGAATGTGACGCTAATCTGCGGCTAGGCACAGTGAACGGAATATGTGACGTTAATTTGTGAATTTGCACACTAAACAATATGTGACGCTAATCTGCGGCTAGGCACACGAAACAGAATGTGACGCTAATCTGTGGCTAGGCACAGTGAACGGAATATGTGACGTTAATTTGTGAATTTGCACACTAAATAGAATGTGACAATAATCTATGGCTAGGCACACGTTTAAAATGGCCCTTTTTGTCGCTGCGTTCTAAAATAATTGGCCCTGTGCACCTAACAGAATATGTCACCTTGTCACTGCACTGTGAAATATTTGTCCCTGTGCACCTAGTACAATGTCACCTTATAAATAT
Organism: Rhinophrynus dorsalis; assembly: GCA_037306005.1. NCBI lineage: Eukaryota > Metazoa > Chordata > Amphibia > Anura > Rhinophrynidae > Rhinophrynus > Rhinophrynus dorsalis. Next base: position 249,266,745 of record CM074725.1, read on the forward strand.
CCCCCCCCCACAAAAAAAAAGAAATTGTGCCCCCCCAAACAAGATATAAATGCTGCCCCCACACACAACAGTCCTAAAAAGGACTTTTGGGTCTTGAAAGAGTTCCAACAAGTTTATTCTCCCTACACTGACTTTCCCTGCCTGATCGCATCTCTCCCTGGCTAAGAATGAGCCGAACTCGCGCGTCAGGTGCTATACAGCACCCGATCACGGGTTCTGGCCAGCCAATCAGTGTAATGCCAGCAGCCAACATGGCTGCTGGCATTACACTGATGTCAGAGCCTCCCCGCACGTTTATTGGCTGCGCAGCAGCCGCGAAACGTGCGGGGAGGAGACCCGAACATGGCGGGCGAGCACATGCGGTACTCGTACGAGTACCGCCATGTGCCGAGCAGAGCGATGCTCGAGCCGAACCGAACTTCGGCCGAGCATGCTCGCTCATCACTAAGGAGCACCCATCAAGAACAAACAAGAGAAAGTGTCTTGTTCTAGGCATGGTAGCCTCCCAATGGTGCTACAACTCATGTTTTTTACTTCCATGTGCCATTGCAGAGAGGAAATCTCCATATAAGACTGATCTCACCCACAGAAAGTCCGGCTCCAAAGTATCAGGCAAATCCTCTCTGCACAAGAAAAACAGCATAACCACAGATGTACGTTTCAACCTATGTGGGCCTCATCAGTGGAGTGCAGCTGAATGCTCCTAGGCACGTGGAAGCAAGGGCCCATGCCTGGGATGCCCTTATGCTTAGGGAGATAAAGAATTGTGAGGAGCACCCATCAAGAACAAACAAGATAATGTGTCTTGTTCTAGGCATGGTAGCCTCTCAATGGTGCCACTGCAGAAAGGAAATCTCCATATCCATATCAGACAGGGATACAGCATTACAGCCTACCGAGTATGCATCTCTTTTATTACGTCTATTGTTAGACTTGGTGCCGAAACAGCGCCATGCGGTTACCGTAGCAACCACCAACGCTAGTTCGCCATCAGTCCACACTTCCTCAAATCCCTCAGTAATGTTTCACTGCTAAAATCAAACAACAATATGTACACCGTATCCAGACTACTGACTAAACATTATGTATCATATATAGTTGATTAAACTAAATTGTTCATTGAGTCCTCCCAGTGATCGGGCTCTCAGTGTATATATCCAATACATCTCTCTTCTTGAGCGTTTCGCCTATCACCTCCCCGTGGTGAAGATTTCACTTTTTCAAAAGGGAAAAATCTTAAATCTTTGATATTATGTTTCAAACTAATGAAATGTCAGGCCACCGGGGATCTCTTCAACTGCTCTACAGTCACTGTGTTATTAAGACCTCGAATAATCAAAGACCGATGTTCCCTCATTCGTTCCCTAAATGGTTTGCTGGTTTTGCCTACATAATACATGTTACATGGACATAATAACAGATAAATCACCTATGATGTTTTACATATGATACGCCACAGATGTATGCCAAATTGCTGCACTCAGATATGGTTTTGCTCTGTTTTTTTCCCTTTTGTTTTTCTTGTATATGTCTTGAGTTTGTCCAACGGCTCATGAGCAAACTGCATACCAAGATTTGAAACATGGAGAAGGCACATTGTTGGCTGGACTTTTGAGATGGACTTGCTCTCTCCACTACATTATTAGTTTATACCACAATATTTGGTTTATACTATATCCTTTTTGCCTTTCATGTGTGTTGTATATGTGTATACTAATTTTTGGAATATGATGGTATAACTGTAGAGGACACCTGAAGCAGTTTTGTTTTGTTTTAGCAATATCAAATAACCTGACAATCCGGTACTTAAACAGTTTGACCGTTAGTTTCCTGTCTTGCCCCTGAGATTCATCTCAGTTCGGAGGCTTGATCACAGGTGCTACCGAGAGAGGGCACAGCTGTCCCATTTGCCCACATTGCTCAATAGGTTCTAGTTCTGATTCTGTGAATATATTTTTTATGTTAGGGGCCAAATCATTTTGCACCAGGATCCTTCGATGACTAGTTACACTATTGGCAGTTCAACCTTTTTCCTCCTCTCTCCAAATCATTTTCTCCACGGGAAATTTTCTGAAATAAAGGTACCAGGTCACCATATCCTTCATGGACAAAGTGGCAAAAAATGTAGAGTCAGTGATAAAGGTAACTGGGTTATAGTCAAAACTAGGTTCAAAGGTCACTGACCTGGGTCAAAATCATCTTACCGTGTCGCTCTTGCCAAAAGCCCTCTTCCTACCCCAAACATACAAATCTGCCTGTACTTTTTACCCACTGGAGTGCCATGATTAACAATTATGTTGATTTTCTATTATTATGTTGTATATTGCATTATATGAACTTTATCGAGAAATAAAGATTGTAAAACCACTATAAATGCAATATATGAAATATTGGTGAAGTGTCTGGGCCATGTACTAGAGACTTATCTAGAATTAAAGGGTTTAAAAGCCCCATGATAAGGGCAACTCTCACAAACTGATCTTTTTTCCTGGGAGCAGACGTTTAGATGACACAGAGGCTTCATTGTGAGGAAGAACAGGGGATGAAAAGACATTCTCAGTGCACCCCCATAGGTCCCATGAGAATAGACTGAACTGCAGGGCTGATATCACTCACTTCGATTTCTGTCCTGTGTCGTATGTCATCCCCATCAGTCTTCAGCAGTGAACATCAGTGACTAACAAAGAGGCTGTATAGAGCCAGATTTCCCAATTGGCAGAGTAGGTAACTGCCTGGAGATCCAAATTTTAAGGGGCGCCTTAGCTGTGCTGGCGGCACCTACATTCCAAATTGTGGGTGCGGCCAGAGAAATCTCCATGTCCCAGTTTTATACCCCTTTACCCTGTTCCTCCCACTTCCCTCATACTTCTCCTCCTTTCTACCTTCTCCCACTTCCCTCCCACTTCTCCTTCTTCCCACCTTGTTCCTCCCATTTCACACCCACTTCTCCTCCTTCCCGCCCTATTCCTCCCACTTCCCTCCCACTTTTCCTTCTTCCCACCCTGTTCCTCTCACTTCCCACCCACTTCTCCTCCTTCCCATCCTGTTCCTCCCACTTCCCTCCCACTTCTCCTCCTTTCCACCCTGTTCTTTTCACTTCCCACCCACATCTTATCCTTCCCACCCAGTTCCATGCACTTCCCACCCACTTCTCCTCCTTCCTGCACTATTCCTCCCACTTCTCCTCCTTCCTGCCCTGTTACTCCCACTTCTCCTTCTTCCCACCCTGCTCCTCCTGCTTCCCTCCCACTTCTCCTCCTTCCCACCCTGTTCATCCCACTTCTCACCCACTTCCTTTCCTTCCCACCCTGTTCCTCCCACTTCCCACCCACTTCTCCTTCTTCCCACCCTGTTCCTCCCACTTCCCTCCCACTTCTCCTTCTTCCCACCCTGTTCCTCCCACTTCCCTCCCACTTCTCCTTCTTCCCACCCTGTTCCTCCCACTTCCCTCCCTCTTCTCCTTCTTCCCACCCTGTTCCTCCCACTTCCCACCAACTTTTCCTCCTTCCTACCCTCTGCTGCCCACTTCCTGCCTACTTTTCCTCTCTTTTCCTCCCTGTTCCTCCCACTTCCCACCCACTTCTCCTCCTTCCCACCCTGTTCTGCCCACTTCACACCCACATCCCTTCCTTGCCACCCTGATATGCCCCACCCACTTCCCACCCCCTTTATGACACAAACATATATGTCCCACCTACCCAGTTAAGCCCAACCCCCTTTATTATGCAAATCACTTAATTGACTTCCTCTTGTCGACAGCACATGGGCCGTCTCCAGGGGCTCAAGATGAGCAATTTCCCAGGTATGGTAATGGCCCTATGTATTTTTCATTTGTGCCTCTTTTCAAGACCTTAGTAGGTCCTTGGTCTTGTCTTATGTTATCCAATGCATGCTTACATTTTGTCACTGTATTAACCTCTACCACTTCTGCTGGTAGGCTATTCCACTTATCTGCACTGTTATTACTACTTGGCCCGGTCAGATCATCACAGTGCATTTTTGTTTCCATTTCCTCTGTTTATGCTTTTAGTTAAGAATCTTGAGGGCTTTTTCCTCCATCTCAGTCTTATTCCGCCCGACCCTTTGTCTTTTTCTGGGGCCGAGCAATACGAAGCACTTCACAATGATAAGCAGACGCCGCACTTGATAAAAAAGATCATATCAATATATCTCAGAGTAAAAATAAACAGGTTACAGTGACCTGAAAAACATGTCTGCATCACCAGAACGTTTTAGGCTTCATTGAGTGAAATCTGGTTAACCCATTGTGTGCCAGATGGTTGGACATAGTGTTGAGCGAGCGTGCTCGGCCGATGCTCGGATCGGCTCGAGCATCGCTCTGCTCGGCACATGGCGGTACTCGTACGAGTACCGCCATGTGCTCGCCCGACAAGCTCGGGTGAAGAGGATCTGTGCCGGAAGAGGCACAGATCCGAAGAAGCTCCGCTGGACCACCAGGGAATGGAGGTACGGGGGCATTGCGGAGATGAAGGGGGCATTGCGGACATGAAGGGGGACATTGTGGAAGAGGGGCATAGACTCTATGCCCCTCTTCCACAATGTCCCCCTTCATCTCCGCTATGCCCGTCTTACACAATGTCCCCCTTCATGTCCGCTATGCCCCTCTTCCACAATGTCCCCCTTCATCTCCTCTATGCCATAGAGGAGATGAAGGGGGACATTGTGGAAGAGGGGCATAGCGGAGATGAAGGGGGACATTGTGGAAGAGGGGCATAGAGTCTATGCCCCTCTTCCACAATGTCCCCCTTCATCTCCGCTATGCCCCTCTTCCACAATGTCCCCCTTCATCTCCTCTATGGCATAGAGGAGATGAAGGGGGACATTGTGGAAGAGGGGCATAGCGGACATGAAGGGGGACATTGACCAGGCACCCTCCGCTCATCAGAGCAGGGGGTGCCTGGTTTGATGCTCGAGTGCTCCCATTGTATTCAATGGGGCTCGGGTGCTCGGCCGAGCACTCGAGCAGCAGGGGGTGCTCGGTCAGAGCACCCGAGCACCCGAGCATCACGGTGCTCGCTCATCACTAGTTGGACACCATTGCTTGGTTGGACACCTTTCTGGAATGCAAAAAGTTACATGTATAGTAATATTTTATTATGTTATTGTCTGTATTGCTGATGTTTTTCTCTTTAAGGACTTGTAATGATTGACCCTTTGGGTGCCAGTAAGGTGTCTTAGTTATTGCCGAGCAATGCGTAGAATGTCCCTCTGACTAGACAGCAATACTTTGGATACCTTTTCGGCACTCAAAGAGTTAAAGGGTTTTCTTAATGTATTTTACAGATATGACTGTTGTTAATTGAATTTTTGCTTTCTCCCAAGTAGTTTAAAAGATTAAATTGATTATTATTGTGCCCCCCCGGCCTTACAGTGATGACAGCCCCTTCTTCTGTGAAGGTGCTGACGCACCAGAAGATTTTAGGCTTCATGAAATTAACCTTTCGAGTGCCAGAGGGGTATGGAATGCATTGCTCTGGCACTCAAAGGGTTAAACCCGATTAACCCATTGAGAGCCAGAAAGGTGTTCAACACATTGGCAAGCAGTGTGTTAAACAACACTCTAGGATGCAAAGATATATTAATATTTTATTATGTTGTTGACTGTATTGTGGTTGTTTATCTCTTTAAAGGTTTATAACGCTTCAAGAGATTAAAGCTTAAAAACAAGTTTTATTAATTTATTCTACAGAATTAAAGTGTGACTGTTGTTGACTGTCTTGCTCTTTACTCAAGAGTTCTTTAAAATATGTAACTGATTAATATCACCCCCTTTCAGTGATGACAGCTCCTTCTGCAATGAAGGGGCTGACACTGACAAACAACTGGTCCAGTTGCCATGACAAACTGTCAAGTGCTCACATACACTTGCCTCATGTCAGCTGATGTGTCCTAAGCAATGACTGAGATGTAGTCAGTGTTCAGGACACAGTAACACAGCTCACACAGATGCCTCCATTTATACTAGAGCTTGGTGGGTTGCCATGGAGACCAAGCCCCCACCATTGATCAAATGGGTCAGCTCGTCCACTGCAGGAACTACTCAGCATTAAAGAGTGCAACTGACATCAATCACAATCTTCAAAGTGGAACTAACACTTTATAATGATTTGAGTGATTTTTAAAGGGTTTTGAAAATCTCCTATGTGTTAGACATCCTTTACTTAAAATAGCAGTATATGGGATATTTAGCTTTATTCAAAGTAGACAGTACTTCCTGATAGGAAGTGACAGTTGGGGGGGTGAAAAATTACCTGACATACCAGGCTAACACATTTGCGTAAACTGACAAATAAATAAAACTACATTTCTCCTAAATCATAGCTTTAAAGGGATAGTAATACTTCGTTTTAACTTTATTTTATTTTGTAGGCATAAAAAAAACATGAAGAATGATATAAGTCTTATCTCTCAAACCTTTATGGTTTATTAGATATTCACAAGCAAAGTTTCCCCTCCCCGCCCCTTTTACCTAGTGTAAGCCATCTCTTCTCAGATGTGGAATCCAGTCCATAGACCAGACAGATAACAGCAGGGGACAATCTTCTTCCTATGAGAACAATGAAAGCCCTGCCCCCCTTGACAAGTTTTTCAGGTTTTTCCCTTATCTTAATTGAAGATTGTCCCTCTCTGCAGTCTACCTGGGCATCTCCCTTCTGCTCTGGTTGAACAGTGTTACATCAGTAAAAGGGGCGGGAGGGGGATACTTTGTTTGTAAATATCTCTTAAACCATAAAGGTCTGAGAGATAAGACTTATATCATTCTTCATGTTTTTTAATGCCTACAAAATAAAATAAAGTTAAAATTAAGTATTACTATTCCTTTAAATTTAGAATGGCTAATATAAATATAGATTATTTTGGAAGCTCTTTAAAATATTCTAAAATCTTAGTTTTGACTTTGCTTCTATAGAATAAAATCATAAAGCATATTTTTTTTTAAACTTTGCTAGCTAGAGATATTCACAATCAAAGTTCCCCCTCCCTCCCCTTCTCTTGATGTCACGATGAGGCTCTTCAGCAGAGCTGAAATCCCGTTATTGCAAAAATAATGACTTCTTTGCAAAGGTCTACAAAGTGTGCTTGCAAACCATACACACTTTGTAGACCTTTCCAATGAAGTCATACTTTTCTAATAACAGGATTTCATCTCTTCTGCAGAGACGCCGGCTGGTCCCCATACTGGTACCTCCTGCTGTGAGCTAGACGCTAACGTCAGGAGAAGGGGAGGGAAGGGGGGGAACTTTGATTGAGAATATCTCTCAAACCATAGCGGTTTGAGAGATGAGATTTGTGGAAATGAGTTTCTTTTTTTACCCTCTACAAATCTATAAACTTTTTTTATGGGAAATTACTGTTCCTTTAATCCTTTGAGTTCAAGAGGGATGCCCAGAGCATTGGCACGCAATTAGTTAAAAGAAAGCATTGCTCTAGGTGATTGGTGTACAATATTGGACAGGTTCAAAGATTGCTTGGGAAAAGGCTGAGGTACTCTGACAAGTCATTAAAGGAGCAGTAAACTTTTTTTTATGAAAAAATATTTATTGTAGGCATTTTCCTATTGAGTAAAATAAGGGTACTCCCACTGCCGAGAGATTTATATTTCCAGAGTTATTACAGTTTAAACCCATGTTTTTTTTACATTAGCAGTGCCCTCTAGTGGTCAAATTCTAATTAGTTTTCCTGTTAGATAATAATGGAGAGGAAAGTCAGAAAAGTCAGAGACATACAATTCTCCATAGAATGTGATAGAAACTGCTGAGTCACTTCCTGTCAGTTAGAACTATCAGGAAGTAAACACAGTAAATTCACTTCCTGTCAGTTAGAACTATCAGGAAGTAAACACAGTAAATTCACTTCCTGTCAGTTAGAACTATAAGGAAGTAAACACAGTAAATTCACTTCCTGTCAGTTAGAACAATCAGGAAGTAAACACAGTAAATTCACTTCCTGTCAGTTAGAACAATCAGGAAGTAAACACAGTAAATTCACTTCCTGTCAGTTAGAACAATCAGGAAGTAAACACAGTAAATTCACTTCCTGTCAGTTAGAACAATCAGGAAGTAAACACAGTAAATTCACTTCCTGTCAGTTAGAACAATCAGGAAGTAAACACAGTAAATTCACTTCCTGTCAGTTAGAACTATCAGGAAGTAAACACAGTAAATTCACTCCCTGTCAGTTAGAACAATCAGGAAGTAAATACAGTAAATTCACTTCCTGTCAGTTAGAACTACACCTATTGGCTGATCTGTGATTGTCCCGCCCAGTATTGTTCTTAAATACTGGGTTCTAGCACATCTCCGGTGCCCTTTCGTGGTGTTCCAGTACCGGCGCTTGTTCCTGATCTGTGTGTGTTCTCAGTGTATCGACCCGGCCTGCCTGACTACTCTGCATCTCGTTTCCTGCCTGTGCACTGACCTGGACTGCCTGACCATTCTGCTTCTCATCTCCTGTGTACCGACCCGGCTTGGCTGATATTCCTGCTCCGTGTACCGATGGCTTGGCTGACGTTCCTGCTCCGTGTACCGACCCGGCTTGGCTGACGTTCTTGCTCTGTGTACCGACTTGGATTGGCTGAGGTTCCTGCTCCACGTACCGACTTGGGTTGTTCTACGTTCCTGTTCTGTGCGATTCTGCCCGGTTGGGCAGCTGCCTCCTCTGCACGCCCTGACCGGTCTCCGGTTAAGGGTAGTGCTTCACTCTTGCTGTCTGTGGACAGCTGTGCAGTTGGTCTCGGTTGCCTCCGTGTCACCCCGGTGACATTCCTATTGGTCTGCCTTACGTACCATTCCAGGTTGGGTGCCTCTCTGGGCGAGTTTCTCAGATTCCGTTACTGCCACGGCAGTGTCCAATTGCCTAGTCTCCGCTACTGCTACGGCAGCGCTCACGTGGCTCTGTCTCCGTTACTGCTACGGCAGTGCTCAAGTTGCCTGGTCTCCGTTACTGCTATGGCAGTGTCTAAGTCACTCAGTCTCCATTACTGCTATGGCAGTATTCATGTTGCCTAGTCTCTGTTACTGCTACGGCAGTGCTCAAGTTGCTCAGCCTCCGTTACTGCTACGGCAGTCCACAATTGTCTGGTATACACATTCTTGGGCGTTACTCGTACTACAGGTCTCACCTCTATTTGAGCTCCTTAAAAGGCCTTACCACACATGGGCCTGACAACGTTCTCTGTCTGCTATTAACCCATGCAGTACCAATATACTGGGACTCATTCAAGATCTGCCTGACCTGTGTCAGTATAATGTTATATGGTCTCTTTACTTATACTGGACCTGTGTGGGCTTACCTCTATATAACCTGTCTAGTGGCTGTACTATAATAAGTGTATATTACAGGACGTGTGAGGGTTATTGTGATTTTAATTGTTTAATAAAACTGTGTTTTATCCAAACCTACTGTCTGTGTGTCAAACAAACCGTTACATATAGGCATTCAAAGTTCCCCCTACCCCTGACTTCAGCACTGTGCTGACCGCAGGAGATCTCGGTCCAGGGACCAACCGACGGCTCTGCAACAGAGCCGAAATCGTATTTTTGGAAAAGAATTACTTCATCGGAAAGGTCTACAAAGTGTTCCTGGTTTGCAAGCACACTTTGTAGACCATTCCAATGAAGTCATTATTTTTAAATAACGTGATTTTGGCTCTGCTGAAGAGTTTCCTCGTGTCGGCCGACACGGATCTCCTGCTGTCATCTTTACAGCTGACATCAGAAGAAGGGGAGGGGGGGGAACGTTGAATGTGAATATCTCTCAAACCATAGCGGTTTAAGAGATAGGATTCGTGCCATAGAATTGATTTTTTTTATCCTCTACAAAACTAACAGCATTTGTTATGAGACATTACTGTCCCTTTGAAATCCTCATTGAAATATATCAACATTTTTATTTGTCCACAAAGGTGAAGTTCGTCAATACCAGAATTGCTCTACTTCGCTTTTTTATATAACCTCCCCAGTGAATTCAGTTATAATCATGCCGCTGCTGATGTCATTAGCACTTTGTCTGGATCCTTTGTTATAATTGCCTATACACACAGAGATTAAGTAATATAAATGGCGCACCCCTCTTGTACAGCATAAAGGCAGATCTGTCCCAATTACCAAAAATGTAAAATTTAATTTCAAAATCGCGATGATGTTCCATCCCGAATAACAAAGACGTTTTGTTCCTGGAGACATCTGATAATCAGGGAGATGAATGCTCTTTTTATGTGCTGTTTGGGACTTCGCAGATCTAATTCACAGTACTATTCATGAGATAAAGCTACCATTTTAACACTTGCAGTGCCAACGCAATGTGTTGCGTACCCCTCTGGCACTCAAAGAGTTAAAAGAAAGAATATTAATACGTAAAGTGGAACTTTCACCTTAATTCATAGAAACATAGAATTTGACGGCAGATAACACCATTCGGCCCATCTAGTCGCCCATCTCCTACAGTAAAAACCTCAAACCTTATTTGGTCCTCAGTCTTTTCTTACGTTAAGGACCGCCTTATGCCTATCCCATGCATGCTTACATTCCCTCACTGTATTAACCTCTACCACTTCTGCTGGTAGGCTATTCCACTTATCTACTACCCTCTCAGTGAAGTAAAACTTTCTTACATTACATCTAAACCTGTGTCCATCTAGCTTTAGACTACGGCCTCTTGTCCTAACATTTTTACTCCTTTGAAATGTACTTCCATCCTGCACTTTGTTGAATCCCTTCATGTATTTGAATGTGACTATCATACCCCTTCTCTCTTCTCTCCTCCAAGCTATACATGTTCAGATCCTTTAGTCTATCCTGATATTTCTTTTCCTGTAAACCAGTCACCATTTTAGTAGCCCTTCTCTGAATTCTCTCTATGGTATCTATATCCTTCTGGAGATGGGGTCTCCATTACTGTACACAATACTCTACAGTATCTATATCCTTCTGGAGATGGGGTCTCCAGTACTGTACACAATACTCTAGGTGAGGTCTAACTAGAGATCTGTAGAGTGGCATGACCACTTCCCTTTTTCTGCTACTAATGCCTTGCTATACAACCCAGTACCCTGCTTGCATTCCCCACCTCTTTATTACATTGCCTGCCTACATTTAAGTCATTAGAAATAATTACTCCCAAATCCCTTTTCTCTGTTGTCTCTGACAGCACAGTACCCTTAATAGTATATTTTTCCTTTGGATTTTTATGTCCCAAGTGCATTATTTTACATTTATCAACATCTGCCACACTCTTGTCCATTCTTCTAATTTACCTAATTCAAGATTGAGTATTTGAAAACTGTGATAAAAAATGCCTATATGTCATGTTAACCAAAAGACCAGCAAATGTACAGTAAAGGAGATATCCACACTTGTTACCATATGCTAATATATGTCAATTGCAGTACGAGTGACATTTCATATGCTAATGAAGCAGTTTCTGGAGCAAACCAAATGCACCATAGGGGACAAATGAATATTCACAAAATTATCTTTGGTGTAACTGTTTTTTGATTGCTAGAGTGGTCTGCAACTCACTGCTTATCTTTAGCAATTAAGGGGTTAAAAGCCTAATTTAATTCACACAAAGGCAGAGATTTTTTATAGTAAGGGGAGTAAAGTTTTGGAATTCTTTGTCCTGGGATGCTGTGCATGCAAAGTAATGGATACACATCTAGCACAGAACAATATTGAAAATTATGACAGTTGGCTTCAATGTGGATAGGATGTTGATCCAGGGAAATATCTGATTGCCATTTGGAGCGAGGAAGGATTTTTTTTACCCACTTGGGGCTAAATTGGGGCTAAACAGCAAGCAAATAACAAAAATAGCATGTGGTTGAAGTGAGGTAGGGCTAAGCAGAGAGCAAATAACAAAAGTAGCATGGGGTTAAAGTGAGGTAGGACATACACTGGGAGATCCCACAAATCTTATGCGTTTCGCACTAAATTGAGCTTACTCATAGATTAGGTCTATGAGTAAGTGCAATTTAGCACGAAACACGTAAGATTTGTGGGATGTCCCAGTGGATGTCCTACCTCACTTCAACCCCATGCTGCCTTTGTTATTTGTTCGCTGTTTTTTAATCAATCCCTAATAAAGGCGATTTTTTTTATACTACAGGTGTGTCGGAATTGATGTCCGAGTGCAGCTGTAATCTTTTGTTGGGCTTAAAGGGATAGTAATGTCCAACAAAAAGTATGTCTAGTTTGTTTTAGTTTAGTTTTTTAAACAGTATGCCCTTAGTTTGATAGTTATTTGTTGTCTCAAAATCTTTAAAATCGTCCTAGAAGTCTTCCCCTCCCGCCCCTTTCCATCAAGTTACTTGTAAACTGCTTGGAGCTCAGTTGGTGTCGACCGACACGACGGATCTCAGCGAGGGATAAAATTCAGTAGCTGGCCACCCCCTCTGTATTGCCGTGAAGCCAGTGCGTAGCCTGCCTTTTTTTTTTTTTTTTCTTTGAGCGATTCACCCCCTCCCATCGGGTAATTCAGGTGGCACGCGCTTAGTAGAGAGAGAATTCACGGGCACACGCTGGATCTTTGGATGTGTAAAGATGGCTGCCGGGCTTCCATTGCCAGTAAACTTTAAAGGTAAAAAACTAAAAAATGACTGGACGATTTCTGAAATGAATGCTACCAATACACTTTATTCTACATGGAGATTCAGATACAGCATTTTTATATATGGACATTGCTAACACTAAGCTTAGTGTTGCACTATTTTTTCCATTTTTTCATGCAGGTATTCAGGCCTCAGTCGGTTTGTGCGCTCACCGATCTCTCTGCTGTCATGCCCTCATGTGAACCTGAGTGGTCACCGTTCTGCTTCTGTGACCATGTCATCTGCATATCATGTGCAAGAGCGCTATCACACTCACAGCCAATGAGAGCGTAGTATCCTATCAAAGCACTCCTCTCTCATTGGCTGCAGTGCGACTGAGCAAAATGCGGGAAATATGAATGGCAACACTGCAAGGCTGGCTCTGGCGCAAAGAATTTAACTATTTAAAGGGATAGTAATGCTTGAAAATAATTTTATTTTATATTGTAGCCCTTAAAAAAACATGAAAAATGATATAAGTCTTATCTCCCAAACCTTTATGGTTTGGGAGATATTCAGAAGTAAAGTTTCCCCTGGAGTGACGTCATTGCTCCACCCTTCAGATTTGGAATCCGGTCCCCGGACCGGTGTGCCTCTCCAGAAGTGCTGAGATCACCATCTTTAAAAATAATTTCTTAATTGGAATGGTCTACACAGTGTGCTTTCAAGCCAGGCACACTTTGTACACAGTCCCAATTAAGTAGTTATTTTCAAAGATCGTGATCTCGGCACTGCTAAAGAGCTGCCGGCTGATCTGTGGACTGAATTCCAAATCTGTCCACTAGATGGCAGACTTGGCTGAACCAGCCAGGAAAAGAGCATTTTACTATATTTTACATGTGAATATCTCCCAAACCATAAAGGTTTGGGAGATAAGACTTATATCATTTTTCATGTTTTTTTAAGGGCTACAATATAAAATAAAATTATTTTCGAGCATTACTATCCCTTTAAATGCAGCCGGCATTTCCGCATTTTTCATGGTGGCCGCAGGAAACACTCTGGTGACCACATGCGGCCACGGTGGCCGCATTTGAGAACCCCTGCTGTAGAATCAGTTCTCTGCGGCTGTGACAATGAGTTGTGCACTCCTCTGTCACTCAAAAGCTTAATTAGTTCTAAATACTACCTCCATAAAAGCAGATATAATTCCTTCTGCCAAACCCCTCACACTCCTTAGGAAGGTTTCCATGGAGTTTGGGATTCTTGAGTCATGCATCAAGGAATCATGTCCGCCTCTATGAACACAATATCCAGAACTAATTAAATGTTAATTCTCAGGAACTAGCACACTCAGAAGTGATACATATTGGCAATTAGGATTCTGTACCCATGTAAAAAAAGGCAGGGTTTTCTTTATGATCACAGTAAGAAGATTGTCCCTTGCTGTGACCTGTCTGGTCAAGAGAACAGATTCCACATCTGGCTGAGCAGTGTTACATCAGTAAAAGGGGCGGGAGGGGGATACTTTATCATTCAATTACTCTTGTACTACAACTCTGACAGTAATGAAATAACACTCTCCATGGCCCAAATACTATGAAGATTAATTGGAGCTGCTTTTATTGTGAAACATTATTATCCCTTTAAAATGATTATTAACATATTTCAGTCTCAATTTGAAGATTAATTTTAAAATGTAAAACAAGTATTTTGTAAGGTTTACCCCCCTGAGTAAAACAAGGGTACTCCGTCTATTATTTGATTCAAAAGTTATTGCAGTTCAAACACAAATTTTTTGCGAGCAGTATCACAGTGCCTGGAAATTGTACACTGGCACTGTTGCTTCATCATCCCATGGAGATTTATGGTCAGCTGACTTAGAGCTGTCCATAGGATGGTGTAGCAACAGCTCCACTTTAACATTTCAGGCCACTGTGATACTGCACCTAAAAAAAATCAATTTTGAGCTGTGATAACTTTTGAATGAAACCTCTTTCAGCAGTGGGAGTTCCCTTGTATTACTCAAGGGGGATAACGCTACAATATATATGTTTTACATATTAGGTATTATTGTCCCTTTAAAACTCAGCTGAACACATTGGTTAGTTTGAGGGATGGGCAAAACTGTTGTACAAGTTCAGAATTCACCCTAAATTTTTGGAACAAAACACATCATAGTAAGGTAAGTCTGGGTTATTGTTACTAGAAGCTGCAATGCACTGGAGACCACACTAAAATTCTAGTGGTTTTAATCCCATTCAGATGAAAAGGAAATGTTATTTGCAGCTGCGCTATGGTATAAGTTTGCGCTATTTAAATAAAGAATACTAAAGAAAGAATAATCATTTCTCCCAAAGGGGCTGTTAGTTTACTAATATTTCTTAACCCTTTGAATTCCAGAGAGGTATGCAACACATTGCAAAGCAATGCTTTGCTCACCCCTTTGGCATTCAAAGGGTTAAGTTCTTCTTAGTACATGAATGTATAGTTTTAAAGTGATAGTAATGTTTCACAAAAACAGCAGCTGCAATTAATCTATATAGTATTTGGGCCATAGAGAGTGTTATTTCAGTTCTGTCAGAGTTGTAGTTCAAGAGTAATTGAATGATAAAGTATCCTCCTCCCACCCCTTTTACTGATGTAACACTGCTCTCCTCAGATGTGGAATCTAGTCACTTAACCAGACAGATCGTAGCAAGGTACAGTCTTCTTACTGTGATCATAA
This sequence comes from Rhinophrynus dorsalis, assembly GCA_037306005.1. Taxonomy (NCBI): domain Eukaryota; kingdom Metazoa; phylum Chordata; class Amphibia; order Anura; family Rhinophrynidae; genus Rhinophrynus; species Rhinophrynus dorsalis. The sequence continues at coordinate 249,282,020 of CM074725.1, forward strand.
GGAAAACCCTGCCCCCCTTGACAGGTTTTTCAGGTTTTTCCTTATGATCAATGAAGATTGTCCCTCTCTGTGATCCATCCGGACAGTCTTGCTGCTCTGAGGTGAGCAGTGTTACATCAGTAAAAGGGGCAGGAGGGGGATACTTTATCATTCAATTACTCTTGTACTACAACTCTGACAGTACTGAAATGTCACTCTCTATGGCCCAAATACTATGAAGATTAATTGTAGCTGCTTTTATTGTGAAACATTACTATCCCTTTAACACTGTCACATCGGTTCCGGTATTTAAAGACCGGTTACAGTACTGGCATGTCAAGGAATTCTGGGTTGTCAGTGCGGCTGCATGCTGCTCTGCTATCCCAGAATTCATAGAGGAGAAAAAAAAAACCTCTTTGGTCCTTAAAGGGATAGTAATACTTCGTTTTATCTTTATTTTATTTTTTAGGCATTAAAAAAACATGCAGAACGATATGTCTTATCTCTCAAACCTTTATGGTTTGAGAGATATTCACAAGCAAAGTTTCCCCTCCCGCCCCTTTTACCTAGTGTAAGCCATCTCTTCTCAGATGTGGAATCCAGTCCATAGACCAGACAGATAACAGCAGGGGACAATCTTCTTCCTATGAGAACAATGAAAACCCTGCCCCCCTTGACAAGTTTTTCAGGTTTTCCCCTTATCTTAATTGAAGATTGTCTGCAGTCTACATGGGCACCTCCCTTCCGATCTGGCTGAACAGTGTTACATCAGTAAAAGGGGCTGGAGGGGGATACTTTGTCATTGAATTACTCTTGAACTACAACTCTGACAGAATTGAAATAACACTCTCCAAAGTCCAAATACTATGATGATTAATTAGAGCTGCTTTTATTATGAAACATTACTATCCCTTTAACGGCCGTCCCCACTTCGGATCCAGCATTCGTTAATGGCTTAATCACCAAGTTCAGTTCAAAATACAAATGTCTCAGAGTTATTGTATAAAATCTTGTTCCAAACAAACTCCTTTTACTACGAATTCCTTTAAAGAGAGACCATCAGGGAATTTTGGAAGACAATTAAAGAGCATCACCAGCATAATAGTTCTGTTTAATTCATTACTGGAATGCGGAGCTGTGAAAGTCGCCTGCTAAAATCCCCCATTAGAAACGCAGTTTTACATTACTGAAAGCAGCCACCAATTTCTCTAAGGACTTTCCTTCGTGTTTTTTTTTTTTCTTTGTAAAATCACAGCTTAATTAGAGACAAATAGGTAATGAAAAATCTGCTGTGAAACAGGCAGGTAATTTAAAATGTTCTTTGATTTTGCTGCTGCTGTAATTTAACTCCGCGGATATGAAGACGGAACGTGCCAGTAAACATTTGTATTAGTGAGTTCAGAAGAGAAGCTGTGCAGTGTTTTGCCCATTGGTTTCTGATTGTGTAACAAAGAGAATTACTGACAGAATACGGGTGCTGATAAGTATTGAGCCTTACCCAGAAACAATTAAGCTAGGAAGCTGTAAATTGCAGGGTGTACTGGCCAATTTGTCTATATTCAATGGTGCAAAAATTAACTACCTATTATTTTAACTTATCTTTATTTGTAAGGTCCAAAGTGAACATGGCAGCACCTCCAGAAAAGTTGAATGTGGAAGAGCATAGGACCATAATCAAGTTCCTGTTTCTCCAAGGGAAAGGTGCGAAGCAGATCCATGTAGAAATGTCACAAACTTTGGGTGACAGTGGCCCTTCATATGCAACAGTTAAACGTTGGGTTGTCAATTTCAAAACTGGCCATTTCTGTGTTGAAAGTGAGAAACCCAGTGGAAGGCCTGTTTCTGTCTCTGTGCTTGCAAATGTGAAAGCCATCCATGACATGATCATGGAGGACCGCCGAATATCAGCCAAACATATTGCTACATATCTGGGAATATCACATGAGAGAGTTGGTGCCATTATCCACAACAACTTGGAAATGAGAAAGCTTGCATCAAAGTGGATCCCAAAACTTTTGACAACCAAAAGAGGAGACGAGTGGAGACATTGGTGGCTGTTTCGGAACATTTTGCAAGAAATGAGTCAGATTTCCTGGACAAACTGGTAAGTGGTGATGAAACATGGATCTACTGTTATGATCCTGAGACAAAGGAACAGTCTCGTAGTGGAGCATTTCAGGAGACCTTTTTTGTGATATTTTTGTTTTGTTTGTTTGATATCTAATAAATCTAAATAAATCAAGTATTTGCCCCTTGTCTTTTCCTATATAATACACTTGTGTCTACAATTAAATATCTGAAATTGATAAAATAAATGCAGGAAATAATACATTATCAGGATAGACTAAAGGATCTGACCATGTATAGCTTGGAGGAGAGAAGAGAGAGGGGATATGAGAGACACAATCAATACATGAAGGGATTCAACAAAGTACAGGAGGGAATTATGTTTCCAATGAGTTTTAATGTTAGGACAAGAAGTCATAGTCTAAAACTAGAGGTTTAGCTGTATTGTAAGAAAATGTTCTTCACTGGTAGGGTGGTAGTTAAAGGGATAGTAATGTCTCTTTTAAATTAGATGCCCAAGTCTTCTGTACAGTAAACAGAACAGATTGCGCTATGTCTAAGAGCTTATTTTCTTGTAGTTCAAAAGTTGTGACGCACTAAAGGATCCCCCTCCCGCCCCTTCTGGCCATCTCCCACAGAATCTGAGATGGGTCGGGTGACTCGACGGCTGCTGCAAGGGACTAACTTCAGTAAGTATAAGGGAAATCCTGCCCCCTTGACGAAGGGGGATAGGATTTCTCTTTGCTTACTGAAGTTTGTCCCTCGCTGCAGCCGTCTTGACCAGCCTGCATCTTCTGAGTGATGTGGGGAGAAGGGGCGGACGGTGGATCTTTAGTGCTTCATGACTTTTGAATTAAAAAGATGTAAGCACTTAGACATAGCGCTATTTGTTCCTTTTAATGTACAGAAGATTTGGACAACTCATTTTAAAGAGGCAATATTATCACTTTAAGTGAAATACAAACCTCCCAACATTTCAAATGGCCAGAGTTTGACAGTTTCATTTTAGGTTCTGTTGTTGGGGACATGGCTGGTGGACGGGGTATTACTGAGAATTTTCACATTATTTCATGACCTTTTGACATCTCTTTGTGTAACTGAGAAAATTATTTTGAACAAAACATTTTATTTTGATAAACACATATACTGTGTCACTCTTGAAGGTTTGAATTGTTAGTAGCTTGAGAGTGGTGATTTGAGAGCAATGCTCTGAATCACTGGCAGACATCAGGAATTCCTTGCTGCAGCCAAAGCTGCGTAAAGATGCTGGCCACAAAGCCAGATGCCTAACCCCAGTTGAGCTGGGGACCTGACCTGGCTGAGAGTCCTGATGTACCAGAGAAATGATCCGGACCTTCATGGAGAAGTGGACCCCAACTGCAGAAAGTCCAGTAATAAAACAAAATAACTGCAGGGAAGATAGAATCCATGAGACCAAAGGTACTAAGCAATGATGGCATGGTAAGACCACCTATGGTAACAACAGTCGGGTATCGGGAAGAAAGCACCTGATAGGTTAGCTGGCTGGGACCGCTTGTAATATGGGTTACCAGGGATGGTAGCAAAGCCACTAAAAGCAGGGCTGGCCTGCAGGGAAGTGGGCAAGACCACATATGCTGCAGCCAAAAGGGGAGTATTTGTTAGGCAGGAAAAGACTGTTACCTGCAGAATGAGTGGCTAGGACCTCTGTAATATGGGGTTACTGGGATAGCAGCAAAGCCACCTAACAGTAGGGCTGACCTTCAAAGAAGTGGATTAAAACCACTTATGCCACAAAATGGAAGAGAGTGGTATGTAGGCAGGGATAAACTTCTACCTGCAGAATGAGTGGTCTAAGACCACTAATAGTCACAGACGTAGTGGTATCTGAGCCAGGTATGGAAAAGGCTATCTTTCTAGTAAGTGGGCTAAGACCACTATTAGGCAAGAAATCAAGCAAGGTTATGGAACCTGAAAACAGCGTGCTATGACTGGTAATGGCCAGGCAAGGATGATCAACTGGGCTGTAAACTCCAGAGAGATACCAGACCTTCAGCAGATAAAAAAAGTGCCATAAAGGCAGTGAGGCTGTTCACAACCTATGTGGCGAGAAATGCTCAAAGATATAGTACATATAAATAAGTAACCACAGCCTCAAAGAAAAACTTGCTGTCCGAAGACAGAGAGGGAAAAGCCATAGTCAAAGGGAAAGCCGAGGTCAAGAGGAAGCAAATGAAGTTTGATGTTATTACAGTAGGAAACTTGGGCAGACTTGGTGGTCTGAATGGTTATCATCTGTTGTCAAATTCTATGTTTCTGTTTTTCTATGAGTGTTCAATGATCTCCCAAACTGCACAAAGCAGTCATGTTGTAGTCCAGGACTATATAAATACAGAACCCTCAGTTGCTGTTTCCACAACAAAGCAAGGGCTACCTACAGACAAATAGTTATTTCTACCCAATGGGTCTCATCAGTGTGAGGCTAGTTGATGGATTGTGCTAGTGAATCTGGAAAAAGCAGTATTCAAAATTGGCAAAAAACAGACAACTATCCCTCCTTCAGACAGAGAACATCATATATAATAATTTGCTAAAATGTGTGTAACGATGCAGTCATGCGCAGTAGAGACTGATGTGCGTGCTGCAGTCATGCGCAGTAGAGACTGATGTGTGTGCTGCAGTCATGCGCTTTAGAGACTGATGTGCGTGCTGCAGTCATACTCAGTAGAGACTGCCCTTGACGAGGCTGATACAGAGTGGAGCTTTCCGAAGGAGCGTCCCGCTCTGTATCAGCCGCGGTGCGAGCAGTCTCTACTGAGCATGACTGCACCGCGACCGGCTGGCACTGTATCAGCTGTGGTGCGGGCAGTCTCTACTGTGAATGACTGCACCGCGACCTGCTGGCACTGTATCAGCTGTGGTGCGGGCAGTCTCTACTGTGAATGACTGCACCGCGACTGGCTGGCACTGTATCAGCTGTGGTGCGGGCAGTCTCTACTGTGAATGACTGCACCGCGACCGGCTGGCACTGTATCAGCTGCGGTGTGGGCAGTCTCTACTGTGCATGACTGCCCCGCGACCAGCTGGCAGTGGCACTCTGGCCTGTGTAACGGGCTCTTCAACTAGTTACATATATAATACACATATACACACAAGTATGAACCATATTATGTAGGTCAGGGACAAATACTTGAGCCTCAATCCGACAAAAATAAATGACATAAAGATCTCCTGAGATATTCCACTATGCAATCAGTAACTCAGTTTTGTGATATCACCTGAAACCAGTGGCAAAACACTTCACAGCCTCTAGTCTGAACTGGCCAATACAAAGGTTTATCATTGCCAAACATGATTATGTTTTGTAGGACTGGGGTGCAGATCTTTGTCCTGAGGCTCCCATCCCAATAAGACTTCAGTGGTAGGAGTTTCATCTCTTTAAAGGGGATCACCCCAAATAAAGTTACCCCCCAACAATTAGCCATCTAGTGATAAGCTTAACAATAGTAGTAGCATAATCACCATGTTACTGAGAAATCCTTCTTCTGCCGAGACTGACGGACAGGCAACAGCAATTTAGAGACATCTGTGTACCTGCTCCGTCAGTCCTTTCTGGTACATAAAGGTATCATGCAGCGCCCCCTAGAGGAGACGGGGACTGACAGCACAGGCATGCAGACGTCTGTAAACAAAGATGTCTGCACTGTTGCCTGGCCGTCAGTCTCGGCACAAGTAGGATTTCTCAGTAAAGCGGTGATTGTGCTGGCTAATATGACTATTGTTAAGCTTATCAATCACTAGACTTTATTTGTGGTGATAGTTTCCCTTTAAGTCATGCAAAAGGACTCACATATCTTTCTCTATATACACAATATCCAGTAGAAATTGAAATGTACCAAGAACTAGATAGCTCTAAACAATACAACAGCTGATAGAGGACTAAAGCAGTGCAGCTTGTAACCCCTTAACACCTTTACAAAGTGTTGATGTCCTCTCTAGTATTGAAGATGATATTTTAATCAATTGGGATGTTTCTTTGTCCTCTGTGGTGGTGGCTAGTTTGCCCCATAATTGATCCCATTTTCTCAAGTACATCAGGTGCATTGTGTTGGATATATTGCATCCAAGGACTTATTATAGAAATAACCAGAGATACTTTGTTTCTATATAATCCTTCACATCTATGTTGCTACTATAGAATCATTCAGAAGTACCCTGAAATTGTTTATTAAAGGGACAGTAATACTTAGTTTTATCTTTATTTTATTTTGTTGGCATTAAAAAAACATGAAGAATGATATGTCTTATCTCTCAAATCTTTATGGTGTGAGAGATATTCGCAAGCAAAGTTTCCCCTCCCACCCCTTTTACCTAGTGTAAGCCATCTCTTCTCAGATGTGGAATCCAGTCCATAGACCAGACAGATAACAGCAGGGGACAATCTTCTTCCTATGAGAACAATGAGAGCCCTTCCCCCCTTGACAAGTTTTTCAGCTTTTTCCCTTATCTTAATTGAAGATTGTCCCTCTCTGCAATCTACATGGGCACCTCCCCTCTGATCTGGCTGAGCAGTGTTACATCAGAAAAAGGGGCAGGAGGGGGATACATTATCATTCAATTACTCTTGAACTACAACTCTGACAGAATTGAAATAACACTCTCCAAGGTCCAAATACTATGATGATTAATTAGAGCTGCTTTTATTATGAAACATTACTATCCCTTTAAAGGGAGATCATTCAGGAGGTCCCAGATACAGTTTATTTCTATAGACTCATTCAGAAGGACCCAGGGATAATTTCTTTCTGTAGGCTCATTCAAAAGACACACACAAAATTTGTCAATAAAACCATTCAGAAATAATAAATTTACTAATGTAGAACCATTCAGATATACGCTGCTGCTATAGAATCATTAAGGACCCTGAAATAGTTTGTTAAAGGCGAATTAATTAGGAGGGTCCAGACATACTTTGTTAATGTAAAATCATTTAGAAGAACCCAGATGTGCTTTTTTCCATAGAGTAATTCAGGACTCAGAAATAGTTTATTAATGTACACAATATACTTTGTTACTACACAATCGTAAAACAAAAACGGACCCATAAGTAGTTTGTTAATACAGACTCATTCAGAAGGATATAATACAACTATGAGCGGCACCACTCCTCCGGTCGTGAAAGAGTCAATATATAAAGTTTAAATGCCAATAAAGATTGTAACACTCACCAACAGCATTCACTTGCACGGTGCAGGCAAAGGAATCCCAATCCTCAAAAAGCCACAAGTATAGAGTAGATAATGCCACACAAAAACGTGGATGAATTAAAACCAGCTTTTATTCAATGGAAAGAAACAGACACCACATCAAGACTGATAGTCTAACGCGTTTCGCACCGACTATCGGTCTTGATGTGGTGTCTGTTTCTTTCCATTGAATAAAAGCTGGTTTTAATTCATTCAGAAGGACCCAGACATACTTTGTTACTATACAATTATTCAGAAGGACACAGAGAAACGTTTTTGCTACAGAATCATTCAGAAAGACCAAGATATAGTTTGTTAATAAAGGACCATTCTTATATTCCTAGAGATGCTTTATTAATATAGAATCATTTTCCAGCACCCATCAATACTGTGTTGATGTAGATTTATTCAAATATACTTTGTTTATATAGAATCATTTTCTAGGTCCCAAAGATAATATACTTTGTAAATATAGAACGATTTACATGGATTGAGAAATACTTTGTATCGGTGTATAGAAAGAGGGACACAGATATGTCACATTGCTCTGCCTCGCTGTGCGTGATAAGGTGAGATCAAGGGCAGCTAGGCCATAATGTCTGTGTGTTCATCTGCACATAAGCTTTGATTCCATATCCTGATAGAGACAGTCTGTGATAATGCCAAAAGGCAGCGATAACAGGCACACTGTGTGCAACCTTATCTGCCTCCAGCCTCCTCTCTCCTATTGTGCTGTGCCATTTCCCCACAATGTCACATCTGCCAGTTAGAAACACAATGTCTTTGGAGTGTGATAATTGTTGATGTCCAATCACTCTTTGTCAGTTGAGCTGCTCATTCTTCTTCATCTATTCTGCTGTCTGGAAACTACTGAGCTAATAATGAATGTGCCACCCCTGATGTGCTGATACGCTGCTGACTACGGGAGCACATCCTACAGGATAGTGATACCGAGGCTGATGTACTGTGCAGAAATGGAGTAATTCTGGGGCATAGCAATGGCATCATGGGGGAGGCATAACAGTCCCCACTGATTTAAATAGGGCATTTAACCTTTTGAATGCTAGACTGGTGTCCAACGCATTGCTTCTCACTAATAGAGTATGGGCTCTATGTCATCTCCTCCAACAAAACTCAGTTTTACTCCTTCGTGTTTGGTGTATATAACCTCATAAGTGAAATAAGTGAGATAGTATGTGTGTAATACTGTATTCTGTGCACAGGGTTAATGTGTGAAATAATGTATTCTGTGCACAGGGTTAATGTGTGTAATAATGTATTCTATGAAAAAGGTCAATGTGTATAATGATGTATGTCATGCACAGGGTTAATGCGTGTAATAATGTATGCTATACACAGGGTTAATATGTGTGTAATAATGTATGTCATGCACAGGGTTAATATGTGTAATAATGTATGTTGTGCACAGGGTTAATATGTGTATACTAATGTATGCTATGCACAGGGTTAATATGTATGTAATAATGTATGTCATGCACAGGGTTAATATGTGTGTAATAATGTATGTCATGCACAGGGTTAATATGTATGTAATAATGTATGTCATGCACAGGGTTAATATGTGTGTACTAATGTATGCTATGCACAGGGTTACTATGTGTAATAATGTATGTCATGCACAGGGTTAATATGTGTACTAATGTATGTCATGCACAGGGTTAATATGTGTGTAATAATGTATGTTATGCACAGGGTTAATATGTGTAATGTATGCTATGCACAGGGTTAATATGTGTAATAATGTATGTTATGCACAGGGTTAATATGTGTGTAATAATGTATGTTATGCACAGGGTTAATAGGTGTAATAATGTATGTTATACACAGGGTTAATAGGTGTAATAATGTATGTCATGCACAGGGTTAATATGTGTGTAATAATGTATGTTATGCTCAGGGTTAATAAGTGTAATAATGTATGTTATGCACAGGGTTAATATGTGTGTAATAATGTATTTCATGCACAGGGTTAATATGTGTAATAATGTATGTCATGCACAGGGATAATATGTGTAATAATGTATGTCATGCACAGGGATAATATGTGTAATAATATATGTTATACACAGTGTTAGTAGGTGTAATAATGTATTCTATGCACAGGGTTAATATGTGTGTAATAATGTATGTTATGCGCAGGGTTAATAGGTGTAATAATGTATGCTATGCACAGGGTTAATATGTGTGTAATAATATAAGATATGCACAGGGTTAATGTGTGTGTAATAATGTATGATATGCATAGGGTTAATATGCGTATAATAATAATACTTGCTATAAACAGTGTTACTATTTGTATATTAGGCTGACCAGATCTCACCTATAACCGGGGACACATAGGAAATAGCCATTTTGCAGTACTTCACTGAAATCAGTGCAGTCCTGCAGTATGCATTTTTCCTATGTGTCCCCTGTTAAAGGTGAGGTCTGGTCACTCTAGTGTATAATAATGTATGATATGCACAGGGTTAAAATGTGTATTATAATGTATAATGTAAAAGTTTACATTTAACCCTTTGCATGTCAGAAAAGTATCCAGTGAATCCCAACAAAATGCGTTGATGCGTCTCAGGAAAGAAAGGGTTAAGTGATGTGCAGCGAGCGGTGCAGGACTATCTTCTGTTTGTTTCATTTTTATTTGGAGGATTTTGCTGCATTACATATTTTGTTCACGTGCGTTGTCTTATTATTAATGTATATTAGATGTTTTTTCCACTGTATTTTTTTTGTTTTTGTTATTTTTTTTTTTTGTAATATGCCAGTTTTCAAACATTTATAACTTTTGAACTGTTTGACGTATAAAGTCCCCATAAACCTACAGTTCTGGTCGAAACCTGTTTGGTAGAAAAACCATGTGAGTTAATTTGAAAAATGGGTTCTTAAAGCGATAGTTATGTTTCATAATAAAAGCAGCTCTAATTAATCATCATAGTATTTGGACTTTGGAGAGTGTTATTTCAGTACTGTCAGAGTTGCAGCTCAAGAGTAATTGAATGATAAAGTACCCCCCTCCCGCCCCTTTTACTGATGTAACACTGCTCAGCCAGAGCATTAAGACTGTCCGGATGGATCGCAGAGAGGAACAATCTTCAGTGATCATAAGGAAAAATCCTTATGATCACAGTAAGAAGATTGTCCCTTGCTGTGATCTGTCCGGTCTGTGGACCAGATTCCACATCTGAGGTGAGCAGTGTTACACTAGGTAAAAGGGGCAGAAGGGGGATACTTTATCATTCAATTACTCTTGAAATACAACACTGACAGTATTGAAATAACACTCTCAATGGCCCAAATTCTATAAAGATTAACTGGAGCTGCTGTATTTGTGAAACATTACTATCCCTTTAATTAACACTTTATATATTGTCATGCACCCAGAAAAAATTAGACATTAAATTAGTTACTAAATGGACATTCATCAAATCTGACAACGAGATGGATCTTATGGGGCACAATTTTATTTATCTTATTGACTGAAGATTAGTTGTCCTGTGTTCTAAATGTTGAGATTTAATGTTACCTGTTTGCCCATGTGTGATACGTTTCTGGACACAGGGATAACATATTTTCTGTGCTTATGTGGTGAAGATTTTGGGCTGTGTAAGTCTGACTCAAATAAGGTGGAGATGCACTAAAGCGTTATCAAGAGTTGATAAAGTGGATATAATGTCCCCAGTGATATCACTTCTCCATACCTCCCAAGTGTCCCTCTTTTAGACCCAAATCCCTCTGTCCCTCTTTCCCATCCTGGTGTCCCTCTTTTTTAGGAGATCAGACTGTGTAATGTGTATAGAAGTGTATCACCCTGGTGTTCCTGTCTTTAGGAGATCAGACTGTGTGGTGTGTATATAAGTGTATCACCCTGGTGTCCCTGTCTTTAGGAGATCAGACTGTGTGATGTGTATATAAGTGTATCACTCTGGTGTCCCTGTGTTTAGGAGATCAGACTGTGTGGTGTGTGCATAATTGTATCACCCTGGTGTCCCTGTGTTTAGGAGATCAGACTGTGTGGTGTGTATAGAAGTGTATCACCCTGGTGTCCCTGTGTTTAGTAGATCAGACTGTGTGCTGTGTATATAAGTGTATCACAATGGTGTCCCTGTGTTTAGGAGATCAGACTGTGTGGTGTGTATATAAAAGTGTATCACCCTGGTGTCCCTGTGTTTAGGAGATCAGACTGTGTGGTGTGTATAGAAGTGTATCACCCTGGTGTCCCTGTGTTTAGGAGATCAGACTGTGTGGTGTGTATATAAGTGTATCACCCCGGTGTCCCTGTGTTTAGGAGATCAGACTGTGTGGTGTGTATATAAGTATATCACCCTGGTGTCCCTGTGTTTAGGAGATCAGACTGTGTGGTGTGTATGTAAGTGTATCACCCCGGTGTCAATCTCTAGCCAATGAGATTCCTCCAGCTTACAGACAGAAGCCTCCTTCATCGGAGGAGGGAGGAGAGCAGAGGCAGAGAGTTGGGCTGCAGTCAACCTCAGTCACCCGGAAGTGGCTGTAGCCCAGACTTTTGTAAGTTAAATTTAAACAAATCGAACCTTAAAATAAAAAATAAATAAATAAATAACATTTTTATGATATTGGAGGTGTCACCTAACTATTTATGGGATGTTGTCCATAGGTGACACATCCACTTTAACATTGCCCGGACCTTGGCCTGTGTAACATAGGGACACCAGGTTGATACACTTATATACACACCACACAGTCTGATCTCCTAAACACAGGGATACCAGGGTGATACACTTATATACACACCACACAGTCTGATCTCCTAAACACAGGGACACCAGGGTGATACATTTCTATACACACCACACAGTCTGAACTCCTAAACACAGGGACACCAGGCTGATATACTTATATACACACCACGCTGTCTGATCTCCTAAACACAGGGACACCAGGGTGATACACTTATATACACACCACACAGTCTGATCTCCTAAACACAGGGACACCAGGGTGATACATTTCTATACACACCACACAGTCTGAACTCCTAAACACAGGGACACCAGGCTGATATACTTATATACACACCACGCTGTCTGATCTCCTAAACACAGGGACACCAGGGTGATACACTTATATACACACCACACAGTCTGATCTCCTAAACACAGGGACACCAGGGTGATACACTTATATACACACCACACAGTCTGATCTCCTAAACACAGGGACATCAGGGTGATACACTTATATACACACCACACAGTCTTATCTCCTAAACACAGGGACATCAGGGTGATACAAATCTATACACACCACACAGTCTGATCTCCTAAACACAGGGACATCAGGGTGATACACTTATATACACACCACAGTCTGATCTCCTAAACACAGGTACACCAGGGTGATACACTTATATACACACCACACAGTCTGATCTCCTAAACACAGGGACACCAGGGTGATACACTTATATACACACCACACAGTCTGATCTCCTAAACACAGGGACACCAGGGTGATACACTTATATACACACACCACAGTCTGAACTCCTAAACACAGGGACACCAGGGTGATACACTTATATAAACACCACACAGTCTGATCTCCTAAACACAGGGACTCCAGGGTGATACACTTCTATACACACCACACAGTTTGATCTCCTAAACACAGGGACACCAGGGTGATACACTTATATATACACACCACACTGTCTAATCTCCTAAACACAGGGACGCCAGGGTGATACACTTATATACACACCACACATTTTGATCTCCTGAACACAGGAACACCAGTTTGATACACTTATATAGACACACCACACAGTCTGATCTCCTAAACACAGGGACACCAGGGTGATACACTTATATACACATCACACAGTCTGATCTCCTAAACACAGGGACACCAGGGTGATACACTTATATACACACCACATAGTCTGATCTCCTAAACACAGGGACACCAGGGTGATACACTTATATACACACCACACAGTCTGATCTCCTAAACACAGGGACATCAGGGTAGGGAAGAGGGACAGAGGGATTTGGGTCTCAAAGAGGGACTGTCCCTCCTAAAGAAGGACAGTTGGGAGGTATGCAATATGCGGAATATGAAGTTTTAGTTGATTGAGCATTTGAAACTCACTTGATTGAACAAGGCATTTATTTAAAAAAATGTTAATGGCACACAACGAGCATGCTCGTTTGACCTAAACATTACTTTAACAGAAAAAACAAGGTTATTTGACCATTTAAAGCAGTGCGAAATACAAAGACTTGAATATACCTTTGGTCCAGGTAAAGCACATTCAATTAAAGAAGCAGTAAATGTAAAGGAAGCTCAATCGAACCAAAGATTAGATGAAAATAACATTTTTGACTGTGCAGGAGAAGGGTCCTTGATGAAACAAGGCAGAGAAGAAAACAAAGTTGACCAAGCATGCAACGTGCGTTTGATTGACTAGGCAGAAAGAAATCTTGATTCTGCTAATTAAGCAAGTTTTAGCAAACAAAAGTTATTAATCTTTGATCGAGGACTTAAAAGGTCCACTGAAAGGGATAGTAATGTCAGAAAAAAAGTATTAACGATATAGTATCTACAATTAAAAGAGAGTACTTGCACTTATTTGTATCTCTCAAACCATTATGGTTTGAGAGATATAAGAAAATAAAGTTCTCCGCTCCCTCCCCTTTCTGCTTGACGAGCTGTAAACCTGTCAGAAGCAGATTCTGGTCACTTGACCAGATGTGGCTCTTCAGCAGCGCCGATATAACGATAGCTAAAGATAAATACTTAATTTGGAATGGTCTACAAAGTGTGCCTGGTTTGCAAGCACACTTTGTAGACAGTTCCAATGATATATTTCATTCTAAATAGCGTGATTTCAGCTCTGATGAAGAGACTCTGTCTGGTCAAATGACTGGAATCTGAAGCTGTCAGCTAGATGGCAGACTTGAGTAAAACAGCCAGGAAAAGGTAACTTTAGCAAGTTATATCTCTCGAACCATAAAGGTTTGAGAGATAAGACTAATAATGATGTTAATCTTTTTTTAATGCCTACAATATTAAATCAGCTTAAAATTAACCATTACTATCCCTTTAAATCAACACAAAATCTTATTTGTCCCTTTGGTGCTGTTATTTTCTCCAGAAATGCCCTGATCTGCTTAGTACATCGGCCTCCTTGAGTGAAGAAGACATCTCCGCAGGACTTTAGGGACCCGCATGATACCTAAGGAACTTTTAATTTTGAATGAGCCCATTGATCATCGTGCTCTCAAAAGCACCATCATTAAATAGGTTTGAGTACTCATTTTCAGTTGAATTTTCTCTTGTGCAATAAAACAGGCTGGACAGAGCTAAAATTACAAGTGACCTTGCTCGAGCCGTTTCCTACTTTATTACCAATTTCTGGCAGATTGTCACAGATAGGCTTGTTATCAAGGGACCTAGACAAAATATGTGATAGCTCTTTCCAGATAGCAATGACCCATGTTTTGTATAAATCCTAAAACTCAAAGCTGATTCCTACTTCAGAATGATTTTTTTTTTTACTTTTATGTTTTTTATCGTGTAAGTGAAGAGTCAGTGCTCAGAATATAACAAAACAAAAAATAGTATAAAGTGAAATTCTAGATTTTATAACCCTGGCTCTATAAGCTATTTAAATTTAAATCACAAAGGAACTGTATGTAAATTAGCAGCTGTTCAGAATGTGGCATTTAATATTCGTGATGAAAAAAATATATTTTTTACGTTAAACTGGCAGTTTTACTGTGTTTCTAAAATGTACTAAAGGCAAATTAAAGGGGCACTGTAGACACAGGAGTAAGTGGCTTCTAAATTGTTTAACAGGAATACTTCCCAAGGCAGGTCTCCTTCAAGAACCAATCAGGGATAGGACTGCCCTAGGTAGGTGTCCTTCTTAGACCAATAAGGGTTAGGACTTCCCAATAAAGGTGTCCTTAATTCATGAGTCAGGCATATGAATCCCCAAGGTAGGTGTCCTTAATCCACGAGTCAGGCATATGAATCCCCATGGTAGGTGTCCTTAATCCACGAGTCAGGCATTGGAATCCCCAAGGTAGATGTCCTTAATCCATGAGTCAGGCATAGGAATCCCCAAGGTAGGTGTCCTTAATCCATGAGTCAGGCATAGGAATCCCCAAGGTAGGTGTCCTTAATCCATGAGTCAGGCACAGGATTTCTCAAGGTAGGTGACCATCATGCATCAGTTAGGGATAGCACTTCATAAGGTAGGTGTCCTTCCTGCACCAATCAGGCATAGGACTCCCTAATGAAGGTGTCTATCCACAAGTCAGGCATAGGTATTCCCAAGGTAGGTGTCCTTAATCCATGACTCCGGCATAGGACTTCCCAACTAGGTGTCCTTCATGCATCAGTCAGTGATAAGGCTTCCCAAGATAGGTGTCCTTCATGCTCCAATAAGGGTTTGGACTTCCCAATAAAGGTGTCCTTCATGCACCTGTCAGAAATAGGACCTCCCAAGGTAGGTGTCCTTCATGAATCAATAGGGGTTATAATTTCCCAATGTAGGTGTCTTTCATGTACCAATAGGGGTTAGAACTTCCCAATGTAGGTGTCCTTCATGCACCAGTTTGGAATAGGACTTCCCAAGGTTGGTGTCCTTCACGCACCAATCAGGCATAGGAATTCCCAAGGTAGGTGTCCTTAATCCACAAGTCAGGTATAGGAATTCCCAAGGAAGGTGACTATCATGCATCTTTTGGGGATAGGACTTCATAAGGTATGTGTCCTTCTTGCACCAGTCAGGAATGGGACTTCCCAAGGTAGGTGCCCTTAATCCATGAGTCAATCAAGGGAATTCCCAAGGTAGGTGTCCTTCATTCATCAGTCAGGGATAAGACTTCCCAAAGCAGATTTCCTTCATGCACCAATCAGGAATAGGACTTCCCAAGGTAGGTGTCCTTTGTGCAAAGGCAATTGGGGAGATTCACAAAACTGTGATAAAGAGGTGATAAAGTGGAGATGACTTCTCCAGTGATATCACTTCTCCAATTCATATGTTATTCTATACAGCCTATTCACTAAGATCTCCAAAAATGAAGAAATCTTAGTGCATGGTCTCCATAGAATAACATAGGAACTGGAGAAGTGATATCACTGGAGAAGTCATCTCCACTTTATCACCTGTTTATCACCGCTTAGTGAATCTCCCCCAATGTGTTTCATACATTGCCTTTGTGACTGCTCTCTGCCTCTCTCTTCCTTGCTATGAGAGTAAGGTAGCGAGCAGACATATATTCAAATAAAATCTGGCAATAGTTGCGGGTATTAACCCCTTCAGTGCTGTTGCTGAGGGCAGGCTGGATGCAGGTCCATTTCTGACCTGCAAATAGTTACTTTATTTTTTTTATCTTAACCCTTTGAGTGCCAGAGGTGTACGGAATGCATTGCTTTGCAATGCATTCCGTACCCCTCTGGCACTCAAAGGGTTAATACATTTAAAGCAAATATTTTATTAAGACATACTACTTATTAAACACATCTGCTGAAGTTTAAAGGGATAGTAATACTTCGTTTTATCTTTATTTTATTTTGTAGGCATTAAAAAAACATGAACAATGATATAAGTCTTATCTCTCAAACCTTTATGGTTTGAGAGATATTCACAAGCAAAGTATCCCCTCCCGCCCCTTTTACTGATGTAACACTGCTCAGCCAGAGCAGAAGGGAGGTGCCCAGGTAGATTGCAGAGAGGGGCAATCTTCAATTAAGATAAGGGAAAAACCTGAAAAACTTGTCAAGGGGGGCAGGGCTTTCATTGCTCTCACAGGAAGAAGATTGTCCCCTTCTGTTATCTGTCTGGTCTATGGACTGGATTCCACATCTGAGAAGAGATGGTTTACACTAGGTAAAAGGGGTGGGGGGGATACTTTGCTTTTGAATATCTCTCACACCACGAGAGATAAGACTTATATCGTTCTTCATGTTTTTTTAATGCCTACAAAATAAAATAAAGATAAAACAAAGTATTACTATCCCTTTAAACAATGAATAATGGGAGTTTTATTGTTGTGAAGCAATGCAATAGTTACAGTTATGCACACCACCACATCGTATCTTTAAACAAAGTGGGAAAATAGGGAGGTAAAGAGGGACATGGGGATTTTCACCCAGGGGGGACAGTGCCCACTTAAAACTGCCCATTTTGTAGGTATGAATGACCGGTCATACCTTTCATGCAGTCTCCATAAAAAATTAACACATTGCTCCAAAATGATCCCAAAAGAAAAAAATAAAAATGATGTTTTTTTACATTTTTATTACCGTTTTCTTTCATTTTAATAAAATAAATGGTGGGTTATCCATATATGTGTTGTATCAAAAGAAAGCCCTAATTGTGTGAGAAAAAAACGTATATAATTTATGTGGCTGGAATAAAATACCTAGAGGGAAAACGCTGTTGAACAAAGACATAGGCAAAAAGGTCAGAATTGCTCCGGTCCTTAACCCCTTAAGGACCGGACATTATGGGACATTTCCGTCCCATAACGTCCGCATAGGGGCACGTTGACGGGCCAGTACACGTGACCTGTCACGTGTATCGGCGCGTCATTATGGGGCTTGAAATAGATCGCTCCGATCTTGGAGCGGTCTATTTCATGCCCCATTTTTACTTACAGCGCTCCCGGTAGAGCGCTGTAAGTAAAATGTACGTGACGTACCAGGACCGTCAAGGGTCTTTCAAGAAAGTTTACCCTTGACGGTCCTGGTACGTCAAGGGTCCCTAAGGGGTTAAAGGGATAGTAATGTTTCATAATAAAATCAGCTCTAATTAATCCCCATAGTATTTGGACTTTGGAGAGTGTTATTTCAGTTCTGTCAGACTTGTAGTTCAAGAGTAATTCAATGACAAAGTATCCCCCTCCCGCCCCTTTTACTGATGTAACACTGTTCAGCCAGATCAGAAAAACTTGTCAAGGGGGCAGGGCTTTCATTGTTCTCATAGGAAGAAGATTGTTTCCTGCTGTTATATGTCTGGTCTATGGACTGCATTCCACATCTGAGAAGAGATGGCTTACACTAGGTAAAAGGGGCGGGAGGGGAAACTTTGCTTGTGAATATCTCTCAGATCATAAAGGTTTGAGAGATAAGACTTATATCATTCTTCATGTTTTTAATGCCTACAAAATAAAATAAAGATAAAACGAAGTATTACTATCCCTTTAAGTGCAATCCACCACAGATTTTCCCAGTCATTAAGGGGTTAACCAGCTCTGTATTCAGTTGGTTAACCCCTTAGGGTCCGACGATCCCGCGGTGTCTGGTCCTTTAAGGACCAGATAGACGCGTTCAACATGCCGTCCCACGTGACTGATCACGTGGGGCGGCACATCGAAAGCAGGACTGAAAGAGATCGCTCCGGTCTTGGAGCGATCAATTTCAGTCCACGGTATTACTCACCGCGCTCCTGCAGGAGCGCGGTGAGTAAAAGTACGTGACGTACCAGGACCGTCACTGGTCCTTAACCCTTTGAGTGCCAGAGGGGTACAGAATGCATTGCTTTACAATGCATTCTGTACCCCTCTGGCACTCAAAGGGTTAAGTGCCGGACCAGTGTGACGGTCCGGGTACGTCACAGGACGCGAAGGGGTTAATAAGATAGCAATGATTGTTACTTGTCAAACATAAACATTGCGATCCTTTACTGGAAATGTTATCAGCAGTAAAAGCTAAAATGAAAGTTTATCCCGCATACATCATTGCGAGTAACCTGGACGCAGCTTGCCTGGGTAAAAAAAACATTAAAATGATTGTTTTGTTTCTTTGTATACAAAAAAATCAATAAGTACCATAGAGATAAAAATGCATTAACATTAGTTTTTGTTTTCTTCTGACATGAAAAATCGATAAGAACAATGGTAACAAATTCTTAAAAATATACTGGATTTTAAAGGGATATGGCCTCTGAAAATAGATCCGAGCAGCCGCAGGCTAACCTGTTTAATAAGATCAGTTCTTTATTGGATTTCTTACATTCGTCATTCTGTAGCTAAATCAAAAATAAAACCACTTTATGCATTTTTACTGCGTCTGTTTCCATTCCTCTTTTTCTTGTCTATATTTTTCATATCTTTAGGAACTTGAAAATACCATGAAAATGGATAAGGGGGCAAATTTATAAAGACAGAAAAAAATCAATACAGAGGTCATATGTATAAGTCAAATGTGGAGCAATTCTGGGAAGAAGTAATTACACTGTATATTGATATTGCACTGTCTGATAGCCCAGTCTTGTTCCACTGTCCCGCTGGGATTAAAAGGACCACACAAACACTGTCTGACACCGCAGGCTTGTTCCATTGTCCAGTACTAATCACGGAACCACACATATACTGTCTGATACCCCAGCCTTGTACCACTGTTCACTGACAGTGAGAGAATACCACATACACTGTCTGACCCTCCAGCCTTGTTCCTCTGATCCACTGGTATTAAAGGGATCATAACACTTATTTTTATCTTTATTTTATTTTGTAGGCATTAAAAAAACAATATAAGTCTTATCTCTCAAACCGTTATGGTTTGAGAGATATTCACAAGCAAAGTTTCCCCTCCCGCCCCTTTTACCTAGTGTAAACCATCTCTTCTCAGATGTGGAATCCAGTCCATAGACCAGACAGATAACAGCAGGGGACAATCTTCTTCCTATGAGAACAATGAAAGCCCTGCCCCCCCTTGACAAGTCTTTCAGGTTTTTCCCTTATCTTAATTGAAGATTGTCCCTCTCTGCAGTCTACCTGGGCACCTCCCTTCTGATCTGGCTGAGCAGTGTTACATCAGTAAAAGGGGCGGGAGGGGGATACTTTATCATTCAATTACTCTTGAACTACAACTCTGATAGTATTGAAATAACACTCTCCAAAGTCCAAATACTATGATGATTAATTAGAACTGCTTTTATTATGAAACATTACTATCACTTTAAAGGGATACTAATGTCCTATAATAGTTTTATTTTGTATTGTAGATTTAAAAAAAATAAATTACGTGCAACAAATCCCATCTCTCAAACCTTTATGGTAAGTTCCCCCTCCCTCCCCTTCTCCTGACGTCAGCGCTCTACTAACAGTAGGAGATCCCGGTCCTAGGACCAGCCTGTGGCTCTGCAGCAGAGCCGAAATAGCGATATTTAAAAATAATTACTTATTTGGAACAGTCTACAAAGTGAGCTTGGCTTGCAAACATATTTTGTACACCGTTCCAATGAAGTAGTTCTTTTTAAATAACGCTATTTCGGCTCTGCTGAAGAGCCTCCTTGAGTTAGACGACTTTACAGCTGACATCAGGAGAAGGGGAGGGAGGGGGGAACTTTAGCTGTGAAAATCTCTCAAACCATAAAGGTTTGAGAGATGGGATTTTCTGCACATCATTTTTTTTTCATCTTCAATACTGTATAAAATTATTATTGGGCATTACTATCACTTTAACACAACCACACCAGGCACGTGCACACATAGACACCAAGGGGACCTTGAGCACATGCCCTTTTTTGTCCAAAGTGCCCTCGTGCCCTTTTAACAAAAAAAAAAAAATTGCCTCACCGCCCTCACTAACCCCCCACCTCCCAGTCAGGTCGGTGCCTCCTTCAGGACAGACCTGTAGATGCTGCACTCCCTTGCCTGCTCTTTAGTATTACAGAGCGCTGGGAGATGACATCATCTCCCAGTGCTCTGCATGAAGAGAAGACTGCGCAGGAGCTCCAGCAGCTACAGGTCTGTGCCAAAGGAGGCACATACAGACCTCTCCTGCCGCTGGACCACCAGGGAAGAGGTAGGAAATGGACACTGGGGGGCAATGTGGATCTGATGGGGGGCAAGATGGAGATGATGGCAATGTAGAGATGATGGGGCAAAGTATGTGAGGGTAAGTTGGAGTTGATGGCAATATGGAGCTGATGGGGCAATATTGAAATGAAGGGGGCAATGTGAGGTTAAATTGGAGCTAATGGGGCAATATGGAGCTGATGGGGGCAATATGGAGCTGATGGGGGCAATGTGCGGGTAAGTTGGAGCTGATGGGGCAATATGGAGCTGATGGGGGCAATGTGAGGGTAAGTTGGAGCTGATGGGGCAATATGGAGCTGATGGAGGCAATGTGAGGGTAAGTTGGAGCTGATGGGGCAATATGGAGATGATGGGGCAATATGGAAATGATGGGGGCAATGTGGAGCTGATGGGGGCAATATGGAGCTGATGGGGGCAATATGGAGCTGACAGGGGACAATGTAAGGGCAATATGGAGATGATGGGGGCAGTGTGGAGATTAGGAGCATTGTGGAGGTGTCCAGTGGAGATGATCAATGGGGGGGGGCTCTTCAGATTTCTGTGCCTACCGGCTCCTGAGATGTAAATTCTTTTCTTTTTTTAAAAACATATATCCTATATAATAATTCGCTAAGTTGTGTGTAACGCCCGACATGCGCAGTAGACACTGCTGCGCGTGCGGCAGTCATGTGCAGTACAGACTGCCCGCGCCGGCTGATACAGAGCTGGGCGCTCAGAAGGAGCGTCCAGCTCTGTATCAGCCATGGCGCGGGCAGTGTCTGCTGCACGTGACTGCCCCGCGACAGGCTGCCAGAGGCACTGTGGCCCGCGTAACGGGCTGTTCAACTAGTTTTGAATAAATAATTATGAGAAGTGCCCTTTTTTCATTTGAGCCCCTGCCCCCTAAAGTGTCTGGTCACGTCGCTGAACCACACATACACTGCCTGACATCTCAGCCTTGTTCCATTGTCCCACTACTAGTCACAGAACCACACATACACTGCCTGACATCTCAGCCTTGTTCCATTGTCCCACTACTAGTCACAGAACCACACATAGACTGTCTGACACCCCAGCCTTGTTCCACTATCTCACTGGTAATAACAGACCACACATAGACTGACGCCCCAGCATTGTTCCACTATCTCACTGGTAATAACAGACCACACATAGACTGTCTGACACCCCAGCCTTGTTCCACTGTCCCACTGGTAATAACAGACCACACATACCCTGTCTGACACCTCAGCCTTGTTCCACTGTCCCACTGGTAATAACAGACCACACAGACTGTCTGACACCCCAGCCTTGTTCCACTGTCCCACTGGTAATAACAGACCACACATAGACTGACGCCCCAGCCTTGTTCCACTATCTCACTGGTAATAACTAGTGTTGAGCGAGCGTGCTCGGCCGATGCTCGGATCGGCTCGAGCATCGCTCTGCTCTGCACATGGCGGTACTCGTACGAGTACCGCCATGTGCTCGCCCGACATGTTCGGGTGAAGAGGATCTGTGCCGGAAGAGGCACAGATCCGAAGACGCTCCGCTGGACCACCAGGGAATGGAGGTACGGGGGCATTGCGGAGATGAAGGGGGCATTGCGGAGATGAAGGGGGACATTGTGGAAGAGGGGCATAGACTCTATGCCCCTCTTCCACAATGTCCCCCTTCATCTCCGCTATGCCCGTCTTCCACAATGTGCCCCTTCATCTCCGCTATGCCCCTCTTCCACAATGTCCCCCTTCATCTCCTATGCCATAGAGGAGATGAAGGGGGACATTGTGGAAGAGGGGCATAGCGGAGATGAAGGGGGACATTGTGGAAGAGGGGCATAGACTCTATGCCCCTCTTCCACAATGTCCCCCTTCATCTCCGCTATGCCCCTCTTCCACAATGTCCCCCTTCATCTCCGCTATGGCATAGGAGATGAAGGGGGACATTGTGGCAGAGGGGCATAGCTGAGATGAAGGGGGACATTGACCAGGCACCCTCCGCTCATCAGAGCAGGGGGTGCCTGGTTTAATGCTCGAGTGCTCCCATTCATTTGAATGGGGCTCGGGTACTCGGCCGAGCACTCGAGCATCAGGGGGTGCTCGGTCAGAGCACCCGAGCACCCGAGCATCGGGGTGCTCGCTCATCCCTAGTAATAACAGACCACACATAGACTGACGCCCCAGCCTTGTTCCACTATCTCACTGGTAATAACAGACCACACATAGACTGACGCCCCAGCATTGTTCCACTATCTCACTGGTAATAACAGACCACACATAGACTGTCTGACACCCCAGCCTTGTTCCACTGTCCCACTGGTAATAACAGACCACACATACCCTGTCTGACGCCCCAGCCTTGTTCCACTATCTCACTGGTAATAACAGACCACACATAGACTGTCTGACACCCCAGCCTTGTTCCACTGTCCCACTGGTAATAACAGACCACACATACCCTGTCTGACGCCCCAGCCTTGTTCCACTATCTCACTGGTAATAACAGACCACACATAGACTGACACCCCAGCATTGTTCCACTATCTCACTGGTAATAACAGACCACACATAGACTGACGCCCCAGCATTGTTCCACTATCTCACTGGTAATAACAGACCACACATAGACTGACACCCCAGCATTGTTCCACTATCTCACTGGTAATAACAGACCACACAGACTGTCTGACGCCCCAGCCTTGTTCCACTATCTCACTGGTAATAACAGACCACACATACCTTGTCTGACACCCCAGCCTTACTCTACTGTCTCACTGGTAACAGACCACACATAGACTGACGCCCAAGCCTTGTTCCACTATCTCAGTGGTAATAACAGACCACACAGACTGTCTGACACCCCAGCCTTGTTCCACTGTCCACTGGTAATAACAGACCACACATACCCTGTCTGACACCCCAGCCTTGTTCCACTGTCCCACTGGTAATAACAGACCACACATACACTGTCTGACACCCCAGCCTTGTTCCACTGTCCCACTGGTAATAACAGACCACACATACACTGTCTGACACCCTAGCCTTACTCTACTGTCTCACTGGTAATAACAGACCACACATAGACTGACGCCCCAGCCTTGTTCCACTATCTCACTGGTAATAACAGAACACACATAGACTGTCTGACACCCCAGCCTTGTTCCACTGTCTCACTGGTAATAACAGACCACACATACACTGTCTGACACCCCAGCCTTACTCTACTGTCTCACTGGTAATAACAGACCACACATACACTGTCTGACACCCCAATCCTGTTCCACTCGTAGTCACTGAATCAAACAAACACTATCTGACACCCACATCTGTGTTGTTCCACTATTCTGGCTCTCAAAGGGTTAAAAGTCCCTTTCAAATCGATGGGAATTGTGGAAATGCTTATCTGTCGTTTGTGGTGCGGTTATTTAGCTCCAGAATTGCACCTTCCATATTGGTGCAGAAACGAAAGCTACTGGAATGGAGCAATGAGTTTCGAACAGCAACTACGGCAAAGAGAGTTAACCCTTTGAATGCCAGAGAGGTATCCAACGCATTGCGCTGCCATGAGTTGGATACCTCTCTGGCACTCAAAGGGTTAAACTACACAATGTATTTTCTCCAAATCACATTGTATATTTCAATAACCCAGCTTCTTCAGCGAGGCCACATTTAGAGGGCTGAACAGTAATGCAAAAAAGAAAACATTTTCTGCTGCGTATGATAAAATTCCACCTTTATATTCCGTGTAATGTCTTCAGCTAATAGACATCAGCTCCTGCCTCGGTGATCTTTTGTCTCCTATTCCCCTTGGAACGTTTTTGCTCGGGTTCCGCTGGCCCTCGCATTGGTTATCTTTGCTGAAGGCGAGAATTTCAAACTAGCTTATTACCTGTAAGCAAGGTCAAGCAATTTCATTTGGCTGCCTGGTCTGGCCTTAGGTTTACCTAACGGCTTGTAATGGAAAGTCCAGTATTAATGCCAACTTTGAGAAAACAACCACGTTTTTCCTGGAGAGAGTTGTTATTCCTCCTTGACTGGTTCTCCCATCATCCATAAACCAATTCAAATTAGCACTGCAAAGTTCTATATTAAGGATCATTTTAAGTCACTTCTCCCTGGGACAGTATAATGTGGCAGGCTATCATAACATACTGCATGCTAGACATGTCTCTGGAGACAGTGCTCACATCCACGGGGTTGTATTATATTAACTACACCTGTCTTGTCCTCTTGCTTAAAGGGATAGTAATACTTTATTATTACTATCCCCCATATTGCACATATTTGCAAAATAATTTAATAGTCCACAGGTTCATCTCTCAAACCTTTATGGTTTGAGAGATAACTGAAGGCAAAGTTCCGCCCTCCCTCCCCCTTCCCTGAAGTCAGAGTTGTGCTGACTGCAGGGATATCCGGTCTGACATTCATCAGGCGGCTCTGCAGCAGAGCTGCAATCGCATTAGTGAAAAAGAATTATTTAATTGAAATGGTCTTCTACATGTGCTTGCAAACCAAACACAAACCAAGCACATGTAGAAGGCCGTTTCAGTGAAATAATTATTTTTCAGTAACTGGATTGTGGCTCTGCTGCAGAGCCGCCTGATGAAAGTCAGACCAGATATCCCTGCAGTCAGTACAACGCTGACTTCAGGGAAGGGGGAGGGAGGGGGGAACTTTGCCTTTGATTATCTCTCAAACCACAAAGGTTTGAGAGATGAACCTGGGGTTTTTTAAATTATTTTACAAATATCTACAATATGGGGGATAGTAATAATAAAGTATTACTATACCTTTAAAGTGACGCTCAACTAGAAACGAGCCTGCAATACAAGTTTGCAGGCTCTCTAGGAATGGTGTCCTACCCAGGGTGCAATCCCTTTTAGCCCACTAGTGCCTTTCACTAAGGCACTAAATCATGTCATATTGGCCCTGACATTATAGTTGTCCAACCACGAAATACCAGGCAATGCATCTCTGAATAAAAGAAGCAACAAAATTCAGACATTTGTTTTAGCCACATTGGGCCTCATCAGTGAGGTGAAGCTGATCTTTCTAAGCACTGTAAGCATGGGGTCCAATGCTGGATTCCCCCTGTTACCACTGGGGTGACTAATCCCAAGGATAATTTGCATATGTATATTAAAATTCAGTGACACTCAACTAGGAACAAACATGCAATACAAATTTGCAGGCTCTATAGGAATGGTGTCCTATCCAAGGTGCAAGCTCTTTTAGCCCACTAGTGCCTTTCACAGAGAGGAAATATCCTAAAGTACATCATATTGGTCCTACCATTACAGCAGTCCAGCCACGAAGTGCCAGGCAATAGACTTGTGCACGGCAAAAATTTTCGGTAAAATTCGATTTCGGACCAATTTTTTTTTTTTAATTCTGAGGATCCTAATTTCGGACTGGACCTGTTTGATTCAGACGAAATTCATCAATAGTCCGAATTATTCGGACAAATTTTTTAAAAAATTTTAAATATTCAATAAAAAATTTAAATTAAACAAATCTATATATATAAAAGAAGACTTCTGTGTGCCTGGCAAACACACCCAGGGGTGGTATTAAGGAGGAGTTACTGTTCCCATTGGGTGATTCAATCATGCAGGGAGTTGGCCCGCCCCCACTATGGAGCCCGCCCACCACTATCAAAGTCAGAAAAAAACAATATGGCTGCCATTTGCTCCTACACCACAGACAAACACACATGCCCCACTCACGCACCACCACACACACATATGCCCCACTCACACAGCACCAAACAGACATGCTCCCACTTACACACACAGCACCACATACACACACAAAGCCAGAAATAAATATGGCTGACACACACACACACAGTCACTCACCCTGACTCCCAGTGGCCTCAGCAGGACCTGTAGTGCAGCACCAGGGGAACAAAATGGCACTCAAAGGGTTAAGGTAGGCCCTCTGCTGAATTATTTCTTCACTGTCATCATTTGCCATGCAAGACACAGGACAGACAGCCATCAGGTACACACTTAACCCACTGACTGCCACAGGGTTATGTATCAAGTTTTACCCCTCAGGGAGTGTGTTCAAACCCCTTACACTGTAAACTTGCATTTCCCTCCCACTTCTCCTCATTCCCCAGCCTATTACTAACACTTTTCCACATTTCTCTTAAGCCCCGCCCCTACTCACGATTAAGCCCCGCCCACTGTTAACCCAAATTGCCCCATTGCTCTCTCCACATCAGCAGCACATGACGGACTCCACAAGTAAAAGTTCCAAGGTATAACACACACATGCCCCACTCACACAGCACCAAACACCCATACACACACACAAAGCCAGAAAGAAAGATGGCTGACACACAGTCACTCACACTGACTCCCAGTGGCCTCAGCAGGACCTGTACTACAGCCACTGAGGAACAAAATGGCACTCAAAGGGTTAAGGTAGGCCCTCATTGCTCAGTTATTTCTTCACTGTCATCATTTGCCATGCAAGACATAGGACAGACAGCCATCAGGTACACACTTAACCCACTGACTGCCACAGAGTTGTGTATCAAGTTTTACCCCTCAGGGAGTGTGTTCAAACCCCTCACACTGTAAACTTGCATTTCCCTCCCACTTCTCCTCCTTCCCCAGCCTATTACTAACACTTTTTCACATGTATGTTAAGCCCCGCCCCTACTCGCGATTAAGCCCCGCCCACTTTTAAACCACATTGCCCCATTTGTCTCTCCACATCAGCACCACATCAGTCCCCTCTAGGGACTCCACAAGTCCGTTTTCCCAGGTATGAATACATTTCCCACTGCTATTTAACTCTCATATGCCTCTCTATATCTTAACACTTTGACTGCCAGAGGGGTGCACAACTCATGAGTGCATGTGTTTCTGCTCATATATGTTGTGTGTGTACATCTCTGTTACATATGTGTGTCCATCTCCAGTGAGTCTGTGTGTGTGCGCGTGTCTTTTGCATGTCTCTGCCGCTCACTGTGTGTATGTGCATACCTCCCAACATTTCACATGGCCAAAGAGGGACACTGTAGTTTTAGGTGATATTGTTGGGGGCGTGGCTTGTGGGCGGGGCATTCATAAGAATTTTTAGGTTATTTCATGACCTATTACTGACTATTTATGTAACTGAATAAATGATTTAGTGCGAGACTAAAGTATTTTCTTTGCACACACTAATGTATAAGCACATATACTGACGTTTATTGCTTTATTGCTGTAGAGCAAAGTAATACACGCCACACAGTCAGGGCTGGTGCAAGGATTTTTGCCACCCTAGGCAAAACCTAATTTTGCCGCCCATTTCGCTCCGCCCCTTGTGTCCCACCCCTTTATACCCTGCCTACTTATACCCCACCTCTTTTCATGATTATCCTCTCTCTGTCCCCTGAGCCACTCTGCCCCTGGTCTGGAGATGCCTGTAAGAGATGCCCCCCACCAGCTCCAACTTGCCCCTTATCAGCTTCACTTTGGCCCACCAGCTCCACTTTGCCACCATCACATCCAACTTGCCACCATCAGCTCCACTTTGCCCCCCATCCACTCCAATTTGCCCCCCATCTGCTCTAACGTGCCCCCAACAGCTCCACTTTGCCCCCTCAGCTCCACTTTGCCCCCATCAGCTCCACTCTGACCCCCATCCTCTCCAACTTACCCCCATCAGCTCCACTTTGCCCCCCATCCGCTCTAACTTGCCCCCATCCGCTCCACTATGCCCCCCATCCGCTCCAACTTGCCCCCCCATCCGCTCCAACTTGCCCCCCATCCGCTCCACTTTGCCCCCCCTTCAGCTCCAACTTGCCCCCCTCAGCTCCAACTTGCCCACCCTCAGCTCCACTTTGACCCTCATCCGCTCCACTTTGCCCCCATCAGCTCCAACTTGCCCCCACCAGCTCCACTATGCCCCCTCAGCTCCAGCTTTCCCCTAACAGCTCCAACTTGCCCCCATCATCTCCACTTTGCCCCACATCCGCTCCAACTTGCGCCCTCAGCTCCACTATGCCCCCTCAGCTCCAACTTGCCCCCCATCACATACCTGTAGCTCCCGCGCAGTCTTCTCTGCAGTAATGCAGAGCGCGGCGGGAGATCATGACTCCCAACGCGCTCTGCATTACTAAAGATCCGACCAGATGAGGGAGCGCTGTAGCAACACAGACCTGACTGTGTTGTGGTTCCCTGCGTGGTGTGTGTGGGCGCAGCTCTTCTCCGCTGCATGCCCGCGCCCCCAGTACGTGTGCGCCCTAGGCTGGTGCCTACCTCGCCTATAGGTGGAGCCGGCCCTGCACACAGTCTGACCTCCTAAAAAGAGGGACAACAGGGTGGGAAAGAGGGACAGAGGGATTTGGCCCTCAAAGAGGGACTGTCCCTCCTAAAGAGGGACACTTGGGATGTATGGTATGTGCCTGCCTGTATGTTGCATATGTCTGTGTTTATCAGTGTGTCTGCATTTCACACACGTGCGCCCAATGGTCATAACATGACGGGCAACGCCGTCCCACGTTGCTAGTAAAAATATAAAAATCCATTAAACTACATTAATAATAATATTAAATCGCTAATGAGACAAGAAGGGGTATTTTATAAACCCCTACACACTTATAAATGTATATGTCACATCAAATTAAAGCCCTTTCTGCCCTTTAAAAAAATGGTATATAATATGTGTTTGTGCCATAAATGAGAAAGATAGCAATTATGGTTGAACACACACAGCGCAAAAATGGCAAAATTGCTTGTGTCCTTAAGTGGTTAATATCTGTACTTTGCATGAACTGTAAAGCACCTGTTTTACCACATCTATTTTTAGCAGTATGTAGCAACACTGTAATAGTTTCAGGCGGGAAAGCGCCGCGGCCTCTATTTTTAGTAGCATGTAGCAAAATGTAATGGGTTCAGGCAGGAAAGTACCATCCGAATTTCTGAAATTTACACCGAAATTTTGGACTAGGTCCTTTTTGGATTCTGATTTTTTTGTGTGGACGTAGCTTGGCTTTCAAAAGGTCCGAACGATGCCGAATACATCTTATTCATCCGAATTCCGAAATTAGCCTAACTGAATCTCGCAAGTCTACCAGGCAATTCCTCTCTGAACAAGAGAAGCAGCCAACCCCAGCAGTACGTTTTGGTCTTACTGGGCCTCATCAGTGAGGTGCAGCTGATCTCTCTAGGCACTGTGAGCACGGGGTCCAGTGCTGGATTCCCCTATTACCCTTATATTACTCTTAATATACATATGCAAATTACCCTTGTGATTTGTCACCCCAAGGGTAATAAGGGGAATCCAACAGTTTGGACCCCTTGCTATCAGTGCTTAGAGAGATTAGCTGCACCTCACTGATGAGACCCAACAAGGCCAAAACATATGTCTGGGGTTTGTTGCTTCTGTTGTTCAGAGAAGAATTGCTTTGTATTTTGTGGTTGGACTGCTGTTATGGTGGCATCAGAATGATGTGGTTTAGGATATGTCCTCTCTGTGAAAGGCACTAGTGTGCTAAAAGAGACCGCACCCTGGGTAGAACACCATTCCTATAGAGCCTGCAAATAAGTATTTCAGACTCATTCTTAGTTGAGCATCTCTGACTCTTAATATACTCTCGCTTGAAGGGACAATAATGTCCCAGAAAAAATATTTAGCATTTTGTAGGGCTTAAAAAGTTGAATTGAATGCAAAAAGGCCTCTCTCTCAAACCGCTATGGTTTGAGATATATCTGCATTCAAAGTTTGACGTTTCCTGCTGTCAGCTGTAAAGTTGAGATCCATGTCGGTCGACACAGAGGCTGTTCAGCAGAGCCGCAATCGCGTTATTTAAAATGAATGACTTCATTGGAATGGTCTAAAAGGTGTGCTTGCAAACCAGCACACTTTGTAGACCATCCCAATAAAGTCATTCTTTTTAAGTAACGCGATTGTGGCTCTGCTGAAGAGCCTCCATATTGGCCGACATGGATCTCCCATAGTGGTTTGAGAGATAGAGTTTTTTTAATTCAATTCAACATGTTAAGCCCTACAAAATGCTAAATATTTTTTTTCTGGGACATTACTCTCCCTTTAAAGCAATAATAAACTTCTTTTTATGAAAAACTATAGGTTATATGACCTTTCTTGCTGTGTTAAATAAGGGAACTCCTACAGCAGACATTTGACACCTGAGGACATGTTTGAGCTCCCCTGCTGTGGAATAACTGAATGTCAGCGGGGATATGCACTAAGGTCTGATAACAAGGCGATAACTTATCCAGTGTGATCACTCCTCCACTTTCTATGTTATTCTACGGAGCCTGTGCACATTATCATAGAATAGCATAGGAATTTGAGAATTAATCTCAATGGAGACATTATCTCCTCTTCTACGTCACCTGTTTATCACATCTTAGGGCAAGATGTTCAAAATGTCTTCATAATGAAAAACTTGTCATATCATGAGTTGGTGGTAAAAGAAGGATGATATTTTCATAAGTAAATCCGTCACGTTTGAAAATTCATCTAAAGAATTAAAAATGACGGTAAGAAGATCTTAAAAATTGTCTTTCAATTTGTCTTTGAAACGAACATTTTCAAAGAAACAAAAGACTTTTTTTGTCTTTGAAACAAATTTTTCTTCTCCAAGTTTAGACCATTTTTATTATGTCGGGAAAAAATGACGTTAATCAGATAAAAAAATGACGTTCAAACGAATATTTTTTTCTGAAAATACCTTACATTATGACGGAAGACTAAGCCACACCCACTTTTAAGACGGCTTTTTCCCTTTGATGGAGATGGCGGAATTGGATGCAAAAAATGACAAACATATCTGAGAATTGACGGATCATGGTGTAAGAACTTTTTTATTCTGATTACAGACAATTTCAGTTACCACCACTTTCTGAACATTTCGCCCTTAGTGTACAACACCTCAATGGAGCTATTGATGAACATTTTGTCAATTAGTGGGCACTGGTAATGTAAAAAAATAAAAGTTTAAATTATAATAACTCTGGAAAGACTTACCTCCATCAGTAGGAGACCTTGGGGGAGATGCCCTAAGCAGTGATAAAGAGGGGATAAAACAGAGATTACTTTCCCAGTGATATCACTTCTCCAATTCCTATGTTATTCTATGGAGTCTAAACACTAAGATTTCTCCAACTTTGGGGATCTTATTGCGTAGGCTGTAAAGAATAACATAGGAACTGGAGAAAGGATATCACTGGAGAAGACATCTCTGCTTTATCACCTCATTATCAGACCTTAGTGCATAAGCCCGCAGTTGTTTTACTCAGCAGGAAAATGATATATGGTTCATAAGAAGTGTACTGTTCTTTTAAAGTTACGGTAAATTCACACATTTAGATCTTTCAAGTGAAACTATTAAATGAGATGGATAAAATGTTGTATGCTCACATTCACACAACGATAACCAGTCATACCGTATACCGGCAGTAGTTTAACCCTATGAATGTGAGAGAGGTATCCAATGCATTGAAATTGGACACCTTTCTGGCACTTAAATGTTTAACCCTTCGAGTGCTTGGAGGGTACGCAATGCATTGCAAAACAATACGTTGCATACATCTCTGGTGCTAAAAGTCAGGTTTTTCACTCCTATGTGACAGTCTGATATGAGTATGGAAATTTCCTTTGTGCAGTGACACATGGGAGTGAAAAACATGACTTGTAGCACCATTGAGGGGCCACTATGCCTAAGGACAAGACACTTTATCTTCTTCATTCTTGATTGGTGCTTATCACAATATTTGTGTCTTAGTCTCCCTAAGTATAAGGTGATCCCAGGCATGGGCCTTGTCTCCATATGCCTAGAAGGAATCAGCTGCATCACACTGACGAGGCCCACGTAGGCCAAAAAGTACATCTGTGGTTTTGCTGATTCTCTTTTGCAGGGTAGGATTTGCCTGACATTTCGGAGCTGGACTGTCAGAGGGTGGGACCAGTCTGATTTGAATATGGAGATTTCCTTTGTGCAGTGGCACATGGGAGTGAAAAATGTGACTTGTAGGAGCATTGAAGGGCCACTATGCCCAAGAACAAGACACTTTATCTTGTTCGTTCTTGATTGGTGTTCATCACAATATTTATTTCTTAGTCTCCCTGAGTATAAGGGTATCCCAGACATGGGCCTTGAGGGAATCAGCTGCATCACACTGACGAGGCCCACATAGGCCGAAAAGTACATCTGTGGTTTTGCTGATTCACTTTTGCAGAGAGGATTTATTGGACATTTTGGAGCTGGACTGTCTGTGGGCGGGACCAGTCTGATATGAATATGGAAATTTTCTCTCTGCAATGGCACATGGGAGTGAAAAACGTGACTTGTAGCAGCATTGAGGGGCCACTATGTCCAAGAACAAGACACTTTATTTTGTTCGCTCTTGATGGGTGTTCGTCACAATATTTGTTTCTTATTAACCATTTGAGTGCCAGCAACAGCACTGCACAATACATTGCTCACTCCTCTTGCACTAGAAGTGTTAAACCATCAGAGCTTGTAGGTGCAGTCAGACGCCGGGCCATCTGAGCTCATCTGTCTTTTCTGAGAGGAAACAGAAACACTGATTAAAACATCAGAGATGTAGATGCAGTCAGATGTATGTCGTTCATGGTGACACGCGCTGGGATCAGCTGCTAGAGGGGAATTACTCCTCTCTCTCTCTTTACTTCTTTACTGTCATCGTCCCTTTGGATGTTCTTTTGATCTCTCTGTTTGATGACTAAGTATCTTGGTTGCACATGTTTATATATTGATGCACTTTTATCTGTGTCATTCATTATGACTGGCTTGTTTGTTTTTCCTCTTGCACTGTTAGGGTATTTTCTTTGTGAATAATTGTATGGATATTTTATTTTTTAGTCTAGGGAGAGATCTGTATACTTACCATTAAATGTGGGTTATATAATTTCGTTGGGGCTTTGATGGTATATCTAGTTCTTATTAGTATTGATGCACTTTACATTATGATAATGTTGACTTGATATACCTCATATATACTGAAGGTAGGGTGCCACATTTCCATTCTGCCATTCCAGGACATGTGGTCACCCTAATCCCGTGGCTGACACTCCCGCTGGCATTGACCATCTTTGTGAGGATGACACAGAGTAAGAGTTCCCAGTGGGAACAGCCTCAGAAAGAAGGTCAGTGCCGGCGGGATCCTCAGCCACGGGTCTCACTTGAAGCTCCAGCAAATCTGCTCCACCCCAGCTGTCTCGCATGCACCAGCCCAGCCAGCCAATGACATGTATTTGCTCAGCCAGCCAATGAGGACCATATAGCAAATACATTTCATTGGCTGGCTGGCTGGACTGGCGCATGTTGCTCAATTCCAGGACTCTTTGTTGTCCCGGTGGTGGGTGACCCAAGAAGCGGGACACAGACCCCCAATAAGGGACGGTCCCGGGCATTCTGGGACGTGTGGTTGCCCTAACTGGAGGGACTATGGTGTTTTCCCCTCTTTTTTCATTTTTTAATTGTTTCTAAATGTTTTGTGAATTTGTACCAATAAAGCATTTATATTTGATTATTATTTTTGCTTACCTGTGTGCCTCCATTACCAGACCTCTGTTTTTGGGAGTGAGCTAGGAGGGGGTCTCTCTTTCTTCCCCTGTTGGTTTTCACTGCCAATATTTTTTTTAGGTAGATGTATCTTAAAGGGATAGTAATACTTAAAATGTAAAAAACTATATGTCGTAAGGTTTATCCCCCTGAGTAAAACAACGGTACTCCCACTGGTGAGACATATTTTATTAAAAAATTATAGCAGCTCAAACTTGAATGTTTTAGGTGCAATATCACAGTAGCCTGAAAATTTACAGTGGCGCTGTTGCTACAGCATCCTATGGACGGCTCTGGTCTTTAGACCATAAATCTCCATACGATGGTGTAGCAACAGCGCCACTCTAAATTTTCAGGCCACTGTGATATTGCACCTAAAAAATTCAAGTTTGAGCAGTTATAATTATTTAATAAAATATCTCTCAGCAGTGGGAGTACCCTTGTTTTATTTGGGGACATAAACCCTACAACATATTTTTTTACATCTTAAGTATTACTATCATTTTAAGCTGTTTTTCAAATATTAATCACATTCTGGACACTTAACTTTCCCAATACTCACCCCCCCTTTTTCACCTTCCTCTTCACCCTCCCCCATACATTTCCCTTTTCAGCCTTCTTCTCTTTGTCTCTTTTACACTCTAATGCTCTGTGCATCTCATGTCTCAAATCTTCAGTATTTCCCTTCCGCCTCTACATCAATGTTTCCCTTGTGTGCAGTGTCTTGCTACCTGCCCACCCCCCAGTCACACACTAACACATTATCTCTCTAACTAGTAACTGTGTCATAGATGTGCATTTCTTTTTATAAAGCACAGTATCTTGAATTTATTAGTCCACTAAATGTTAGAGAGCTCTCCAATGTATTGATTTACAAACCACTATAAGCTTCTCTAGCATTTAAGGGCTTGAAGTGGAACTTTGACCCTCTATTTACTTTAAAACACAATAGTTTAAGACAAAGCTTTAAAAAAAAAAAAAAAATACCCATTAACGCCACAAATTCCTCTTCCTGCAGTATATGTTATACCACACGGCTCCGCAGGACGTCCCCTGTTCTCAAGATTTCCCACCACCTCCACCCCAGCTCTCCCAGGAGAGACCGTACTTGCTTCATTCTGTGTATGTTTGCAACTTTTTGCAATGTGTTGCGTACCCATCTGGCATTCAAGGGGTTAAACTATGTATTAGTGTGCTGGATATGGATGCTTTTGACTTGTTTGTTTGTTTTTTACACAAGAAGACAGAAGCGAAGAAAGAAGACAGAAGAGAAGATAAAAGAGAAGATAGAAGAGAAGATAGAAGGACAGAAGATAACCAGGAAGCTGAGGACTCCGCTGGACATTAGGATTAATGGTGTTATTTGTAATGTGATGTTTTTTTTTTACTTAAAGCAGAACTACCACCCAACACAATCATTAACTTCACTAAGTCCCCAGCCCCTACTTAGGGTTGCCACCCAGCCGGTATTTTACCGGCAGGCCGGTAAAAAATTGGCTTCTGTCCAATGTTAAGTCTATGGAGGGAATGCCATGGCCGGTATTTTTTTGAAGAAAATGTGGCAACCCTACCCCTACTAAGCAGCTAGTCGCCAGAATAATGACCTTATTTACTAGATTTCTGCTCTCTTCCCCGGCTGACAGGCAGGACGAGCACGGACATCTTGCCATTGTGATGTCCGCGCGCCTGTGCTGTCAGTCCCAGTCGGGTCTAGGAGGCGATTCTATGAACCATTTGGCTCCGGCCGAGACTGACAGAGCAGGCGCACCATAAAGTTTTGAGAGATAAGACTTACATTGATGTTAATCTTTTTTTAATGTCTAAAATATGAAATCAACTTAAAATTAACCATTACTATCCCTTTAAGGTTAATATTGGCCCTCTTAAAACTGAGACAGGTGAATTAAATAGTAAGGGATAGACTATGGATGACAACACATTATTTCTTCTGTATATACAAAGGAAGCAAAAATGGTAGGCTATGGGTAAACAGAAAGAATTACAGAATTGGCACTGAAGACAAAGTCCAAAAGAGACTGGAAATGTTTCTGGTAAATAAAGCACCTGGATCTGTTTACATATACCCAAGTTACTTAAGGAAGTTAGTTCAGTAATAGCAATACCATTATACTTAATATTTATTGGTTCACATGACTGGAGTAAAGCTGATGTAGTACCATTATTCAAAAAGGGGGCAAGATCTAATCCAGGAAATTACAGACCTGTGAGCTTGACTTCTGTAGTGGGTAAGATATTTAAAAGGGTTACTGACACTATTCGGGACTATGTGATGAGCAATTATCATACCTCCCAACATTTCAAATTGCCAAAGTGGGACACTTGTGTATTAGGGGGTGTTGCCGGGGGAGTGGCTGGTGGGTGGGACATTACCAAGAATTTTTAGGCTATCTCATGATCTACTGACACCTCCTTGTGTAACCTAATAAATTACTTATAACAAGACCAAATTATTTTATTTACACATACTAATTTATAAACACATATACTGATGTTTAAACAAACAATAATGTGAGTTTTATTGCTGTAGAGCAGTGTGATACACTTATATACACACCACACAGTCTGATCTCCTAAACACAGGGACACCAGGCTGATACACTTATATACACACCACACAGTCTGATCTCCTAAACACAGGGACACCAGGGTGATACATTTATATACACACCACACAGTCTGATCTCCTAAACACGGGGACACCAGGGTGATACACTTATATACACACCACACAGTCTGATCTCCTAAACACAGGGACACCAGGGTGATACACTTCTATACACACCACACAGTCTGATCTCCTAAACACGGGGACACCAGGGTGATACACTTATATACACACCACACAGTCTGATCTCCTAAACACAGGGACACCAGGGTGATACACTTCTATACGCACCACACAGTCTGATCTCCTAAACACAGGGGCACCAGGGTGATACACTTATATACATACCATACAGTCTGATCTCCTAAACACAGGGACACCAGGGTGATACACTTCTATACACACCACACAGTCTGATCTCCTAAACACAGGGACACCAGGGTGATACACTTCTATACACATCACACAGTCTGATCTCCTAAACACAGGGACACCAGGGTGATACACTTATATACACACCACACAGTCTGATCTCCTAAACACAGGGACACCAGGGTGATACACTTCTATACGCACCACACAGTCTGATCTCCTAAACACAGGGGCACCAGGGTGATACACTTATATACACACCATACAGTCTGATCTCCTAAATACAGGGACACCAGGGTGATACACTTATATACACATCACACAGTCTGATCTCCTAAACACAGGGACACCAGGGTGATACACTTATATATACACCACACAGTCTGATCTCCTAAACACAGGGACACCAGGGTGATACACTTCTATACATACCACACAGTCTGATCTCCTAAACACAGGGACACCAGGGTGATACACTTATATACACACCACATAGTCTGATCTCCTAAACACAGGGACACCAGGGTGATACACTTCTATACATACCACACAGTCTGATCTCCTAAACACAGGGACACCAGGGTGATACACTTATATACACACTACACAGTCTGATCTCCTACACACAGGGACACCAGGGTGATACACTTATATACACACCACACAGTCTGATCTCCTAAACACAGGGACACCAGGGTGATACACTTATATACACACACCACACAGTCTGATCTCCTAAACACTGCGCTGTCAGTCCCTTTTGGAGCCGGCCGGCTCCTAGCAATGCCTCCTAGAGCCGGCTGGGACTGACAGCGAAGCGCACGGACGTCACTATGACGAGATGTCCGTGCTTCCTGCTACTGTGAGCCTCCGAAAAACTGGAAAATCTTTGAAACCAGGTAATATTTCTGGCGACTAGCGCTACTAAGCAGCTAGTCGCCAGATGAAGAATTAATTAATGTAAAGTTATTGCGGGGTGGTAGTTCCCCTTTAAATGATAGATTGCAGAGAGTTGTTGTAAATGCAGCCTATTCAAGTTGGTGTAAGGTTGTAAGGGGGTGGGGGACCACATGGCGCAGGCCTGGGCCCGAATGCTTTTTAATTTGTTTATTAATGATCTAGAATTGGTTATTGAAAGGAATGTCTCAGTCTTTGAACACCAGATTTAAAAAAACAAAACAAAACATTATTGAACTGGAAAAAGTGCAGAGATGTGCAACAAAACTAATAAAGGGATTGGAGGACTTGGCCCTCAAAGGGTTAACCCTTCGAGTGCCAGAGGGGTACGCAACGCATTGCTTTGCCATGCGTTGCATACCCCTCTGGCACTCAAAGGGTTAATGAATTCTAAGCCCCATTTAGATCAATGGAAATCTGGAAGATTTGTATTTGGTTTGAACGACAATCGCTCCATATTCCTTTTGGATGCAAATCCCTTGATAGTGTTTTAGTTTTATGAATCTGCCTTATGATATTCTCATCCGATGCAATATTTAGTTTCAAATCCATTATTTTTATTGCACTCAGAACACAATTATTGTACAAAAATATCTTTCTTGCCAGCAACAAGACCCTACAGATTCTTTCCTCCCTCTTCAAGACTTTGAAAATCATACATTTTTTCTTTGCCAA
This sequence comes from Rhinophrynus dorsalis, assembly GCA_037306005.1. Taxonomy (NCBI): domain Eukaryota; kingdom Metazoa; phylum Chordata; class Amphibia; order Anura; family Rhinophrynidae; genus Rhinophrynus; species Rhinophrynus dorsalis. The sequence continues at coordinate 249,321,280 of CM074725.1, forward strand.
AACACTTATGATGTCCCTGGAGTCTAATAGGCATCAGGGCTGATCCATTATATGTTTTACTGAGGATGAAGGAAAAGCAGTAACCAGCATGAATCTGAACAATGGAACATCAAGTCATGTATTTATAATTAGAGAAACATGCAGGACTGGAGTTTCCAGAGCTCAATGCTTTCAAGGATAAAAGGCACAATGGAAAAGGTGAAATGCAAATCTACAAAGATGCACCATGATATATCTTTCTGTTATGACACTTTACCCCTAGCACAGATAAACACACATGCACACACACACACGCACACGCACGCACGCACGCACACGCGCACACGCACACGCGCACACGCACACACGCACACGCACACGCACACACACACACACACAATTTGTATATAAACATAAATACAGTATTATGCAAAAGTTTTAGGGAAATATGAAACAATGCTGTAAAATAAGAATGCTTTCAAAAATAGACATGTTGATAGTTCATATTTATCAATTAACAATATGCATAACATAGGAAATGGAGAAGTGATATCACTGGAGAAGTAATCTCCTCCTTATCACCGTTTAGTCCATCTCCCCCCACGTCTTAAAATAAAAGTTTGGCTATTTACAAAGGACGGGGATGGAAAAAGAATTTGAGCTAATTCAGTTGTCTAGCTTATTGTCAGACCGAGTCCTAATGTCGATAAAATCTGTTGGAGATGTGGGAATGAAACTGGCACAAAAAGAAAATTCTACTATAAAAAGAAAAACAAAAGCGCGAAAGCCCTCGAGAGTAGCATCTGATGATTTTGTCAGTTACTCCTATCTAGAGTGCTTGTACTCACAGAATAAACGATAAAACCAGGCTCCAGTCGAAAATGTAATCGCTCAGTTCGTATCAGGATCTCCCAGGAATCCAATCTCCAACTTCAGTCATCTTCCCCCCAGGGTTCAAACACCAATGTCACAGTGAACTCGATCAAATTGCTGTCATCAAGATAACACGCCGGGCAAAAGTCCTCTAAGGGTAACACAGTAGACAGAGGCTTAACTAGAAGACTCCGTGCCCTGGTCCAAGAAGTGCCACGGGCCCCCCACCACCACCACATTGGCCCCCCTTGACTACACTGACCCCCTCTACAATGCCCCTCAATCTTCACAATGCCCCCATCTCCTACCTCCCTGGAGCTCCTGCGCGGTCCACTTGGTAATGCAGAGCGCTGGGAGATGATGTAATCTCCCAGCACTCTGCATTTCTACATGATGTAATCTTACCAGCGCTCTGCATTTCTAGATGATGTCATCTAGGGGCCCGGCCGCCCCCTGCAATCCCTCCACCTGGCACCCGCAATCTCCCTCCGGTGCTTTAGTAATGCAGAGCACTGGGAGATGACATCATCTAGTAATGCAGAGCACTGGGAGATGACATCATCTAGTAATGCAGGGCGCTGGGAGATGACATCATCTAATAATGCAGAGCGCTGGGAGATGACATCATCTAATAATGCAGAGCACTGGGAGATGACATCATCTAGTAATGCAGAGCACTGGGAGATGACATCATCTAATAATGCAGAGCACTGGGAGATTACATCATCTAGTAATGCAGAGCACTGGGAGATGACATCATCTAGTAATGCAGGGCGCTGGGTAAAGACATCATCTTCCAGCACTCTGCATTACTAAGAGGACCGCGCGGGAGCTCCAGGGAGATAGGAGATGGGGGCATTGTGAAGATTGAGGGGCATTGTAGAGGGGGGCCAATGTGGCACTTCTTACACCAGGGCTCGGAGGCTTCTAGTTACGCCTCTGGCTATTGGGCTTTTGTTTTTCTTTTAGTACTAGAATTGTCTATGGAGGTAGAGCTGGGGACACTACAATAGAAGCCGCATCCCACGAGAGAATCAGACGCTGTTTATATCATCACTCCATAACGAACTATTTGAAATACATATATGTTTATATTTCTAGTTTCATTGCTGTGTAGTGCATCACTAGACCGCTGAGCTGTATGTTTGTCTTCTTACTTTGAATGAAACTGGCAGAATGTTCCATATTGTGTGGAGCTGTAGACCTCTGTATAAGCCTCGGAGTGCCAAAGGGTCCAGAATGCATTGCAAATGCAACGTGCACTCCTCTGGTGCTCAAGGGGTTAAACACCGGAAAGCTAAAGGGTAATATTTCCTCATATGTACGACCCATTCTTTTCGACATAAATGAACACTCATTGTCACCCCTCCAGCACTGAACGAGTTAATGGAAAATCTAAAGACGGACCGATTGTTACTCATCTTTGAACCCTTTCAGCGCCAGAGGGGTACGCTACGCATTGCTTTGCAAAGCGTTGTGTACCCCTCTGGCACAGAAAGGGTAAAAGGGTTAGTATTGTCTGATTTTTAATAAAAAGGAATATTGTAGCTATTACAAAAATAAATTAACCGTCGCAAGTCCCGTCTGTCAAACTTGTATAGTTTGAGAAATGCACACTGATAAAGTTCTGCCACCCCTTCACAGACGTGCGATTTTGGTCGTGCAACCTGATGGCGGGTCTTCAGCAGAGCCGAAATAGCGCCATCTAAAAAGAAATACTTCATAGGAACGGTCTACACAGTGTGCCTGGTTTGTTCCAATGAAGTATAGTTGAAAAGCCCGTTCATACGGGGCACAGTGCCACCCAGCAACCAGCCGGATCCTGCAGTCATGAGCAGTAGAGACTGCTCGCGCGGCGGCTAATACGGAGCGGGGCACTCTGAATTCAGACCGAAGTCCTCTCTGTGCACCTACGCGAAGCGAGGACTCCAGTCTGAATTCGGAGCGCCCCGCTCCGTATCAGCCGCAGCGCGGGTAGACTCTGCTGCACATGACTGCAGCATGTGCAGCCATCTCTACTGCGTATTACAGCTTCTGACAAACATACATTTAGCGAATTATTGTATAGGATAGTGCTATTTCAGCTCTACTGAAGAGCAGCCAGCCATTTCAGGGACCAGGATCTCTTTCTGTCAATTAGAGTGCTGATGTCTGTGAAGGGGGCGGGAGGGGGGAATTTTATGAGCATATATCTGTCAAACTATACATGTTTGCAGTGGCGTAACAATAGGGGTCGCAGCGGTCGCACCTGTGACTGGGCCCATCACTCCCGGGGCCCGGCCACCACCTGCGACCCCCTAGCCCGCAGCAGTCACTTACATTATCTCCCACTCGGCGCACCGCTGTAGTAATACAGAGCGCTGGGAGATGACATCACCTACCAGCCTCTGCATTACTACAGCGGTGCGCGGGAGCTTCAGTTCTAGAGATCTGTGCCGAAGGAGGCCCAGATCTGTCAAACCACACCGCTAGACCACCAGGGACTGGAGGTAGGGGAAATGTGAAGATGGGGGCATTGTGGAGATGCAGGGGGCATTGTGGAGATGAAGGGGGCATTGAGGAAGGGGTAATGTGGAGATGAAGGGGGCATTGAGGAAGGGGGCATTGTGGAGATGAAGGAAACATTGTGGAAGGGGGCATTGTGGAGATGAGATGAAGGGGGCATTGTGGAGATGAAGGGGACATTGTGGAAGGGGGCATTGTGGAGATGAGATGAAGGGGGCATTGTGGAAGGGGCATTGTGGAGATGAGATGAAGGGGGCATTGTGGAAGGGGCATTGTGGAGATGAAGGGGGGCATTGTGGAGATGAAGGGGGGCATTGTGGAAGGGGCAATGTGGATGAGGGGGCCAATGTGGGCGGGGGGGCAATGTAGGCGGGGGGGGCCATGGCAATTCTTGCACCAGGGCCCGGTGGCTTCTAGTTACACCTCTGCATGTTTGAGAGGTGGGACTTGCACCATTTAATTTTTTTTTTTTTAATATCTACAATATTATATTTTATTAAAATCAGACAATCCAATACCTTTAAATGCAGGGGAAATGTGCATCTTAAATGGCTGGGAAAGTGACACCATACCATCCATTTGCTAATGGCAGGACAGGCTTTCTTCTACAGGACAATGTACAGAATCTCATTAGCCGGCTCCACTGAGACATCATCTTTTAGAGATAATTGTCCAGCCAGTCTTATTGATATCATTGATGGGAACTTAGTCACTCCACCACTGTGTATATGCTATACATTGACTTTACTGTGTTTACCGAAATGGGACTTTTAAACTCTTAACCCTTTCAGTGTCAGTGGCTTACCCAACAAATTGCTTTGCAACACGTTAGATACCTCCACTGGCAATCAAAGAGTTAAATACTAGAGGCCTTCAATGCATTGACTCGCAGTACAATGGGACCTAAGTAGAATTCAAGCATATAAAAGCTTTATTTATTTTAACAAAAATAAATTCTGCAGAGCAAGTTATATCTCTCAAACCTTTATGGTTTGAGAGCTATAAGGTTTTAAAGTTCTCCCCCTCCCTCCTCTTGCACTGACATCACACAGAAGGAGATCCCGGTCCCGGGACCAGCCGGCGGCTCTTCAGCAGAGCAGAAACACTGATATCTAAAAATAAATACTTCATTGGAACGGTCTACAAAGTGTGCCTGCAAACCAGGGTATCACCAGGGTGATACACTTCTATACACACCACACAGTCTGATCTCCTAAACACAAGGACACCAGGGTGATACACTTCTATACACACCACACAGTCTGATCTACTAAACACAGGGACACCAGGGTGATACACTTCTATACACACCGCACAGTCTGATCTCCTAAACACAGGAACACCAGGGTGATACACTTCTATACACACCACACAGTCTGATCTCCTAAACACAGGGACACCAGGGTGATACACTTATATACACACCACACAGTCTGATCTCCTAAACACAGGAACACCAGGGTTATACACTTATATACACACCACACAGTCTGATCACCTAAACACAGGGACACCAGGGTGATACACTTATATACACATCATACAGTCTGATCTCCTAAACACAGGGACCCCAGGGTGATACACTTATATACACACCACACAGTCTGATCCCCTAAACACAGGGACACCAGGGTGATACACTTATATACACATCATACAGTCTGATCTCCTAAACACAGGGACCCCAGGGTGATACACTTATATACACACCACACAGTCTGATCCCCTAAACACAGGGACACCAGGGTGATACACTTCTATACACATCACACAGTCTGATCACCTAAACACAGGGACACCAGGGTGATACACTTATATACACACCACACAGTCTGATCTCCTAAACACAGGAACACCAGGGTTATACACTTATATACACACCACACAGTCTGATCACCTAAACACAGGGACACCAGGGTGATACACTTATATACACATCATACAGTCTGATCTCCTAAACACAGGGACACCAGGGTGATACACTTATATACACACCACACAGTCTGATCCCCTAAACACAGGGACACCAGGGTGATACACTTCTATACACATCACACAGTCTAATCTCCTAAACACAGGGACACCAGGGTGATACACTTATATACACATCATACAGTCTGATCTCCTAAACACAGGGACACCAGGGTGATACACTTATATACACACCACACAGTCTGATCTCCTAAACACAGGGACACCAGGGTGATACACTTCTATACACACCACACAGTCTGATCTCCTAAACACAGGGACACCGGGGTGATACACTTATATACACACCACACAGTCTGATCTCCTAAACACAGGGACACCAGGGTGATACACTTATATACACACCACACAGTCTGATCCCCTAAACACAGGGACACCAGGGTGATACACTTCTATACACACCACACAGTCTGATCTCCTAAACACAGGAACACCAGGGTGATGCACTTATATACACACCACACAGTCTGATCCCCTAAACACAGGGACATCAGGGTGATACACTTCTATACACATCACACAGTCTAATCTCCTAAACACAGGGACATCAGGGTGGGAAAGCGGGACAGAGGGATGTGGGTCTCAAAGAGGGACAGTTCTTCTTAAAAAGGGACACTAGGGAGGTATCAACCCTTAATATCTCCTAAAGATGGACACTTGGTTGATATGGACCCCTAATATTTATTTATATTTTTTTATGTGAAAGTATTTTACCAGGAAGAATACACTGAGATTATCTGTCATTTTCAAGTATGTCCTGGGCTAATTTTATCTACCTCAGAGGGATGAAAGGCTGAGCTGAATTTGCTAGAACCTGTGACCTCTGCATAACCCTCGGCGGCTCTTTCCCGCCACTTGGTAATACCCTAGTGACCGTCGTGTAGCTGCTGCAACACCTCCTGCCTCAAACTGGCCGGGATGACAATCCTGTCCTGGAAGAGGACCAGACCATCCACTTCAGAAAGATGGGCCTGTTCCATGTAGTATCTACTCAGGGATACAAGTGCTGATGAATATGACGGCCAACCTTGCCATGTAAACTGGATAACGTCCTGAAGAATAGTGTCCCGTTAAGTCTCTTGCTTTATCCTGTCTAACAGGGATTCATAGACTGAGATCGAGGACAAGAGTCCACAAACAGCCGGACCTCCTGCTCTGAATCTGGAGAGGTACCCATCTCCAGGGGGAGTCTTGAGAGAGCGTCATCCATTATAAGTCTCTTCCCAGGCACATACAGAGTCTTGACGTTGAATCTCAGAAGCCGCATCAGCAGTCATTAGCACCGTAGCTTGGCTTGTGATCAGTTTCCAGACAGAAACATTCCAGGCCCAGTAGGTATCGCTCAGATCGTTTGCAGGCCCACACCCCTGCCAGACACTCATTCTCAATTTGGGTCTAAAGCCTTTCAGTATCCATAAGGGTTCGCGAACAGAAGGCCACTGGGTACATTTCACCCTCATGCTCCTGTAACAGGGCAGTCCCCAGGCCATAGCAACTGGCATTGGCACTCACTACTGTTTTCCTGGAACTGTCATAAAACTTTAAAACAGGTGCAGACACTAGCATCTTCTTTACCTGCCCCAGGGCATTCTCTTGGGGCTCGCCCCAGGACCACACAAAGTCATGTTTCAGAAGCTCAGTCACTGGGTGCAGTATGGTGGACAGATCTGGAAGGAACTTGCCCAAGAAATTGATAAGTCCCAGAATCTGTCTGAGCTCCATTACATCAATAGGGCTTTTCATGTCAGTAATTGCTTGCACTTTACCAGTGTCAGGCCTTATCCCCCCGGCTGCTGCTGATGTGTTCAAAGTAATGCAATTCCGTGCATTTGAAGCACTTATCCTTGTTCAGCTTAAGTCCTGACTGTCCAATAGTCTGCAGCACGGCTTGTAAATGGTGGTCATGTTCTTCCGCAGTAGACCCATAGACTAGGATGTCATCCATAACCACAACTGTGCCCTCGTGATCCTTTAACAGCGCACTCATCTCCCGCTGGAAAATCTCTGGAGCGGAAGAAATGCCAAAGGGAAGACGGCGAAGCAGAATCTCCCAACAGGGGTGATGAAGGTAGTCAACTTCCGGCTACCTGGATCTAACTGGATCTGCCAAAATCCTCTGGAGGCATCCAGTGTAGAAAAGAACTTCGCTCCCGCCAGCTTGGGGGCAATATCCTCAAGTGTAGGCAGGATGTAGCGTTCTCGTTTCACAGCTTTGTTCAGCCGTTTTAAGTCCACACAGATAAGAATTTTCCATTTTTCTTAGTCACTGGAACCATGGGTGCACACCAATCAGTGGCTTCTGTCACCTCCTCGATTATTCCCAGATTCTGCATGCGCTTCATTTCCGCCTCCACTTTGGGCAGGGTAGGAAATGGTACTCTGTGAGGTGCAGACAGACTGTATGGTACATCATCAGGTCTCAGCTGAATTCTGACCTGTTCACAGATCAGGAGGCCCATCTCCCCAAACATGCCATTCTGTATCTCATTAATTCTGGAGACAAGGCCTAATCTACAGGCTGAAATATGGCCTAAGAGGTTGTTGGCACACTGCCCTCGTATGACATAAATCCAATAGGCTAAACGTTTTGTCTTGTAGATGCAGTGGGCAAGGAACCTGCCCATGCAGTCCACCCGCCCTCCTTGGCTGCGGACACAAATTCTCGTATATTCCAAGATGGGGCGGTGCGGTCGTTTTTTAAATGTCCCTTCAGACATAACGGAGATATCTGCTCCAGTGTCAATCTTAAATTTAATGTGTGCCCCCATCACAGGGAGTTCCAAGTTCCAGCTGTCATCTGAGTCTGGCCATTGTGATACTGATCCAAGGAAGAGTTCGTCTTCGCATTCCGATCCAAAGTCTGCTTGTATCTCCTTAACCAATTCTGTTTTGCACACAACCTCAAAATGGCCCAAGCGATTGCCCTTCCTGCATCTCTTATTGCTAGCAGGACATGGAGTTTTCGGTCCATAATTACTGTTACAGCGCAGGCAACGTGATTTCGGTACTGCGCCATTGCTAGGCCCATCAGCAGCCTGTGGCCTACTGCTCACACCTTGTCTCTCTCTAGTCGACCGTGTAGCATTTTGCATTTCATTCACCATACATTCAGATCTCATAGTGGCATTTTGTACCTTCACCATCTCGCTTTGGCGTGCCATTCTGATTGCAGAGTCCAGTGTCAATTCCGGCTCTAGCTGCATCTTCCTGGATACATCAGCATCAGCTATCCCTATCACTATGCGGTCACGACTATGCTCCTCCTTGGCAGACCTAAATTCACTGAACTCTGCTAGCTCATATAAGCTGCGTATGAAGGACTCCACAGATTCCCCGGCCCTCTGGCTTAGCTTATGAAAGCAGGCCCTTTCATGTATTATGCTCCTCTGTGGGACAAAATGGGCGCTCAGCTTGTCCATGACTGCATCAAAGTCATGCTTTTCCCCATTCCTGAATGTGAATGCATTATAGATGGGCTCTACATCCTTCCCCATGGAATATAGGAGGGAGTTAACCTGTACCTCACCACTCTCCTTATCCAGCTTGGAAGAGATGCGAAAACGGGAGAATCACTGGTGCCAAGTGGGCCATCCTGCAGGCTGTGAGAAATCAAAGGGTTCAGGCTGCTGGAATTTGGCCATAGTGGCAAACTTGCTGACAGGATGCGTAGGTAAGTACTTCTGACACCATGTCACGAATGAGGCACACCAGTGGTTAAAGTAGCAGTTGTTTTATTGCCATGAAAACAGGAACACACTCTGAGCTTGTGGTGTCTCCACCAGTACATCAATCCTAACTGACAAACACAAACCTAGTACTGTTGAGTCCTGACCCACTTCCTGTCACATGCCTGCTAGCCTGTTCCTATGACAAACCTAGTACTGTTGAGTCCCTCCCCACTTCCTGTCACATGCCTGCTAGCCTGTTCCTATGACAAACCTAGTACTGTTGAGTCCCTCCCCACTTCCTGTCACATGCCTGCTAGCCTGTTCCTATGACAAACCTAGTACTGTTGAGTCCCTCCCCACTTCCTGTCACATGCCTGCTACCTGTTCCTATGACAAACCTAGTACTGTTGAGTCCCTCCCCACTTCCTGTCACATGCCTGCTACCTGTTCCTATGACAAACCTAGTACTGTTGAGTCCCTCCCCACTTCCTGTCAAATGATTGCTAGCCTGTTCCTATGACAGAAGGTTTTAGTACAAAGGCTTCCTGACAAGCTCAGTACTGCATGCAGTTGTGTCATGTAGAAGGTCCGCATACCTCCCAAGTGTCCCACTTTAGGAGGAACAGTCCCTCTTTTAGAGCCAACTCCCTCTGTCCCTCTTTCCCACCCTGATGTCCCTGTGTTTAGGAGATCAGACTGGTGAGGTGTATATATCAGTGTATCACATTGTTCTACAGCAATAAAACTCACATTCTTGTTTGTTTAAACATCAGTATATGTGTATTTATACATTAGTATGTGTAAATAAATCACTTTATTGATCTAAATCATGTATTAGGTTACACATGGAGGTATCAATAGGTCGTGAAATAGCATAAAAATTCTTCGTAATGCTCCGCCGACAGGCAACGCCCCCAGCAACACCCCCTAAAACACAACTGTCCCTCTTTGTCAATTTGAAATGTTGGGAGGTATGGGTCCGTGACATTTGTCTCATCGTACATCCGTTTGGCCTTTGATAATGTGTCTGATTAGCCATGTAATGTGTAAGGTTGCGCTTTCAGTGCTGTTTTCTTTACTTTTAATAAATCTGTTAAATATTTTTGGGTTCCATTGAGTGGCAGAACAGTCTGCAGAGGTTTCCCAGAACGGTGATGTGTTAAAGGGATAGTAATACTTCGTTTTAACTTTATTTTATTTTGTAGGCATTAAAAAAACATGAAGAATGATATAAGTCTTATCTCTCAAATCTTTATGGTTTAAGAGATATTCACAAGCAAAGTTTCCCCTCCTGCCCCTTTTACCTAGTGTAAGCCATCTCTTCTCAGATGTGGAATCCAGTCCATAGACCAGACAGATAACAGAAGGGGACAATCTTCTTTGTATGAGAACAATGAAAGCCCTTCCCCCCTTGACAAGTTTTTCAGCTTTTTCCCTTATCTTAATTGAAGATTGTCCCTCTCTGCAGTCTACCTGGGCACCTCCCTTCTGATCTGGCTGGACGGGGGGGGGGGGATACTTTGCTTGTGAATATCTCTTAAACCATAAAGGTTTGAGAGATAAGACTTATATCGTTCTTCATGTTTTTTTAATGCCTACAAAATAAAATAAAGATAAAACGAAGTATTACTATCCCTTTAACTGTTTCCCTTCTGTTTGGGCCGCCTTTCTCTGTGCATTGTGAAGGTGCGACACAGGGAGCATGGGGGGCCGGCTTAGAGCGGAGGATTGGCAGCACTGCCAAACATTGTAAACGTCATCAAGATGGCAGCGTTCTCTGTCTGGCAACTAAAGACACAACAGGTACATCTTCAGCTTAGGGGGATCAATAATCCCGATTACATGGGGGGAGTTTAATCTTGTTTGGGGGGGTATCAATCAATTGGGGGAAGGAGTTGGAATGTGACAGTTCCACTTTAAACCAGAACCAGATCATCCATTATGACAATCTAGGCTACTACCTAGTGCGAGTGGCAATATGAGGAGTCATGGCTGAAAGTGATGAGTCACAGACAGAAGTGGTACTGTTGCTGCCGCTAACTTCTTGGGGGATATGCACTAAGCAGTGATAAAGAGGTGATAAAGCGGAGATAACTTCTCCAGTGATATCACTTCTCCAGTTCCTATGTTATTGTAAGGAGCCTGTGCACTAAGATTTCCAGAGCTGGATAAATCATAGTGCATAGGGTTCATATTGGCTCCATAGAATAACATGGGAACTGGAGAAGTGATATCACTGGAGAAGTTATCTCATCTTTATCACCTCTTTATCACTCCTTAGTGCATCTCCCCTTGTGTTTGATGCTCTTGATCATCCAGTTGCATCTACTCCCGTTAGAGCCGCGATACCAGTACCTGCTAGCAGCACTCTTTGTGTCAGAAACAAGCGATGTGGGACCTAGAATTGGTACCTTGCCTATGGCCCTATGGAGCCTTAATCCATCTCTGTCTTAAAGGGATAGTAATACTTCGTTTTAACTTTATTTTATTTTGTAGCCATTAAAAAACATGAAGAATGATATAAGTCTTATCTCTCAACCCTTTATGATTTATGAGATATTCACAAGCAAAGTTTCCCCTCCCGCCCCTTTTACCTAGTGTAAGCCATCTCTTCTCAGATGTGAATCTGGTTGTATGACAGTACAGATAACAGAAGGGGACAATTTTCTTTGTATGAAAACAATGAAAGCCCTTCCCCCCTTGACAAGTTTTTCAGCTTTTTCCCTTATCTTAATTGAAGATTGTCCCTCTCTGCAGTCTACCTGGGTACCTCCCTTCTGACCTGGTTGAACAGGGGGGGATACTTTGTTTGTGAATATCTCTTAAACCATAAAGGTTTGAGAGATAAGACTTATATCATTCTTCATGTTTTTTTAATGCCTACAAAATAAAATAAAGTTAAAACGAAGTATTGCTATCCCTTTAAAGTAACATAGTAAATTAGGTTGAAAAAAGACACAAGTCCATCAAGTTCAACCTTCGCCTCATACCTCAGTAACTGAGAATGTTATAGCTTTCCTGCTACCAATTAAGTTAGTATTTATCAGACCTTCCTGATTTGCCTACTAATATACAGTATAACCCTGTATGTTTCCTTTTGAAAGAAATGTATCTAATCTTCTCTTAAATGTATCCATTGTATCTGTCATAACTACCTCCTTGGGCAATGAATTCCACAATTTAACAGACCTTACTGTAAAAAAACCCTTCCTCTGCTGAAGTTTAAACCTCTTTTCCTCTAATCTCAAGGGGTGTCCCCTGGTCACCTCATCAGGCTTCTAATAATAACTCCCCATTTACCTTACTATGGTCAGAAAATCCTAATAGCCCTATTATTTTTTGCTCTTGTGACTTTGTTCTAGAGATAAGAGCTTCAATCAGTCCTGCGTGTCATATCCATGGGGGCAGACAGCTGCTGGATATTTTTTCAAGCTAAAGCTGGCAGAGTCTGTGAGCCTACTTAACCCTTTTAAGACCAGAGGGGTGCGCAACACATTGTGAAGCAGTGCACTGTACACCCCTCTTAGCTTTAACCCCTTGAGTGCCAGAAAGGTATCCAGCGAATTGTGTTGCAATCCATCGGATACCTCTCACGCACTCAACATGTTAAAGGGTTAATATTACAATCTGCAGAGGATTAAGTCTGTGTCCTGTGGCCCTGCCGGCAACTGTCATGTCTGCCTTCATGGACATGACATTTAGGACTGACTGAAGCAGGGTTCATAGGGGCCATCAGGATTTTTTTTTACCATAATATGTTGAAAGAGAGTTATGATAAAGAGGTTATACTTGTCCTTTAAGAATACTGTCCTTTTTTTTTTTTTTACCTCTGGGTAATGCACAGTTAAAGTCAGATGATTTTTAATCCATCGAGTGCCAGAGAGGTATCCAACACATTGCGTTGCACTCAAAGGGTTAAAACTGTAATCAGGAGATTATGTTTAGCACTTGCATGGTAATGAGCTGAACACTCTTATAATGTAACGCTTTGAGTGTAAACGCGTTGTGTTAGTGTGACGCATTTCTCTACTCAAAGAAGAGTCATTTTATTTTAATTTTTATACCCCTTCTTTCGGTAAAATGTGTGTCCAATAAAGGACCTGCCATAAATCTGAATTTGGGGGGGGAATTGGAGCCCCTGTCATGTTGATGATGATAATGATTTGCTTTAACCCTCTGAGTTCCACAGAGGGTTCACAATGCATTTCTCTTCAATGCGTTGTGTACCCCTCAGGAATTCTAAGGGTTAAAGGGATAGTAATACTTAAAATGTAAAAAAAAAATATGTTGTAGGGTTTATCCCCCTGAGTAAAACAAGAGTACTCCTACTGCTGAAAGGTGTTTCATTCAAAAGTTATTAATTTTCAAAGTTGAATTTTTTAGGTGCAATATCACCGTGGCCTGAAATTGTACAGTGGTGCTGTTGCTACACGATCCTATGGACAGCTCTGGTCCCAGGACCATAAATCTCCATAGGATGGTGTAGAAACAGCGCCACTGTACAATTTCAGGCCACTGTGATATTGCATCTAAAAAATTCAACTTTGAAAATTAATAACTTTTGAATTAAACACCTTTCAGCAGTGGGAGTACTCTTGCTTTACTCAGGGGGATAAACTCTACAACATATTTTTTTTTTTAATATATTTTAAGTATTACTATCCCTTTAAACAGTTTGCTATCTGAAGACATTACAAGAATTTGGAAACAAAAAAAGTGAAGCTGCAGGCAGAAAATGAGGCCAAGCTAAAATATTTATTTATTCCTGCAAAACCAAGCAGGATTTACCAGTTTTTTCTTTAATCTACTACACAGCGATCAAATGGGATTTTGATTGACCTATTTATGGGTCAGAAATCCCCGAATTAATAAATGTATTCCTTAAGCAGGTCTGACAGCAGGTAATCAGGGAGATTATCCGCATTGTGATTTGTTCAATATTCACTGTCCAATAGATGATGAGGAATAAAGGGAACGACAACGGATTTCTGCTACAAAATATCAAAACTGTTTGAATTAAAATGATATCAATACTCCAAGAATTATCCATCGGTCAGTTCATATACTGATACCTTTGATTGGATTAAAATATAATTTGTTTTTGTACATGCGCAAAGCAATGCATTGCACCTTTCGGTACCTTAAAGGGCTAATGCTAGTCTTTCAAATGTGCTTAAAGGGATAGTAATATTTCAAAATAAAAGCAGCTCCAATTAATCTTCATAGTATTTGTGCCATGGAGAGTGTTATTTCAGTACTGTCAGAGTTGTAGTTCAAGAGTAATTGAATGATAAAGTATCCCCCTCCCGTCCCTTTTACCTAGTGTAAGCCGCCTCCCCTCAGATGTGGAATCTGATCACTTGACTGGACAGGTTACAGCAAGGGACAATCTCCTTACTGTGATCATAAGGAAAACCCTGCCCCCTTGACAGGTTTTTTCCTTATGATCACTGAAGACTGTCCCTCTCTGTGATACATTCAGACAGTCTTGCTGCTCTGAAGTGAACAGTGTTACATCAGTAAAAGGGGAGGGAGGGGGATACTTTATCATTCAATTACTCTTGTACTATAACTATGACAGTATTGAAACAATGCTCTCTATGGTCCAAATACAATGAAGATTAATGGGAGCTGCTTTTATTTTGAAAATTACTATCCCTTTAAAGGGATAGTAATACTTTGTTTTAACTTTATTTTATTTTGTAGGCATTAAAAAAATATGAAGAATGATATAAGTCTTATCTCTCAAACCTTTATGGTTTATGAGATATTCACAAGCAAAGTTTCCCCTCCCCGCCCCTTTTACCTAGTGTAAGCCATCTCTTCTCAGATGTGAATCTGGTTGTATGACCAGACAGATAACAGAAGGGGACAATCTTCTTTGTATGAAAACAATGAAAGCCCTTCCCCCCTTGAAAAGTTTTTCAGGTGTTTCCCTTATCTTAATTGAAGATTGTCCCTCTCTGCAGTCTACCTGGGCACCTCCCTTCTGATTTGGTTGAACAGGGTGGGGGATACTTTGTTTGTGAATATCTCTTAAACCATAAAGGTTTGAGAGATAAGACTTATATCATTCTTCATGTTTTTTTAATGCCTACAAAATAAAATAAAGTTAAAACAAAGTATTACTATCCCTTTAAAGGGAAACTGATCAAAATATTTAACCCATTGAATGTTAGAGTCTGTTGCAGTGCATTTCATTGTGATGCCTTGGAGATACGTCTAGCATTCAAGGGAATAACAATCTCATTTTCAACATAGAACAATGTTAATATGTTAGATGCTAGAAATATCCAGAATGCATTTTAATTTATGAATTGGAGAGTACAGATGGCCTAACATCAGGGATTCTTAGTGTAAATTGATTGAGATGACCCAAAGAACATTCCCGATCTGTCCAAGTCGATTTGGAATGAACCACTTATGGACAGTGAGAAGAGGAAGGGACAAGGGCAGGTAAAGGTGGTCACACAAGGGAAGGATTTCTGGAGAGCATGGCAGGTAGAAGGAGAGAGAGTGGTAGCGTTGGAGAGTGCGGGAGAGATAGCGGGTGGAAACGTGGCAGATAAACATTTTTGAGACAGCGAAGGGGGGAATTGGAGAAGACAAGAGAAAGTGAGGGAAAATGGAAGAGGTGGAGAGAAAGAATGGGAAAGACTGGGTGGAAAAAGGGAAGAGATGAGATCTTTATGGGTGAGATAAAGCTGGTGGAAAATGTAAAGACAAAATTGGAAATGGGGCGGGGGGAGTTGTCCACCAGTCCTCTACTAACCCATCACAGAAGCTCTTCTATCTTGTTCATACATGTGAAATCTGAAGGTTCAGTGAGTAAACCATCTTCCTTTATTCCCAGATGTCACATGATTGCTTTTTCCGCAATCTGATTGATTAAGAAGAAACATAAACTAAACCTTCCTGTTTCGCAAGATGGGGGTTATGCACCAAGGGGTGATAAAGAGGTGATAAAGTGGCGATGACTTCTCCAGTGATATCACTTCTCCAGTTCCTACGTTATTCTATGGAGCCAATGCGCTAATATCTCCAACGTTGAAGAAATCTTAGTGAATAGGCTGTATAGAATAACATAGGAACTGGAGAAGCGATATCACTGGAGAAGTCATCTCCGCTTTATCACCCCTTTATCACCTCTTTATCACTGCTTAGTGCATTTCCCCAAATGTGTTTTGTGTCCGACGGATTCCAAACCAACAGAATCCCTATTTAGACCTCAGTAGAATCCATCGTGTTAAACCATATAGTGTAATATTGTTTCATAACTGTGTCATTAATTATAAGATTCAGAATATTGTATTATCATATTGTAGTATCATATTGTATTATCGTTATATAGTATCATATTGTATTGTAGTATCATATTGTATTATCGGATTGTAGTATCATATTGTGATATTGCATTGTGGTATCATATTGTATTATCATATTGTAGTATCATATCGTAATATTGTATTGTAGTATATTGTATTGTAGAATCATATCGTATTATCGTATTGTAGTATCATATTTTAATATTGTATTGTAGTATCATATTGTGTTATTGTATTGTAGTATCATATTGTATTATCGTTTTGTAGTATCATATTGTAATATTGTATTGTAGTATCATAATGTATTATTGTATTGTAGTATCATATCGTAATATTGTATTGTAGTATCGTATTGTATTATCATATTGTATTATCGTATTGAAGTATCATATTGTATTGTTGTATTGTATTGTAGTATCATATTGTATTATTGTATTGTAGTATCATATTGTAATATTGTATTGTAGTATCATATTGTATTGTAGTATCATATCGTATTATCGTATTGTAGTATCATATTGTAATATTGTATTGTAGTATCATATTGTATTATCGTATTGTAGTATCACATTGTATTTTCGCATTGTAGTATCATATTGTATTATTGTATTGTAGTATATTGTAATATTGTATTGTAGTATCATATTGTATTATCGTATTGTAGTATCATATTTTAATATTGTATTGTAGATTTGTAGTATAATATTGTATTATTGTATTGTAGTATCTGTGATCAGGGGCGGATTGTGGTGCAATACCAGCCCGGGGAATTGTTTTATTTAACTGTCCCACTAGCTGGTATTCTAATCTGTATGCATATATTAAAACCCTTTGAATGATAGAGCGGTACGTAAAGCTTTGCTGTGTAATGCGTTGATTACCCCTCTGGCACTCAGAGGGTTAACCTAACCCACTGTATGCATTGCTAAAGAGGCATAAATGGTTAGCTATTAACCCCTTAACATATTGTATGCAATAAATGATCAGTTATTAACCCCTTGCATGACAGAGAGGTGTACAGCAACGTGTTCTGTGATTAACCCATTGAATGTCTCATAGGTGCACAACACATTGCACAGGAATGTGTACCTCATTGATTAACCCCTTGTTTGCTAAAGAGGCATAATTCATCAGTAATTAACAACTTTATTTGCCTTTCTGGCATACAAAGGGTTGATTACTGATGAATTATGCCTCTCTAGCATACAAGGGGTTAATCAGTGAGGTACTGTACCTATGAGGAATTCAACTGGTTAATAACAGCATAAAACATTGCTGTAACCTTGTCTGGCATGCAAAGGGTTAATAACTGATCTATACCTCTCTAAATCATACAGGGGGTTAAAGGGTTAACAGAAGGTAAATTAAGCCTCTCTAGCATTGGGTACATTTAGTTAAGAAGAATTAAATAATACCAATTTAATCTTCTAGGTAGTTAGGTTCCAGAAGTTCTGGGTGCTAATGAATCATGCACTGCACCAGGACACACACTGCAGGCAGAGCAGGGCCAGCTAAGTCAGCCTTGGGGGTGGGACAGGTGTACAGAGAACAGGACCCGGTCTTCAGTGCTGCACCGCTCTGGTGAGTGAGTTGTGCCTTGTGTCCATAGAGTTGTGGACTGGAGAGGTGAGATCATCTGATATCCCTGCTGGCCCGTAACTGAGTGGCTCACCAGGGGATGCCCGATCCCCCAATAGTGCAATCCACCCCTGTCTATAACAGATACCCATACTCAAACTGAGTAGCTCTGCCCAAACTGTGCTCCCTTAGCCCAGGACAACACTCAGGAACTCCACCAGCCAGGAACCAGGATCATAGCTCCATTCACCCAGTCACTTAGGCAAGACTCGATGTAGGCGTAGGATGAACACACTCTGGATACAGCAAGCTTACCCCAAGCACCAGGCAACACCGGTGTAGGGGTAACACAAGAACTGATTTAGTGTAGAACGCACAGGGTTTATATACACACATAACGAGTGATCCACACATATTAGAATAAAATAGGATACAGGTGACTGCAGACCACATATGGGAATATAATGGGGCCATTGGTGAAGGGGCACGTAATACAAAGGGAACAATACACAAGTTATACAATGGGAGCCTCCACAGGGGGCGCAAAGGACTGTAAACAGTAAACATTATTACATCACACATAATTACATCACTACATGATTACATCACACATAATTACATCATTACATAGTTAAATGACAAAAATCTCTAGTTAGACCTCACCTAGAATATTGTGTACAGTACTGGAGACCCCATCTCCAGAAGGATATTGATACTCTAGAGAAAATTCAAAGAAGGGCTACTAAAATGGTGACTGGTCTACAGGAAAAGAAATATCAGGATAGACTAAAGGATCTGAATATGTATAGCTTGGAGGAGAGAAGAGAGAGAGGGGATATGATAGACACATTCATATACATGAAGGGATTCAACAAAGTACAGGATGGAAGTATATTTCAAAAGAGTAAAAACGTTAGGACAAGAGGCCATAGTCTAAAACTAGAGGGACACAGGTTTAGATGTAATGTAAGAATGTTTGCCCTAGAACTGTACTTTTTCTTTGAGTATATGGCCTTAAAGTGGATGTGTCACCTTAAAGGCATAGTAATACTTTAAAATTACTAATCACATTATTGTAGGAGTAAAAAAAATATATTAATTGCCCCAGTGATATCTCTCAAACCTTTATGGTTTGAGAGATATTCACTCGCAAAGTTCCCTCCTCCCTCCCCTTTCCCTGAAGTCAGCGTTGTACATACTGCAGGGAAGCCTGTCGTACGACCGTCTGGCGGCTCTGCAGCAGAGCCGCAATCGCAATAAAAAAGAAATAATTCAGTTAAAAGGTTTCTACATGTGCTTGGTTTACAAGCACACAAAGAAGACCTTTTAAGTGAATGATTTATTTTATATTAACGAGATCGCGGATCTGCTGCAGAGCCACCAGACGGTCATACAACAGGCTTCCCCTGCAGTCAGCTACAATGCTGATTTCAGGGAAAGGGGCGTGAGGGGGAACTTTGCAAGTGAATATCTCTCAAACCATAAAGGTTTGAGAGATATCACTGGGGGCAAGTAGTTTCTTTTTTTACTCCTACAATATTGGGATTTTCAATTTTAAAGTATTACTATCCCTTTAAGACAAGTTTTTTGTTTTACAGAGAATTACAGTAATTCTCTATGTGATATTAGCCATTTTTTGTGAAATCGTTTTTGAGAAATGTACCTTTAAAGGGATAGTAATGTTTCACAATAAAATCTGCTCGTATTAATCGTCATAGTATTTGGGTCGTGGAGAGTGTTATTTCAATTCTGTCAGAGTTGTAGTTCAAGAGTAATTGAATGATAAAGTATCTCCCTCCCACCCCTTTTACTGATGTAACACTGCTCACTTCAGAGCAGCAAGACTGTCTGGATGGATCACAGAGAGGGACAATCTTCAGTGATCATAAGGAAAAACCTGTCAAGGGGGGCAGTGTTTCCTTATGCTCACAGTAAGAAGATTGTCCATTGCTGTGATTTGTCCTGTCAAGAGACCAGATTACACATCTGAGGGGAGGTGGCTTACACTAGGTAAAAGGGGTGGGAGGGGGACACTTTATCATTCAGTTACTCTTGAAATACAACTTTGACAGGATTGAAATAATACTCTCCATGGCCCAAATACTATGAATATTAATTGGAGCTGCTTTTATTGTAAAACATTACTATGCCTTTAAGTGTTAGTATCACAACCAGGCATTCTATGGTAATTTGTCTCACAATATGCTAATTAGTTCTGTCTGAGGCCAAATTTGACTCTTGCTATGCTATTAGAAATTTCCCCAGTGTGCTGTCTGTGCCTAGATTTATTCGAAGCAAAGCCCAGCACATAGACTAATTAGCATAAAGTGCCACACGTTGCCAGTAAACCTAAAAAGCTTAATTTCTGACAATATATATATAGTACACCAAAGGCAAAAACAGCATGGAGGTCGTTTTCATTTCTCTTTCAGATTAACCCTTTAAAGGCCAGATGATTGCACACTGTGCTAGCACACCCCTCTGGACCTCAAGGGTTAGCTAAGCTTATCTTAACCCTTTGTGTGCGTTGCCATGCATTGTATACCTCTCTGGCACTCAAAGGGTTAAGGGGACAGGTCCACTGCTTTCAGACCAGGCCGACAGAAGGTACAATATTTCAGATGCGAGGACACTAGGTTTTATTTCACTTGATTTTTAGACCGTGATAAAACATCCGTCTATTTCAGCTCCTAGATGTGTCGAGAGTCATAGCCTGAGATTTAATAGTAGAGTTATCAGCTTTGCTGTGTCCTATTTCTCTTGCTTAATGAAGAGTTCCACCTAAACACCAGACCCGAACCTTCACCCTTCTCCTTATTTAATACTTGGAACTTGCCAAGAGGATATTGAATTAGTTATATTCCCGCAGCCGGCTCAGGACAGGAAAATTCCAAGGGTCAGTTCGAGTCTCGGCTAGAGACGGAGTGTTAATGTCAGCCGTCCGCAACGGAATAGAATGAAAATCTATTTACTGGCTCTGCAGGAGAGAAGGGAAATATGGAAGGGCTGATGTGGGAGAACAGATATTGTATGACTTATTCTCTTAAACCCATCCACACTGCTGGGCTAGGAACTGGAGCATTTCTGGAGCAAAAGGAAATGCACCATAGGGGACCAATAAAAATTACCTTTAATGTGGCTTTTAACCCTTGAATGCTAGAGAGTTGGCTTGCTTTAGAACTGAACCTTTTTAGTTTCTTGTATAAAGGACTTAAGGCCCTTATGCACCAAATTAAAGAGGTGCAATTCTGGAGCAAAAATTGGGGAGAATGAATATATACATGCACAAACACACCCACATTTGATATATATATATATATATATATATATATATATATATATATATATACACACACAGATAAAGGTGGGCACTCCACATACGAAGATACCATATGGATTACTGCCCGGTGCTGCCCATCCCTCCCAAGTGTCCCTCTTTAGGAGGGACAGTCCCTCTTTCAGGCCCAATTCCCTCTGTCCCTCTTTCCCACCCTGATGTCCCTCTTTTTAGCAGATCAGACTGTGCGGTGTGTATATAAGTGTATCATATTGCTCCACAGCAATAAAACTCACATTACTGTTTGTGTAAACCACCACATGTGTTTATAAATTAGTCTGTGTAAATAAAATACTTTGGTTTTGTTATAAATCCTTTATTACATTACACAAGGTGGTGTCAATAGGTCATGAAATAGCCTAAAAGTTCCCAGTAATGCTCCGCCCACCAGCCGCTCCCCCAGCAACACCCCCTAAAACACAAGTGTCCTTCTTTGGCTATTTGAAATGTTGGGAGGTATGGCTGCCCATAAAGAAAATGCAAAAGATATGTATGGTGCGAGCACCAGACAATAAGCGCATGCTAGGGACTTACATGAGAAAATATTACATTTATTGTGAATGAATAATCTATGTTTTGGCCCAATCAGGGCATTCCTCAAGACAATAATACAAACGAACTTCTGACATTATATACAGTGTGCTGGCCCAAATGCGCCAAGATGCCACGAGGTGCTAAACCATGCGTTCCTAAGCGTCATACCATGCAATGAGCTGGAACGCAAGCTAGTAATTAACACTTGAATTTCCAATCGGCCTGACTGCACCAAAATGTATTCAGTTAAACTTACTAACAAATAAATGAGGCGGGCCAGCTCGTAACTCTGCTTACTACTAGAGACAAAACAAGGTTACACAGTGTGCAATGAACACTAAAGTGATTAATTAAAGCACGCTGTATCCAAGTGCCGGATGCTCTGCAAAAAGCATGAAACGCATTAGAACATGCATCCACTACTAGAATAACAATCTAAAACAACATCATAAGTTACTAAAAACATAACCATCCAAGAAAGTGCTCGTATATCCCATATTCCATGTTCACTGCCATTGCCACACCAATATGATAATCGTAGTATGTTAGGCATCCACGCACACACATATATACATTTCCCAAAGCAAAACAAATCTGTGCTCCTCCATACAGACTATCCAAATGTGAAAAGTATATATTATAATACTTTAGTAAATTTGGGGTCTTATTTGCATAGTTTGGCAAAAATATGTTTAACCCTTTGAGTGCCAGAGGGGTACGCAACGCATTGCTTTGCAATGCGTTGCGTACCCCTCTGGCACTCAAAGGGTTAAGCTTGTGTGCAGCATCTAATCATACCAATATTAGGCGAGTACCTAACTATTCACAATGTACATATACACACACAGACGTAAACACATACACACATACTTACATACACATAAACACATACACACACGCACATATACACATTCAAACAAGCACACAGACCTGTACATGTGTTCATTCACGCACAAACACACACATACAAACACACTCGCACACACACACTTGCACAAACATTCACACACATGCAAACACACACACACGCAAATACATACATACACATGCACACACATAAATACATACACACATATACACATACAAACACATGTACATATACAATCAGACACACAGACCTGCACATGTGTTTACACAATTCACACACATTAACGCACGAACACACCCACACACACATACAAACACACACACACATGCAAACTTGCACAAACATTCACACATGCAAAAATCCACATACACACATGCAAATACACAAACACATACACCTGCACACACACACAATCTTCCAGGAATATATAAGTGTATTTACACCATGAATGATCATGTGCAGGTAGCAGTGAAGAACAGCAGATTAGACTCTGTTTTTCCTCTCTGTTTGATAATTAAATCCATTAATGTATCTCAAAAAGAAAGGGTCCATTCATCGTCCGATAGGGAAAACCGCTAAGTGTTTGCCTTACATAAGATTGTATTGATGACCTGTTTACACAATGTTTTTAGCTTCCAGAATCAATGGGAAATTGCCCAATTATGTGTTGCGAGCTACTTCAATGTTATTCTGTTGGTTTTACATACTGAGTCCTGACAACTTTTGATTTTATTTTAACTCCTTAGTAGTTAGAAATGTTCCATGATGCCTTGCTGTGTAATGTATTCATACCTCCCAAGTGTTCCTCTTTAGGAGGGACAGTCCCTCTTTTAGACCCAAATCTCTCTGTCCCTCTTTCCCACCCTGATGTCCCTCTTTTTAGGAGATCAGACTGTGTGGTGTGTGTATAACTATCACATTGCTCCACAGCAATAAAACTCACAATGATGTTTGTTTAAAAATACGTTGATCTTGTTATAAGTCATTTATTAGGTTACACAAGGAGGTGGCAACAAGTCATGAAATAGCCTAAAACTTCTCGCTAATGCCCCACCCACCAGCCACGACCCCCAGCAACACCCTTTGTCCCTCCTTCACAACTTGAAATGTTGGAAGGTATGTGTATTGGATTACACTATATCACTAAGGGTTAATTCAGGGGTAGGAAACTTTTTGGAAATTTTAGTCAACAACAGCTGGAGAGCAAAACGTCCCTACTCCTGGGTTAGACATTGTCAGCTGTATTTAGTAGGCTAAACCGGAGCGGTTCTGGGGCAAACCAACTTCACTGTAGGGGAAAAATAAACCTGATCAATGACTTAAATGGGTTTTAACCCTTTGAGTGCAGAGGGATGTGCAATGCATTACATTGCAAACCTTTGTGACACTCCAAGTGTTAACCTCTTGAATGCTGGAGAGGTGTCCAGTGTATTGCTTCTTGCACTCGAGGAAGAAGCATTATACCCGGAAACATTAAGTGCAATTCTGGAGCAAACCAACTATACCACAGGGGAGACATGAAAATCCAATAAATGGTCATTGATTTAAATGGAGCTTTTAACCCCTGTATGCTAAAGAAGTATCCAATGTGTTGCTTGGAAATGTAGTGGAGACCTACCTAGAAATTAAGGGGTTTAAACTCCCGTTTACATCACTGAAAATGTCTGTTTATTCCAGAATTGCACATCTTTAACGGACTGAACTATATTAACTTCCTGTGTGCGTTCCCTAATCTGGTCTGATCCTGTCTATGGAGGCGCCATGGAGATATGTAAATTAAAGGAGCAGTAAACTTTTTTTATGAAAAAATATATATTGAAGGGATTTTCTTATTGAGTAAAATAAGGGTACTCCCACTGCCGAGAGATTTATATTTCCAGAGTTATTACAGTTTAAACCCATGTTTTTTTACATTAGCAGTGCCCTCTAGTGGTCAAATTCTAATTAGAATTCCTGTTAAAGTCTAATGGAGAGGAAAGTCAGAAAAGTCAGAGACATACAGTTCTCTATAGAATGTGATAGACACTGCTGAGTCACTTCCTGTCAGTTAGAACTATCAGGAAATAAACACATTAAATTCACTTCCTGATTATTTAAACTGCTATAATATTTGAATAAAACATCTGACAACGCTGGGAGTGACCTTGTTTTATTCAGCAGGAAATGCTCTTTAAAATATGTGTTTTCATGAAAAAGGTTTACTGCTCCTTTAAGAGTCAGAGATGCTCAACCAGGAACGAGCCTGCAATACAATTTTGCAGGCTCGCTAGGAATGGTGTCCTACCCAGGGTGCAGTCTCTTTTAGCCCATTAGTGCCTTTCACAGAGAGGAAGTATCCTAAAGCATATCACACTGGTCCTGCCATTACAGCAGTCCAACCACAAAATACCAAGCAATTCCTCTCTGAACAAGAGAATCAGCCAACCCCAGACATACGTTTCAGCCTTCTTAGGCCTCTTCAGTGATGTGAAGCTGATTTCTCTAAGCACTGTGAGCAAAGGGTCCAGTGCAGGATTCCCCTATTACCCTTGGGGTGACTAATCCCAAGGGTAATTTGCATATGTATATTAAGAGTCAAAGACGCTCAACTAGGAATGAGCCTGCAATACAAATTTACAGACTCTCTAGGAATGGTATCCTACCCAGGGTGCAGTCTATTTTAGCCATACCTCCCAACATTTTAAATGGCCAAAGAGAGACACCTTTGGTTTAGGTGTAGGTGCTGTGGGAGTGGCTGGTAGGCGGGGCATTACAATGCTTTTTTTTTTTTAGGTTATGTTATGACCTGCGGACACCTCTCTGTGTAACTGAATAAAGGATTTAGAACAAGACCAAAGTGTTTTTTTTTTTTTTTTTTTACAAAGCCTAATAAACGCATATAGGGACATGTAAACAAACACTAACATTAATGTGAGTTTTATTGCTGTGGAGCAATGTGATACACTTATATACATACACCTCAAAAGTGTCCCTCTTTAGGAGGGACAGTTCCTCTTTTAGACCCAAATCCATCTGTCCCTCTTTCCTACTATTATGTCCCTCCTTTTAGGCGATCAGACTGTATGGTGTGTGTATATAAGTGTATCACCCTGGTGTCCCTGTGTTTAGGAGATCAGACTGTATGGTGTGTGTATATAAGTGTATCACCCTGGTGTCCCTGTGTTTAGGAGATCAGACTGTGTGGTGTGTATATAAGTGTATCACCCTGGTGTCCCTGTGTTTAGGAGATCAGACTGTGTGGTGTGTATAGAAGTGTATCACCCTGGTGTCCCTGTGTTTAGGAGATCAGACTGTGTGGTGTGTATAGAAGTGTATCACCCTGGTGTCACTGTGTTTAGGAGATCAGACTGTGTGGTGTGTATAGAAGTGTATCACCCTGGTGTCCCTGTGTTTAGGAGATCAGACTGTGTGGTGTGTATATAAGTGCATCACCCTGGTGTCCCTGTGTTTAGGAGATCAGACTGTGTGGTGTGTATAGAAGTGTATCACCCTGGTGTCCCTGTGTTTAGGAGATCAGACTGTGTGGTGTGTATATAAGTGTATCACCCTGGTGTCCCTGTGTTTAGGAGATCAGACTGTGTGGTGTGTATAGAAGTGTACCACCCTGGTGTCCCTGTGTTTAGGAGATCAGACTGTGTGGTGTGTATATAAAGGTATTACCCTGGTGTCCCTGTGTTTAGGAGATCAGATTGTGTGGTGTGTATATAAGTGTATCACCCTGATGTCCCTGTGTTTAGGAGATCAGACTGTGTGGTGTGTATATAAGTGTATCACCCTGGTGTCCCTGTGTTTAGGAGATCAGACTGTGTGGTGTGTATAGAAGTGTATCACCCTGGTGTCCCTGTGTTTAGGAGATCAGGCTGTGTGGTGTGTATATAAGTGTATCACCCTGGTGTCCCTTTGTTTAGGAGATCAGACTGTGTGGTGTGTATATAAGTGTATCACCCTGGTGTCCCTGTGTTTAGGAGATCAGACTGTATGGTGTGTGTATAAGTGTATCACCCTGGTGTCCTTGTGTTTAGGAGATCAGACTGTGTAGTGTGTGTATATAAGTGTATCACCCTGGTGTCCCTGTGTTTAGGAGATCACACTGTGTGGTGTTTATATAAGTGTATCACCCTGGTGTCCCTGTGTTTAGGAGATCAGACTGTGTGGTGTGTATATAAGTGTATCACCCTGGTGTCCCTGTGTTTAGGAGATCAGTCTATGTGGTGTGTATATAAGTGTATCACCCTGGTGTCCCTGTGTTTAGGAGATCAGACTGTATGGTGTGTGTATATAAGTGTATCACCCTGGTGTCCCTGTGTTTAGGAGATCAGACTGTGTGGTGTGTATATAAGTGTTTCACCCTGGTGTCCCTGTGTTTAGGAGATCAGACTGTGTGATGTGTATAGAAGTGTTTCACCCTGGTGTCCCTGTGTTTAGGAGATCAGACTGTCTGGTGTGTATATAAGTGTATCACCCTGGTGTCCTTGTGTTTAGGAGATCAGACTGTGTGGTGTGTATATAAGTGTTTCACCCTGGTGTCTCTGTGTTTAGGAGATCAGACTGTGTGGTATGTATAGAAGTGTATCACCCTGGTGTCCCTGTGTTTAGGAGATCAGACTGTGAGGTGTGTATATAAGTGTATCACCCTGGTGTCCCTGTGTTTAGGAGATCAGACTGTGTGGTGTGTATATAAGTGTATCACCCTGGTGTCCCTGTGTTTAGGAGATCAGACTGTGTGGTGTGTATAGAAGTGTATCACCCTGGTGTCCCTGTGTTTAGGAGATCAGACTGTGTGGTGTGTATAGAAGTGTATCACCCTGGTGTTCCTGTGTTTAGGAGATCAGACTGTGTGGTGTGTATATACGTGTATCACCCTGGTGTCCCTGTGTTTAGGAGATCAGACTGTGTGGTGTGTATATAAGTGTATCACCCTGGTGTCCCTGTGTTTAGGAGATCAGACTGTGTGGTGTGTGTATATATAAGTGTAACACCCTGGTGTCCCTGTGTGTAGGAGATCAGACTGTGTGGTGTGTATATAAGTGTATCACCCTGGTGTCCCTGTGTTTAGG
Source organism: Rhinophrynus dorsalis (assembly GCA_037306005.1). Classification (NCBI taxonomy): domain Eukaryota; kingdom Metazoa; phylum Chordata; class Amphibia; order Anura; family Rhinophrynidae; genus Rhinophrynus; species Rhinophrynus dorsalis. The sequence continues at coordinate 249,348,996 of CM074725.1, forward strand.
AGATCAGACTGCGTGGTGTGTATATCAGTGTATCACCCTGGTGTCCCTGTGTTTAGGAGATCAGACTGTGTGGTGTGTATATAAGTGTATCACCCTGGTGTCCCTGTGTTTAGGAGATCAGACTGTGTGGTGTGTATATAAGTGTATCACCCTGGTGTCCCTGTGTTTAGGAGATCAGACTGTGTGGTGTGTGTATATATAAGTGTAACACCCTGGTGTCCCTGTGTGTAGGAGATCAGACTGTGTGGTGTGTATATAAGTGTATCACCCTGGTGTCCCTGTGTTTAGGAGATCAGACTGCGTGGTGTGTATATCAGTGTATCACCCTGGTGTCCCTGTGTTTAGGAGATCAGACTGTGTGGTGTGTATATAAGTGTATCACCCTGGTGTCCCTGTGTTTAGGAGATCAGACTGTGTGGTGTGTATATAAGTGTATCACCCTGGTGTCCCTGTGTTTAGGAGATCAGACTGTGTGGTGTGTATATAAGTGTATCACCCTGATGTCCCTGTGTTTAGGAGATCAGACTGTGTGGTGTGTATATAAGTGTATCACCCTGATGTCCCTGTGTTTAGGAGATCAGACTGTGTGGTGTGTGTATAAGTGTATCACCCTGATGTCCCTGTGTTTAGGAGATCAGACTGTGTGGTGTGTGTATAAGTGTATCACCCTGGTGTCCCTGTGTTTAGGAGATCAGACTGTGTGGTGTGTATAGAAGTGTATCACCCTGGTGTCCCTGTGTTTAGGAGATCAGACTGTGTGGTGTGTATAGAAGTGTATCACCCTGGTGTCCCTGTGTTTAGGAGATCAGACTGTGTGGTGTGTATATAAGTGTATCACCCTGGTGTCCCTGTGTTTAGGAGATCAGACTGTATGGTGTGTGTATATAAGTGTATCGCCCTGGTGTCCCTGTGTTTAGGAGATCAGACTGTGTGGTGTGTATATAAGTGTATCACCCTGATGTCCCTGTGTTTAGGAGATCAGACTGTGTGGTGTGTATATAAGTGTATCACCCTGATGTCCCTGTGTTTAGGAGATCAGACTGTGTGGTGTGTGTATAAGTGTATCACCCTGGTGTCCCTGTGTTTAGGAGATCAGACTGTGTGGTGTGTATATAAGTGTATCACCCTGGTGTCCCTGTGTTTAGGAGATCAGACTGTGAGGTGTATATATAAGTGTATCACCCTGGTGTCCCTGTGTTTAGGAGATCAGACTGTGTGGTGTGTATATAAGTGTATCACCCTGGTGTCCCTGTGTTTAGGAGATCAGATTGTGTGGTGTGTATATAAGTGTATCACCCTGGTGTCCCTGTGTTTAGGAGATCAGACTGTGAGGTGTATATATAAGTGTATCACCCTGGTGTCCCTGTGTTTAGGAGATCAGACTGTGTGGTGTGTATATAAGTGTATCACCCTGGTGTCCCTGTGTTTAGGAGATCAGACTGTATGGTGTGTGTATATAAGTGTATCACATTGCTCTACAGCAATATAACTCACATTAATGTTTGTTTAAACATCAGTATATGTGTTTATAAATTAGTCTGTGTAAATAAAATATGTTGGGCTTGTTCTAAATCATTTATTAGGTTACACAAAGAGGTATCAATAGGTCATAAAATAGCTTAAAAATTCTTAGTAATGCTCCACCTACCAGCCACACCCTCTAAAACACAAGTGTCCCTCTTTGGCAATTTGAAATGTTGGGAGGTATGTATACACACCACACAGTCTGGTCTCCTATACACAGGGACACCAGGGTGATACACTTATATACACACCACACAATCTGATTTCCTAAACACAGGGACACCAGGGTGATACACTTATATACATACCACACAGTATGATCTCCTAAACACAGGGACACCAGGGTGATACACTTCTATACACACCACACAGTCTGATCTCCTAAACACAGGGACACCAGGGTGATACACTTATATACACACCACACAGTCTGGTCTCCTAAACACAGGGACACCAGGGTGATACACTTCTATACACACCACACAGTCTGATCTCCTAAACACAGGGACACCAGGGTGATACACTTCTATACACACCACACAGTCTGGTCTCCTATACACAGGTACACCATGGTGATATACTTATATACACACCACACAATCTGATCTCCTAAACACAGGGACACCAGGGTGATACACTTATATACATACCACACAGTATGATCTCCTAAACACAGGGACACCACGGTGGGAAAGAGGGACAGAGGGATGTGGGTCTCAAAGAGGGACTGTCCTGATTGATTAGGAGCACTTGGGAGGTGTGCGTAAATTGCCAGTTTAAACATTGCATTAACTCTTTGGATGCTAAAGACATCTCAAGCACATTTTTTTTTATATTATCTCTTTATTAAAAAAAAGTTTCCTTTTTTTACAAAATCCAAAAAATACAGGACAATAAACACATACTTACATCAACACTTATATCCCAAATCTCTTATAATCTACCCATAAATCTTCCATCTCATTTTTTTTTAACTCGATCACTGAGGCTGTTTTTCACCCCATGCACTATCTATCATAGGCCTTATAACTTCTCCATCCATCCTTGCCACATCTGAATATCTTTAATCAAATTCAAATTCATATTTGCTTTGCAAATATTCCTCTCCATTTCCATTTGAAAAAGAATTTTTAATTGATACCATCTACATTTTGTTGTTTGTTTCCAGCTTCTTGCTATAATAATTGTAAGTGCTATCAAATTATGTATTGTAATCTTCTGCTGTTCTCTACTCATTTTAGGCCAATTCAGATGTAGCAAGGCCTCCCCCGGCATCCTATTTAAAGGGATAGTAATACTTTATTTTTATTATCCCCCATATTGTAGGTATTTGTAAAATAAGTTAATAACCCCCAGGTTCATCTCTCAAACCTTTATGGTTTGAGAGATAACTGAAGGCAAAGTTTCTTTTAAGAAACCCCCCTTTTTGATTGCCTGATTAAACATAACACTCATTTGATCTATTATCTTTGGTTTCATTAATTTATAAAACAGACTGCCATACCCATCCAGGCCTGGGGTTTTATTATTAATCAAATGATTAATCATTAAAGGGATAGTAATACTTCATTTTATCTTTATTTTATATTGTAGGCATTAGAAAAACATGAAGAACGATATAAGTCTCATCTCTCAGACCTTTATGGTTTAAGAGATATTCACAAGCAAAGTATCCCCCACCCTGTTCAGCCAGATCAGAAGGGAGGTGCCCAGGTAGACTGCAGAGAGGGACAATCTTCAATTAAGATAAGGGAAAAAGCTGAAAAACTTGTCAAGGGGGGCAGGTCTTTCATTGTTCTCATAGGAAGAAGATTGTCCCCTGCTGTTATCTGTCTGGTCTATGGACTGGATTCCACATCTGAGAAGAGATGGCTTACACTAGGTAAAAGGGGCAGTAGGGGAAACTTTGCTTGTGAATATCTCTCAAACCATAAAGGTTTGAGAGATAAGACTTATATCGTTCTTCATGTTTTTTTCATGCCTACAAAATAAAATAAAGTTAAAACGAAGTGTTACTATCCCTTTAAACTCATTTCTTCCTTAGAAATCTCCTTATTTAAGTTCGCCCGTTGAGTTGAATCAACCTCTGGTACCCTGGTCTTTCTCAAATATTCCTCAATCTCAGCCTCTTCTCCTTTATTGGGTAAGTTATATAACTCCTCATAAAATTTATTAAAAATTTGATCAATATTTTTGGGGGATTGATAAATCTGCCCACCACTAATAATTTTATCTATTCTATTTTTGTCTCTTCTTTTTCTTAATTTATTCATAAGGATTTTATCTGGCCTATTTGCTCTAGCGTAATATTTTGATTTTAAAATCATCATATTTTTCTCCACAATCTCCATTATTTTTTTTATGGCTTCTAGAATATCTTCACTTTTTTTTTGTTTATTTACCAAGCCGCCTTTTTTACCCTCAGCTACCAACCTATAATATTTCATATATAGCTCTGTCAAACAGGGACCTTGCCCTCTTTTTTGGATGTTTTTCATCTTCATACAATACCCTCTCTTTACCGCCTTGTATGTACACCAAACCACACATGAATCCATTCCTTCTACATTGTTTTCGCTAAAAAAGCATTCTGACATTCTTAAAAATACTCCAAATTTTTCTTATAATGGAGAAATGTTTCATCCAGTCTCCAAGTAGTAATCGGGTGACATCTTATCCCCTCTCCTATTTCCATCTACATTAAATCATGATCTGACCATATAAATGGATTTATGTGCACATTTTTAACCTCATTTACTAATTTATCTTCTCACAAAATCATATCTATTCTAGAGTAAGATTTATGCACTCTGGAAAAATAAGTAAAATCTCTCTCTCGTTGGGATTTCCCACTCTCCAGGTATCATAAAGATTCAATTTCTTCATCAACCCTTTTAATGCCCTTGTTTAACTATAACCTTATCTGCTGACCCTTCTTTGGTGAATTTTTTATCTAATTCTGTATCTAGAACTGTATTAAAATCACTGGCTATTATCAACAAACCTTCCTTAACTTTCTTAACCCTCTCCATTATTTTATATAAATAACATACTGGGGATACGTTAGGTAGATATACATTCACGAAAGTATATGGTTCCTCATTAATTGTACAAACTAATATGATATATCTACCTGATCTTGATGTTTAATTACCACTTTTAACCCCTCTGAAAAAACTATTGCTACCCCTCTCTGTTTTTTGTTAACCATAGATGCCTGAATTATCAATGGGAAATACCTTTCTCCCCATCTCAACTTATCTTTTTTCCAGTGTGTCTCCTGAATCATCCCTACTTGAATCTTTTCTTTCCTTAACCCCTAAAGGACCAGCGGTCCCGGGGTGTCTGGTCCTTTAAGGACCAGATAGGCGAGTTCGACGTGCCGTCCCACGTGTTCCGGCACATCGAACGAGGGACTGAGAGAGATCACTCCGGTCTTGGAGCGATCAAGTTCAGTCCCCGGTATTACTCACCGCGCTCCTGAGTAAAAGTACGTGATGTACCAGGACCGTCACTGTTCCTTAAGTGCCGGCCCAGCGTGACGGTCCAGGTACGTCACCGGATGCGAAGGGTTAAATAATCCTTAAACACCCATCTTTTTTTCGGGGAATTCAATCCTTGAATGTTAATTGAAACTGTCTTTAGCATTAACATATAGACATTTATCCTACGACGTCTTTTTGCATAAGGTAAAACTGCATGCACCCAGTGATCGTTTTACCACCACACCTGCACATACTTTACACATATACATAAAACACAAGACCATGTAGAATGGTCTCTATTTTGCCCTGCTGGATCCATCCATATATATCATCCCTCATGATATTACCTACGTTCTAAACAGAACCTATGGCAGGCTGAACAACTCCTATTTCTCTATTTCCCACAATTATACACAAAACACTATTCCACTTATATCGTTTCACTTCCCCTTCCTCCACCCTATTCCCTTCCCCCCTTCCTCTTCCTCTCCCTCATTCTTCCCCCATTCTTTCTTGATTACTCCTGGATACTCCTACTAAACCTCCTAGTTACCAAAATAAAACTATAGCGAATCTATCTTAACCCCCCACCAGCTCAACTTACCCCCCCTCCCTCCAATCCCCCAATACCCCCTCCCCCTCCGACCCCTCCGACCTCCCAATACCCCCTCCCTCCGACCCCCCCAATACCCCCTCCCCCATCCTCTTCAGGATGTAGTTCTGGGCAATTGAGGTACCTCCATATGGTGGAAGTAGGAAGAGCAAAAAAAAATAAAAAGAGGGAGAAAGAGAGAGAGAGAAAAAGGACAAAAAAAAGTACCTTATCTTAAATCCTCTCCATTATAATGTCCCTTATCATTAGTGACTCATAGTCTTCCCTCTTCAAATAAATAACACAGGGAAAAAATATTTCTATATCAAATTCTACCCCTTGCCTATCACCAGTGACCCACCCCTTTTTAAATAGGTCACATCAAATAACTACTATTTTTAATATTGCCCCCTACTCTCAATGTTATCACACTCTACCTAAACTTATACTCTTCAAATCCTAATTATATTTTTCATCCCCCCTAACATCAGCTCTGTATAATATCCAATGTTTCTCTCCTCTCTCTTACCACCTCTCCTTCACCTCCTCACCCCTTACCCTTAAAGGCTATTTAAGAGAGAAATATATCTCTATAATCTTATTAAACCCGTTTATCCCAATAATCCAACTGCAGTATTATTATAGTGACTCTCATAAACCATCTAAACTTGTAACAACTTTATACCTTCTGCCCGTGATAATCACACTCAACCCCAATCCCGCCCACCCTCTCGTAACCCTTCCTCCCCTCCCACCCCATCACCCTCTGTTTGATCTTCTTACACATCAACCAACTATTCGCTTTTTCCACAGTATCAAACGTTTCCACTTGACCCTCTAGCACTATCCTAAGATTGGCAGGAAAACCCCTATTATTCCTTGCATAATAGGACAGGTCTTGAAGTACCCATATTTCTTTAAAGGGATAGTAATGTTTCATAATAAAAGCAACTCTAATTAATCATCATAGTCTTTGGACTTTGGAGAGTGTTATTTCAGTTCTGTCAGAGTTGTTGTACAAGAGTAATTGAATGATAAAGTATCCCCCTCCCGCCCCTTTTACTGATGTAACACTGTTCAGCCAGATCAGAGGGGAGGTGCCCAGGTAGATTGCAGACAGGGACAATCTTCAATTAAGATAAGTGAAAAACCTGAAAAACTTGTCAAGGGGGGCAGGGCTTTCATTGTTCTCATAGGAAGAAGATTGTCCCCTTCTGTTATCTGTCTGGTCTATGGACTGGATTCCACATCTGAGAAGAGATGGCTTACACTAGGTAAAAGGGGCGGGAGGGGAAACTTTGCTTATAAATTATTTACTTTACTGATGTCCTCTATCATCATCAGAACTAGCACTGTATTCAGCACTTGACCCTAATGTACTCTGTATTTCTCCCATTACCACTTTAGATTGTAAGCTTTCGGGCAGGGACCTCGCACCCAATGTTTCACTCTACAAAGCACCTGTAACCCTGTATTGTTTAAACCCTGAAATTGTAAAGCGCTGCGTACACTTGTGGCACTATATAAACATATTCATTCATTCATATCTCTCAGACCATAAAGGTTTGAGAGATAAGACTTATATTGTTCTTCATTTTTTTTTAATGCCTACAAAATAAAATAAAGATAAAACGAAGTATTACTATCCCTTTAAATTTCCCTCCCTTCTGCCCCTTATTGCTACTCATTTTCAGAACTTGTTCTTTGAATTGAAAGGACTGGAAATAAACTATCACATCTCTTGGACAATTTTCAGCTACATTTTTAGGCTTGTATCAACAATCATATCTCTCCGTTGTATATTGTCCAACTCTATATCAAGAACTTTCCAAAACTCCTGTAGATGGCAGGGCCGGATTTACATCTCAGGAGCCTGTAGGCAGCAGAAATCTGAAGCGCCACCCCCCCCCCTTGGCCATTTCTATTGGACACCTCCACAGTGCTCCTAATCTCCACATTGCCCCCACCATCTCCATATTGCCCTCACGTTGCCCCCAACCCCATCAGGGGGAGGCAATGTGAGGGTAACATGGAACGGGCGCCAGGTGAGGGGATTATTGTTTTGCCACTGCGCATCCAGGGAGGCTAATTTAAAGAAAAAAAATTAAAAAAGCAATCCCAGTGACAGGCGCCCCTCTGTGGGGTACGCCTGCAGGCAGATGCCTACTATGCCTTATTGTAAATCCGGCCCTGGTAGATGGTCTTTCATTTGTTCTTGCGTTACGTTCTCTGGTATATTCCTGAAGCACAGGTTATTCCAGTGGTTCTCAATCTTCTTTAACTCGAGGCACACCAAACAGGCAATCTGGAGTTTTTGTGGCACCCCTAACATATGTAATGTAATTTATCAAGTGGATAATGAAGGGTACAATACATAAATATACAGTTATAATTAGATCTCACAATCATAATAACAAAAATAAACATATTGTGCATAACAATTTCCATAAATCTCTTTGTAGAGAACATGGGGCACCCTTGGCTAATGTTTGTGGCACACCAAAGTGCCACGGCACCCTGGTTGAGAATCACTGGGTTATTCCTACGTGATCTATCTTCTAATTCACATAATTTCATCTCTAAAGTCTCCACTTTCTTTCCAAGAGTCTCTTGTCTATCTTGAAATGAGTTTATTTGAAATTCCCAACTTTCACATTTATCTTCCATAATCCCGATTTTGCCAGACAACTCACTAATATACTTTTTTAACTCCAAAGTGTTGAGATGAATATGGCCCTTAACAGCATCAAATTGCTTATCCAAACATTCCTTCAGAAAATGGGGTGATACTGTTAACTCTTCCTCCACATGCCAATTATTAGAAGAGCCTCATAATTGTGCTTGCATATGCATTGAGTCATCTATTGACTATCCTACAGATATTCTACTGCTTTGGGGAGAAAAGAAAGAAGAAGATTAAAACACCTCCAAACAGTGGGAATTCCCTTTTTTTAACTCAGGAGGATAAACACTACAATATATAATTTTTGCATATTAAGTGTTACTATCCCTTTAAGATAAATACAATCTACCAACAAGAATAAATATGTTTGGTACACACACACTGCTTAACCCTTTGAGTGCCAAAGTGGTACGGAATGCATTGCAAAGCAATGCGTTCCGTTCCACTCAGGCACCCAACGGGTTAAACTGAAAATTGGTCTGTATGCTGTCCTGTACCATCATATATAATTAACGCTTTAAAGACCAGCGTGGTGTACAGTGCATTGAGAAGCAAGGCATTGCACACATACTCTAGTCCAAACTGAGTGTTTCATCTGAAATAGATGGATATTTTGCATTGGGATAAGTTGCATAGTTTAACCCTTTGAGTGCCAGAGGGGTACGCAATGCATTGCTTTGCAATGCGTTGAGTACCACTCTGGCACTCAAAGGGTTAATAAATATGATGTTGGACAGCTGCTACCAATGTTACAACAGTTAAAGGAAAATATGTACTCGTATAAAAGTGGTTCTTACTTGCTTATCCAAAAGCACTTACCTAGGCAATTGTCCAAAAGACATCAATAAAACTTTTTTTTTTGCATGAGAATCTGCCATGGCCTATGACTGAATGTGAACATTCTGCTACCTTGTAAATGTTTACATGGCCCTTTAGAATCATGGGTGCGGTTCACTACATTCAGAGAACGGGAGAACGAGAAGGGGGGGGGGGTCAAATGCAAGGGAGCCATAACTATGATTCTAAAGAAATATATAAACACTCTCAAGGCATAAAACTCTGTCACTGTGCAGTTAAAGACTGCAGCAAAGATCAGATGTAAGCAGCAGAAAACAGACATATCAGACTGCTGTACGAATGGTATAGACCTAGGTAAGTGCTTCTGTTACACACAGTAATTATATATAGATACACATGACTGCTGTATGATGGACTCCTACCTAGGTAAGTGCTTCTGTTACACACGGTAATTATATTGATATACCTGCTGTATGATGGACTCCTACCTAGGTAAGTGCTTCTGTTACACACAGTAATGATATAGATACACCTGACTGCTGTATGATGGACTCCTACCTAGGTAAGTGCTTCTGTTACACACAGTAATTATACAGATATACCTGACTGCTGTATGATGGACTCCTACCTAGGTAAGTGCTTCTGTTACACACGGTAATTATATTGATATACCTGACTGCTGTATGATGGACTCCTACCTAGGTAAGTACTTCTGTTACACACAGTAATCATATAGATACACCTGACTGCTGTATGATGGACTCCTACCTAGGTAAGTGCTTCTGTTACACACAATAATTATATAGATATACCTGACTGCTGTATGATGGACTCCTACCTAGGTAAGTACTTCTGTTACACACAGTAATCATATAGATACACCTGACTGCTGTATGATGGACTCCTACCTAGGTAAGTGCTTCTGTTACACACAATAATTATATAGATATACCTGACTGCTGTATGATGGACTCCTACCTAGGTAAGTGCTTCTGTTACACACAGTAATTATATAGATACACCTGACTGCTGTGTGATGGACTTCTACCTAGGTAAGTGCTTCTGTTACACACAGTAATTATATAGATACACCTGACTGCTGTATGATGGACTCCTACCTAGGTAAGTGCTTCTGTTACACACAGTAATTATATAGATACACCTGACTGCTGTATGATGGACTCCTACCTAGGTAAGTGCTTCTGTTACACACGGTAATTATATTGATATACCTGACTGCTGTATGATGGACTCCTACCTACGTAAGTCCTTCGGTTACACACAGTAATTATATACATACACCTGACTGCTGTATGATGGACTCCTACCTAGGTAAGTACTTCTGTTACACACAGTACTTATATAGATACACCTGACTGCTGTGTGATGGACTCCTACCTAGGTAAGTGCTTCTGTTACACACAGTAATTATATAGATACACCTGACTGCTGTGTGATGGACTCCTACCTAGGTAAGTCCTTTTGTTACACACAGTAATTATATACATACACCTGACTGCTGTGTGATGGACTCCTACCTAGGTAAGTACTTCTGTTACACACAGTAATTATATAGATATACCTGACTGCTGTGTGATGGACTCCTACCTAGGTAAGTGCTTCTGTTACACACAGTAATTATATACATACACCTGACTGCTGTGTGATGGACTCCTACGTAGGTAAGTACTTCTGTTGCACACAGTAATTATATATATACACCTGACTGCTGTGTGATGGACTCCTACCTTGGTAAATGCTTCTCTTACACACAGTAATTATATAGATACACTTGACTGCTGTATGATGGACTCCTACCTAGGTAAGTACTTCTGTTACACACAGTAATTATATAGATACACCTGACTGCTGTGTGATGGACTCCTACCTTGGTAAGTGCTTCTGTTACACACAGTAATTATATTGATACACCTGACTGCTGTATGATGGACTCCTACCTAGGTAAGTACGTCTGTTACACACAGTAATTATATAGATATACCTGACTGCTGTATGATGGACTCCTACCTGGGTAAGTGCTTCTGTTACACACAGTTATCATATAGATACACTTGACTGTTGTATGATGGACTCCTACCTGGGTAAGTGCTTCTGTTACACACAGTTATCATATAGATACACTTGACTGTTGTATGATGGACTCCTACCTAGGTAAGTGCTTCTGTTACACACAGTAATTATATAGATACACTTGGCTGCTGTATGATGGACTCCTACCTAGGTAAGTACTTCTGTTACACACAGTAATAATATAGATACACCTGACTGCTGTGTGATGGACTCCTACCTAGGTAAGTGCTTCTGTTACACACAGTAATTATATAGATACACCTGACTGCTGTATGATGGACTCCTACCTTGGTAAGTGCTTCTGTTACACACAGTAATTATATAGATACACCTGACTGCTGTGTGATGGACTCCTACCTAGGTAAGTCCTTCTGTTACACACAGTAATTGCACAGATACACCTGACTGCTGTATGAGGTAAGTCCTTCTGTTACACAAAAGTGATTACTCGGTGCTGCGCAGTGCCACCACTAGAGTGTTATTGTCTGCTCCTATACGAGCGCACCCCTAGGATCAGGCTTAGTAAAACGTGATAATTGCCCTTTAAGTCGATTTTTGATCATTTTACTGTCCTGTGCTGTATGTTGGATGCAATAACCTGAATCAAATCTAATAGCAATACAATACAGCACCTCTCTGGCTACCAGTACCAAACAAGTCTTTAATTTTGCAGAGACCACTCTGATGTACACGCCGGAGGATTTCATGTGACAGCGCAGGCCATAGTGGCAGAGAACGACTGTAATTAACTGCTTTTTCTATACTGTCCGACTTTGCGTGTCTAATAAAAATGTTAATGCTTTAAGCTATATATTCTCTCTGCTCTTTTTTTTTCCTGGAAGTTCTCAAAATAGGAGGGTGATTATGCGCTCCAGTTGAGCCTGACATTTAGTAATAGGGCTGCTTTGGACAGAGGTTTTTAAATTGAGCAAATCGCGTGTGATGGTTTCTCATTTAGCGGCTTTTCCGTGGCATTAAGAGATTGTACGAATGTACTTAGTGTGACCTCTGAATCAGGGAGGCTGATGTACCAAGATAAATGGAGAACTGTTAAGGCAAACCAGCTGTGCCATAGTGGACATTTAACCCTTTGAGTGTGAGGGATTTAAACAGTGCATTGCAACGCAATTGGTTGGATACCTCCTTGGTACTTAAAAAGTTACAAATCCCCACTGAGCTAAACTGTGATTTTTACCCCTTGAATATTAGCTACCAACTCACCAAGACATTCAAGAGGTTACAAGTACACTTTAAATCAATAGCTATGTAGTAGTCATATTAGTCCAATTTTAGCAATACAAAAAATGTGTGTACTTTGGTATTTGGTGATACCCCTTTTATTTAGATTAAAGGTATAGTCATGTTTCACAAAAACAGTAGCTCCAATTAATCTTCATAGTATTTGGGCCATAGAGAGTGTTATTTCAATACTGTCAGAGTTGTAGTACAAGAGTAATTGAATGATAAAGGATCCCCCTTCCGCCCCTTTTACCTAGTGTAAGCTGCCTCCCCTCAGATGTGGAATCTGGTCTCTTGACCGGACAGATCACAGCAAGGGACAATCTTCTTACTGTGATCATAAGGAAAACCCTACCCCTTGACAGGTTTTCCTTATGATTACTGACGATTGTCCCTCTCTGTGATCCATCTGGACAGTCTTGCTGCTCTGAGGTGAGCAGTGTTACATCAGTAAAAGGGGCAGGAGGGGGATACTTTATCATTCAATTACTCTTGTACTACAACTCTGACAGTATTGAAATAACACTCACCATGGTACAAATATTACGAAGATTAATCGGAGCTGCTTTTATTGTGAAACATTACTATCACTTTAATAGTTAATTGTTTCTTGTACTCTGTAAACATACCAGTGAGAAACTAGGAAACAAACATATCCTGCATCTGCAAGACAAGGATTGCACAGCAACCATAAAATTGTCATCTAATCAGCAGACAAAGGAGGTGCTGTGGTGATCATGGACACAATAAAATAAATAAAAGGTTGTATGAGACAGTGCACAGATGGTACATATTACAATACAGTAGCCCGAGATCCCAGAATGGAATAAAAACCAACAACGAAAAGATCTTCTCAAAACATTCCCAAGCCAACAACAACCAGAAATGAAAAAAATAATGTCCAGTCAGCCAGAAAATGGAATCTTCTACACGCTTCCAAAAATCCACAAACAAGAAAATACAGGCATACCTATTACGAGGGGGTGCTGATAAGTATTGAGCCTTACCCAGAAAAAATTGAGCTAGGAAGCTGTAAATTGCAGGGTCTACTGGCCAATTTGTCTATATTCAATGGTGCAAAAATCAACTACCTATGATTTTAACTTATCTTTATTTTTAAGGTCCAAAGTGAACATGGCAGCACCTCCAGAAAAGTTTAATGTGGAAGAGCATAGGACCATTATGAAGTTCCTGTTTCTCCAAGGGAAAGGTGCTAAGCAGATCCATGAAGAAACATCACAAATTTTTATTTTATTTGCAGGGACTTAAGAAGCTGCAGGACAGATGTCGCAAGTGCATTGCCTTCCTGGGGGAATATGTAGAATAGTGTGGCAGTTACAGCTTCCTAGCTCAATTTTTTCTGGGTAAGGCTCAATACTAACTAATCAGCACCCCCTTGTATATCACGTAATGGGCACATTTACAGAACAAATATCAGCCTTTAAACAAAAACTCCATCAGATCCACAAAGGATACCACAAACTTTCTCAACAAACTTTGCGAACAACAGCCACCTAACATACTGTTGTTTACTACAGATGTAAAATATCTATACAGCAACATTCCTCCGACTTTCCCCAAATAAGAAATACAGGCATGAAATCGTGAGTAACCTGATTGAGTTAATTCTTACTAGGGGTGGGCGAAAGGTGTGAAAAATTTCCCGCATGACTTTTAGTGAAAACGTGCCGATTTTTTGCTTTTCCCGTGAAAAACGTCACCTTTCCGCCTATGCAAAAATGTCCTCCTTTTCACCTATTTTAACAAATTTTCTTCCTATGTTAACACATTTTTTCACCTATTTTAACACATTTTTCACCTGTATTTCCCACTGTAATATTACTTTTTTCTGATGGCTAAACTTTAGAAATTAGTGGCTGAAAGTCAAAGTTGTGAGTCCTACAGCAAAATTTGGCTTGAAAAATGTGTTAGCATGAGAATGCATTTGTCCTTTGCCCACAGTACTAACTACCTTCATAAATGACACTGGCACATATTCATGATGATGTCAAGAGATTTAAAAAAAAATTAATACATCCTGCAATGTGGCAGATGTGCATCGTAGTGTGTTTTAATAATAACAGCTTTTATTAAAAAAAAAAACTAAGTTTCAAGAAACAAAAATGGGAGTTTGTTGTGGAGTCATGTAGTACATTTGTACATACCACCAATTCTCCTCAATAAAAAAGTGGCAAAATACAGTGGTAAAGAGGGACATGGGGATTTTCACCCAGGGAGGACAGCGCCCACTTAAATTTGCTCATTTTGTAGGTATGACTGACCGGTCATACCTTTCATGTAGTCTCCATAAAAATGTAACCCATTGTGCCTGAATGATCCCAAGAGAAAAAAAAAAGTTTTTTTTTTTACATTTTTTTTTACCGTTTAGTTAATTAAAAAAAATAAAAGGTGGGTTATCTATATAAGTGTGGTATCAAAAGAAAGCCCTAATTGTGTGTGAAAAAATGGTATATAATTTGCATGGGTAAAATAAAGTGCTTAAAGTGCTGTTGAAAAAAAAGACATAGTCAAAAAGGTCAGAATTGCTCTAGTCCTTAAAGGGATAGTAATACTTTGTTTTATCTTTATTTTATTTTGTAGGCATTAAAAAAACATGAAGAACGATATAAGTCTTATCTCTCAAACCTTTATGGTTTGAGAGATATTCACAAGCAAAGTCTCCCCTCCTGCCCCTTTTACCTAGTGTAAGCCATCTCTTCTCAGATGTGGAATCCAGTCCATAGACCAGACAGATAACAGTAGGGGACAATCTTCTTCCTATGAGAACAATGAAAGCCCTGTCCCCTTGACAAGTTTTTCAGGTTTTTCCCTTATCTTAACTGAAGATTGTCCCTCTCTGCAATTTACCTGGGCACCTCCCTTCTGATCTGGCTGAGCAGCGTTACATCAGTAAAAGGGGCAGGAGGGGGATACTTTGTCATTGAATTACTCTTGAACTACAACTCTGACAGTATTGAAATAACACTCTCCAAAGTCCAAATACTATGAAGATTAATTAGAGCTGCTTTTATTACGAAACATTACCATCCCTTTAAGTGAAATCCACCTCAGATTTACCCGGACCTTAAGGGGTTAAGGGTTTAAAGACTTTTTTTTTTGTCCTTGCTTGTTGTAGGACAGTGGAGTGGTCATGGGTGGAGCTGAGGTCACCTAGTGTCAGGGGAGGGCTGGCAACTTGTGGCCCGGGGGGCAAATACAATGAAGCGACCCATTTCTACTATCGTTTCAGCCCACTCTCAAAGCCCACCTCCTTTTGTTAATTTTAAACGTGGCATTAATATCGTGAAGTAAAGCGATACCACATAGCTCACATTAAAGTGGGCTATACTACTGATATTACAGAGCTTACAATTTAAGTAAAGCTAAACTAGTGATACTATAGAGCTTACAGTGGAAATGGGTTATGTAACTAGTGTAACCTCATTTGAATTGTAGATTTGTGGTACCATTTGTATATCACCATTTAAATTGTATCACTAGTGTTGCTCCATTTATAGCAACAAGATGGAGATTAAGTGAGACAGTGGCCCACTGGTACAGACATATGACCGGCCCAGGGGGCAATTGCCCCCCTTTCCCCCAGGCCAGCCCTCCCCTGCCTAGTGTGCCTTATTTAGGGGAGACTTGACAGTAAATCCGGTACTGGATATACATTTTAATATTCCATCATCTGTCTGTTCTTCTGCAGAGCAACAAACTTAATTTCCTTATCCGAAATACTTTCAAATAATGTTTTCTCTCCATTGAGTTTTTCCATTGAATTCTCACCGGGGTTTAATTTCCAACAGTTTCTCCTTTGAGTGAGAATTTCCGAGAATTTGCAAGTAAAAAAAAAAAAAAATCCCTCCGAGTTTTGCATTAAACATCATGAGGCCAGTTGAGTAGTGACAAGCAGCAGCAACTATAAGCTACACAATAGGACCGACATTGTCAAAAAAGCTTTGCGGTCCTTTCACAGCGCTGTGAACTTTAATCCTCCCCTGTGTCTCTGTGTGACTTGCTTCAACTACACCACATTGCACGCTCTGCAGTCCAATTTATTTGTGTTTTCAAAAAGGCTCTCTGCAGTGGGAGAAAGTCATATATTTACTTCTCTAAAAAGGTTGTTTTGTCCTGCTCTTTCTTACCGATTCCTCCCACACTATACACGAGAGTAAAATATGTCCTATAATGTGTTTTGTTTTCCATATTTCATCTTAATGAAGATGAATGGATGAACGGCAATCAAAGCAGTGATAGTTCCTTCCCACAAGGCTATTCGTATCCAAAATAATAGAGTAATCTACTGTACAGACTCTAAGCCAGCTGCAATCACTGGACTTCTTGTGTATGGCATTTGACAAGTGCACGGAGCAGGTGAATACATTGGCTGTAACACAAATAATGGGTTTCAGTAACCCCTTGGGAGCTACAGACCTTTGGAAAGCATTGTTTTGCCATGTGTGGCAACGTCTATAGCATTCAAGCAGTTAAAGTGGCAGAAAATGTACTTTCTGATTTTACTCTTTTTATTTTGCAATATGTAAAGTCAAATTGCCTTTACTGTAAAATAAATAATTGTTGAGAAGTTGGCTTTAAGTGTGGGTGGCACAGTCTGACACTTTATGCTAATGCCTTACAAATATGCTAATTAGTTATGTCCCAGGCCAAACGTACCCCTCGCTGTGCTAAGAGAAATCCGCCCCCCACCACCACCACCACCAGTGTGTGGGTTCTGCAAAAGCGTAACTAGAAGCCACCGGGCCATGGTGCAGAATTTGCCATGCCCCCTGCCCGACCACATTGCCCCCAAATCTCCACATTGACCCCCCCTTTGACCCCAAACTCTACATTACTCCCCTACTGCCCCCAGTCTACACATTGCTTCCTATTGTCCCCAATTCTCCAATCTCCACATTGCTTCCCTCATTGCCTCCAATCTCCACAGTGACCCCCCATTGCCTCAAATGCCACATTACTCCCTCATTGCCCCAATCTCCACATTGCCCCCAAACTCCACATGGCTTCCCCCATTGCCTCCAATCTCCACATTGCCTCCAAGCTCCTATCTCCCTGGCGGTCCAGTGGTGTGGCAGAAGAGGTCTGTGCCTCATTCAGCACAGACCTCTCTACAGCTGGAGCTCCCATGCGGTCGTCTCTTCACTAATGCAGAGCACCAGGAGATGATGTCATCTCCCGGCGCTCTGCATTACTAGAGTGCGGGAGAGGCTGCTCAGCTTCTAGAGGTCTGTGCCGAAGAAGGCACAGACCTCACCTTGTTGCTAGTTTCGGGCGGCAGGGGTTGCAGGGGGGCGTCCGGGCCCCTGGAGTGACTGGCCTGGTCGCAGGTGTAACCCCTGCGACCCCCATTGTTACGCCACTGGGGTTCTGCTGAGATTCATTCATAGTACAGTGTGGTAATATGGGCCCAGCACAGAAACTAATTAACCCTTTGAGCACCAGAGGTGTACGCAACACGTTGCACACCACTCTTGCATTCAAAGGGTTAATATAAAGTTACCAACAAATTAAGGTTACTTTCTCAAAAATGATTTATACTAGAACCAAATGGTTTGTATAATATATAAGCAATTTTAACTTCTCTTTCAAATTAACTACATTTAACTTAAGGTAACAGGTCAAGTTTAACCACTTGTATGCCAGAGCAAAGTAATGCATTGAACACCTCTTTAAAAAAATTAAGATTACTATGTGCAGTGCACCGAGTTCTTGTCCTGAGGTCCCGCTACCAACATACAGTACCTGGGAACTTTGTCTTCTAGAGTCACCAGAGGGGGTTCATGTGGTACCACTGGGGGAAATTAATGACAAGATTAGCATAACAAAGGGGTGGGGCTTAATCACAGGTGGGGTGGGGCTTAATGGAGTTATGTCATGAAGTGGGTAGGAAGTGGGAAGAACAGGGTGGGAAGGAGGAGAAGTAGGAGCAACAGGATGAGAAGGAGGAGACGTGGGAGGGAAATGGGAGAAACGGAGTAGGAGAATTGGTAGGGAAGTAGGAGGAGCAGGGTGGGAAGGAGGAAAAGTGGGAGGAACAAGGTGGGGAGGAGAAGTGGGAGGGAAGTGGGAGGAACAGGATGGGAAGGAGGAGAAGTGGGAGGGAAGTGGGAGGAACAAGGTGGGGAGGAGGAGAAGTGGGAGGGAAGTGGGGGGAACAGGATGGGAAGGAGGAGAAGTGGGAGGAACAATGTGGGGAGGAGGAGAAGTGGGAGGGAAGTGGGAGGAACAGGATGGGAAGGAGGAGAAGTGGGAGAGAAGTGGGAGGAACAGGATGGGAAGGAGGAGAAGTGGGCGGGAAGTGGGAGGAACAAGGTGGGGAGGAGGAGAAGTGGGAGGGAAGTGGGAGGAACAGGATGGGAAGGAGGAGAAGTGGGAGGGAAATGGGAGGACCACAGTGAGAAGGAGGAGAAGTGGACGGGTAGTGGGAAGGAGGAAAAGTGGGAGGAACAAGGTGGGGAGGAGGAGAAGTGGGAGGAACAGGGTGGGAAGGAGGAGAATTGGGAGGGAAGTGAGAGGACCACAGAGAGAAGGAGGAGAAGTAGGCTTATATATAAAAATAATGTCCTTATACAAGATGCCCACCCCTACACCCCTCTGGTCATTAAAGACTTAAAGGGATAGTAATGTTTTCTTATAACGTACGCTGCAATGAATCTTTGTAGTGCATAATACTGATGAGTTAAGTTAGTAATGCAGAAATCGCTCTATATACTGTGCAACAATATTATAAATTATCCCCCTCACACCCCATTTTGTAGCATGCTCGGCCACATCCCCTTAGATCTTGACCGAACAGATCACTACTAGGCACAATCGGCCTCTATTAAGTATATGAAAATCCCAACCCCTTGACAAAGGAGAGTAGGTTTTTCCGTTTACTGAAAGAAGATTGTCCCACATCATGATCAGCTTCCATCTCCAAGACTTGAAGGATGGGGGGGATAATTTATAATATTATTGCACAGTATATAGTGCAATTTCAGCATTACTAAGTTAACTCATCATTATTATGCACTACAAAGATGCATTTGAGCGTTAGTTCTAAGAAAATATTACTATCCTTTTAAGAATACAATGTGCAGTGAGGTGGGTTGCCACCCAGCCGGTATTTTACCGGTACAGCCGGTAATTAGCACTCTGGAGCCGGTGCCAATATAACTACAATATCAGCAATCGAAAAGCCGGTATTGTGCGCATCCGGGGAGGGACAGGGCTGGATTTACATCTCAGGAGCTTGTAGGCATAGAAATCTGAAGCGCGCCCCCCCACACACACATTGGCCATCTCCACTGGACACCTCCACAATGCTCCTAATCTCCACACTGCCCCCATCATCTCGATATTGCTCTCACATTGCCCCCCCATCAGCTCCAACTTGCCCCCCATCAGCTCCATATTGCCCATACATTGCCCCTATCAGCTCCAACTTGCCCCCATCCATCAGCTTACATTTTCATAAGCTTTGGAAGAACACACTGAACTGCTTTGTTTCAAGATGACAGACTTACCAAGCAAAATAGAGACTTTAGACAGGACCAGGAGTTGATCTTTAGTAATTAATGTATGCTACCATTTCCTACCTCCCTGGTGGTCCAGCGGCAGGAGAGGTCTTCTGCACAGACTTGTAGATGTTGGAGCTCCCGCGCGGTCTTCTCTGTACTAATGCAGAGCGCTGGGAGATGATGTCATGATGATGTCATCTCTCAAGAGCTGACGAGGGAGCTCAACAGCTACAGATCAGGCACAGACCTCACCATGCGGCGGGCGGAGGGTTACTTGAAGCACTGCAAGGATATTGTAAAAAAAAAAAAAAAATTATTCCAATGACAGGCACCCTCTGTGGGGTGCACCTATAGGCAGATGCCTACTCTGCCTTATGACAAATCCGGCCCTGGGAAGGAAGTGAGGTGACTGAGCGGAGGGAGGCAGAGAGTATAGTCGTTGCCCACTTTCCTTGCAGTGTCCCCGCAGCTTAGCCAGGAAATGAGTTAGAACAAGCGTGGCTGAAGTTCGGTCCAGTCCAGTCAAACTGCTGAACTGAGCTCAGTCTCCCGCCGCCCTGACCTAGGTTCAGATCATAGTGACAGGAAGTTCCCTGCTCTGTACCGGAGGATTTACCACCATGGAGGTGGATCCCAGTCTCGAAATGGCGTCACTGATCCCAGCCTTAGGAGAACTTGTGAGGTAAATAGGACGCGGTTGTTCTCAGACTATCCTCTAATCACCAAGTGGTGCACTTAGGATGACGTGCACAGAATAAAAGTGGAGTCAATCTGGTAAAGACCAGCTGTACCAGTTAATGTGTTCAGTGGTCCCGTACTGCACCGGGTGCCTTCATGTCCCCTTCCTCACTTGGCACTAACTGTGCAGTCTGCAGTGGCCACATGTCGTGGTGCTTTCATGTCCCCCGTTCTAGCAGGGACACCTGAACGCTTGCTTAAATGACAGGAGAATGAATGGCATTTTCATGTTCAGTTGATTAACCCTTTCAACGGCAGAGGGGTGCCGAACGCATTGCACCATTTTGGAAGTTAGGTGGTTAAAAAGAATGGGTCTAATAGAAATAAACATGAATAGGAAATACATTTGGGATTTTCGATTCCATTATTTGTCAGTGAGCAGAGGCCGTACCTGGGATCTTCTGAGATTAGGTCACCATATGTATGTGTGTGTGTTTATGTCTGTATATATGTGTGTGACTGTGTGCATGTGTGTGTCTGTGTATATGTTTGTCTGTATGTGTGTATCTATGTGCATGTATGTGTGGGTGTGTGTCTTTCTGTGAGTGTGTGTTTGTGTATATTAGGGTTGTCACCTTTTCTTCAAAAAAATACCGGCCATGGCATTCCGTCCATAGACTTAACATTGGACAGAAGCCAATTTTTTACCGGCCTGCCGGTAAAATACCAGCTGGGTGGTAACCCTAGTGTATATACATGTGTATTTGTGTGTGTTGTGTGCTTGTGTGTGCCTGTATATGTGTTTATGTCTGCGTGTGTTTGTCAGGGTCATGCAACACTGAGTGGTTCTGCCCCTTTTGTGGCTCCTCCCTTTTGTGGCTCCTCCCTTTTGTGGTTCTTCCTTTTTGTGGCTCCGCCCTCACTGACCCACAACTATGGTCGTTAGTTTTTTGAGGAAAAGGTGGAAACCCTCCATTGATATTACATCCAGAATTAATATAATATGTTGTATCTTGAACAGTGGCACAAGGGCACATTTCTTAGGGGTCACTTCTCTTTAAAGCATTGCACTTTGTCCCCTAATTGTATTGTGTATATGAAGTATGACGCCCTCTGGAGGACGGGATGGCACATTTGACTCATATACAAAGCTCATGAAGAATTCAATATCCAAGTCCCATTTATCAGGGTGCTGTTTGCTTGCTGATGAAGAATTGCCAGCATCCAGTAATTACTTAATGTGAATGAATTTGACCTTCAGGGTATGCAGAGATTTTCTTATGAGCTGGGACATTTTTCAGTTAATAAAGACGTTGGTACCTTTGGGTTAATTCGGTGTTTATGGCGGTATCCCAGTTTTTTGAAGTATTCATTTCATTATATTGATTTATACGCTTTTATCTCCATTCCCAGTTGATTCCGTTGGCAAACCAAGGACTTGAGATGTGGAATCTCTTTGTTTTGCATATTGATTTATATTGTAGTGTACATATAAATTCCAGCAATATAAATGAGGATTTTCTAATGGTGATGTGAAGGGTTTAGAGAAATCCTTGGTTTAGCGCAGTCATTCTCAGAAAGAGTCCTGTGGAAACCTGTGTGAGCATCCTGGAAGAGAACACGGGTGCCCAGAATAAGTGTTAGTAAGGGCAATTCTCATTGATTTAAATTGAGCTTTTAACCTCTTGAATGTTAAAGGGATAGTAATACTTCATTTTATCTTTATTTTATTTTGTAGGCATTAAAAAAACATGAAGAACGATATAAGTCTTATCTCTCAAACCTTTATGGTTTGAGAGATATTCACAAGCAAAGTTTCCCCTCCCGCCCCTTTTACCTAGTGTAAGCCATCTCTTCTCAGATGTGGAATGCAGTCCATAGACCAGACAGATAACAGCAGGGGACAATCTTCTTCCTATGAGAACAATGAAAGCCCTGCCCCCCTTGACAAGTTTTTCCCTTATCTTAATTGAAAATTGTCCCTCTCTGCAGTCTACTTGGGCACCTCCCTTCTGATCTGGCTGAGCAGTGTTACATCAGTAAAAGGGGCGGGAGGGGGATACTTTGTCATTGAATTACTCTTGAATTACAACTCTGACAAAATTGAAATAACACTCTCCAAAGTCCAAATACTATGATGATTAATTAGAGCTGCTTTTATTATGAAACATTACTATCCCTTTAAAGCATTCAGAAGTTAGAACCCCAATTTAAATCACTGGGAATTTGCAGAATGTTGAATTCTCCACTATGTGCAGTTGGCTTGCTCCAGAATCAAATCTCTATATCTTGAGCAAGGCAAAGGTAAGGGTGGGCATGTGCACATGTCACACTAGCTGGTATTCCATTCTGTTGGTATATATATTAAAACCCATTGATTGACAGAGGGGTACACAATTCATTGCCATAGCTCCCAACATTTCATGGCCAAAGTGGGACATGTGTTTTAGGGGGATTTGCTGGGGGCTTTCAATCTATTCTTTTTTCTTTTTTTTCATTTTCAAAGCTTTATTGAAAGAATAAGCATTACATATAATCAGAAAATGTCAACATTAAAAGAAGACATAGTATCATCATGAAGAGGTAATACATATGAAGTACAGTTGAAGACAGTACATCATATCGGTAAAAAAGTAAATAAAAAACAGAGTTAAAGAGCAGTAAACTTTTTTAATGAAAAAATATATATCGTAGGGATTTTCCTATTGAGTAAAATAAGGGTACTCCCACTGCCGAGAGATTTATATTTCCAGAGTTATTACAGTTTAAACCTATGTTTTTTTACATTAGCAGTGCCCTCTAGTGGTCAAATTCTAATTAGAATTTCTGTTAGAGTCTAATGGAGAGGAAAGTCAGAAAAGTCAGACATACAGTTCTCCACAGAATGTGATAGAAACTGCCTGTCACTTCCTGTCAGTTAGAACTATCAGGAAGTAAACATAGTAAATTCACTTCCTGTCAGAACTATCAGGAAGTAGTCACACAATAAATTCACTTCCTGTCAGTTAGAACTATCAGGAAGTAAACACAGTAAATTCACTTCCTGATTATTTAAACTGCTATAAATTTTGAATAAAACATCTGACAGCAATGGGAGTGACCTTGTTTTATTCAGCAGGAAATGCTCTGTAAAATATGTATTTCCATAAAAAAAGTTTACTGCTACTTTAAATTCTAATTTGAATAGGGCATGAAGGCAAAGGGGTACAAGAGGTATATTCATGAAAAGATGCAATGATAAATGGGTGAGGACGCCAGTATCAGCTAACCACCAGGTCTAAAGAGTAAATTAGGCGTATAAGGCGCAGATAACAGAATTATAACAATAACAAAAGGACTCTT
The DNA here is from genome assembly GCA_037306005.1 of Rhinophrynus dorsalis. NCBI lineage: Eukaryota > Metazoa > Chordata > Amphibia > Anura > Rhinophrynidae > Rhinophrynus > Rhinophrynus dorsalis. Next base: position 249,372,951 of record CM074725.1, read on the forward strand.
TCTCATTGATAAAGTAGGATTATTGTAAAGCAATTGGTGGGGGAAGGAGGGAGATAAAAGGATGAAAAAAAAAAAAAGGTGGGAGGTTGTAGGAAAGAAGAACCCAGGATGGCGTTCAATTAAAAGTGTTTCATAAAGTCCATCAACTCCACTCAAATTTCCATATTGTACTGATTAGGGAACTGTTGATTATGGCACGAAAGGTGGTGGCACAATCATGGATGTCAGAACACCCCCCCAAGCATGACCAATGGATGGCCTTAGTAGCCCATAATCTTTCTCATTATAAGGGACTTTACTTACATAGGTGTACCCCAAACAAATTTCACCAAATATGGGGTCTATGGACCTCTCATTGTAACTCTAGAACTCTCTACCAATGAGGGCTATGAGATAACTCCTTATTAATCTATGTTCCATGTGTGGTGTCCCTGGAGAATCTGACTACTTATCTATCTATATATGTATCTGTTAATTGAAGTCTATGCTGTTACCTGCTACATTTTATAATAATTAATGAGAGGAAGGTTGTGCTCATCTCCCCGGGGAGGGAATTTTTTTTTTTTCTTTCCTGTTAGAGATTTTGGTTAGGGCTGAGATGGGGGTGGGGAGTTTTGGTTTTGGTTTTGTTTAGGTTTCTTCAATTATAAAAATTAAAATGGGACAGCTGTATCTCCATGTTTTGATACATATTTGACTACCTGCGTTGTATCTCTTATTTGATTATTATGTGAATTATCTATGATTCTGTAATGTTTCCTTACTGTCCTTTCAATAAATACATTTAAGAAAAAAAAAAAGTATTTCATTAAGTCCACTAGCCATATATAAAGTGTAGAATTGACCGCTATTCTGACACAACCAACCTTAAACCTACCCAAACTAGACTTACCTAACCTACATTCCCTACCCTTAGTAATCCAACTTACCTTAACCCTACACTAGCTACCCTAATCTAGCCTACCCTAAGTAAAATAACCTGCCTTAGTCCTACCCTAACAAACCTAACAGATAGTGAACAGGATGGGTCTCCTTATGCAAAGGTGACATTTTAAATGACAATATTTGAAATGCTGCATTTGAAGGCCGTGACATATTGCAGGTATTGTTTTTGACTCTTGCTATTTAGTAATCACCATTGCAAAAGGATACCGGACAAACACATAGTGGTTACCAGTTACTGTCATCTGATCAATTTTAGCCTAATATTTTAAACTTACATTACCAGTGTCATCTATCACTTAACTACATTTAAAATTGATATTATGTTAATACCGAGGAATCCTAAAAGGTCTTCAGCACATTGTGAAGCAGATACTGCATGAAGACAAGATGATTACAGAACTTTCGCTGTGAATTTCCATGACTTTGTGTATGTGAGAGCTTTAAAGGGATAGTAATGTTTCATAAAAAAAGCAGCTCTAATTAATCATCATAGTATTTGGGCCATGGAGAGTGTTATTTCAATTCTGTCAGATTAATTGAATGATAAAGTATCCCCCTCCTGCCCCTTTTACTGATTTAACACTGCTCAGTTCAGAGCAGCAGGGAGGTGCCCAGATAGATTTCAGAGAGGGACAATCTTCAATTAAGATAAGGGAAAAAGCTGAAAAACCTGCCAAGGGGGACAGGGCTTTCATTGTTCTCATAGGAAGAAGATTGTCCCTTGCTGTGACCTGTCTGGTCTATGGACTGCATTCCACATCTGAGAAGAGATGGCTTACAATAGGTAAAAGGGGCAGGAGGGGGATACTTTATCATTCAATTACTCTTGAACTACAACTCTGACAGTACTGAAATAACACTCTCCATGGGCCAAATACAATGAAGATTAATTGGAGCTGCTGTTTTTGTGAGGAACTGTTACCTGGCGGCTCTTAGACTAATTAAATATATCTATGAAACTGTTGTGCATCTCAGAAAAAAAATTAAATCATAACAAAAAGTAAATGTTACATTTTAAATTAATAGGCAAAACTTTTTAAAGCGATAAGTCAGCTTTAAAGTTTGGTTTGAACAAAAGGTGTTTTTTTCTTTGTATTATTTTCCAGGGCTGAACACTATGAGGTTCAGACTTGTGAGACATGCTCTGTTAGTTCAGTGCTGTGTTTTTCACTGCAGATTTCTAATTAAACCAGCGCATGCACACTTTGCTTCGGAAATACCTTCCAGCTCTGATGCGATCGGCTTATGGATGACTTACTGAAAACATGACAATTAAAACGTACGTATCATGGTTGAGTGGAACTGCAGATGATGTTCTTCTGACCCCTCTGTAACGACACAAACTATACACAAAAAATATCCAAAAATGTGTATTATGGAATATAATGAACATGGGTCGAGATCGCTAGGGGTTAAAAAAACAGTTTAATTAATTTTTACAAACGGCTGAGCTTGTTTTCATTTCATGAGTGCGTCAAATAAACATGTTTTCTGCTCAGAAACATAAGGCACAATGTAGGGTTTTGGGGAACTTAGGGCAGTATTCAATAACATAAATAGATACAATTCTAGAGCAAAATAACTGCACCATGCGAGACAAAGGGATTCCAATTGATTTAAATGGGGGGTTTAGCCCACTTTACAGTACTCAAGAGGTTTAAAGCTCAACTTAAAGAGACAGTAATGTTTCACAAAAAAGCAGCTCCAATTAATCTTCATAATATTTGGGTCATGGAGAGTGTTATTTCAGTACTGTCAGAGTTGTAGTACAAGAGTAATTGACTGATAAAGTATTCCCCTCCCGCCCCTTTTACCTAGTGTAAGCCGCCTCCCCTCAGATGTGGAATCTGGTCACTTGACCAGACAGGTCACAGCAAGGGACAATCTTCTTACTGTGATCATAAGGAAACCCTGCCCCCTCTGACAGGTTTTTCAGGTTTTTTCCTTATGATCACTGAAGATTGTCCCTCTCTGTGATCCATCCAGACAGTCTTGCTGTTCTGTGGTGAGCAGTGTTACATCAGTAAAAGGGGCGGGAGGGGGATACTTTATCATTCAATTACTATTAAGCTACAACTCTGACAGTATTGAAATAACACTCTCCATGGCCCAAATACTATGAAGATTAATTGGAGCTGCTTTTATTGTGAAACATTACTATCACTTTAAATTACCTGATAAATATGGTCCTTAGCCTAAAACCTTTTGAGTGTCAGAGGAGCACCAAGCGCATTGCTTTGCAATGCTTACGACACCCGTCTGGCACTCAAATGGATATTGACATGGGGTGGAAGAGGGGTTCCCTTGACTATTGGGGAGATAGGGAGTTGTACTTCTTGCATAACAGAAATGTTTCATTCACAAGACAAGGGGCACAAGTGTGATAAAGTGTAAATAAAGAGGAAATGACTTCAGCAGTAATACAGAGTCCCCTCCCCCAACATTTCAAATGGCCAAAGAGGGACACTTGTTTTATGTGGTGTTGCTGGGGGGTGAGTGGTAGACGGGGCGTTATAGAGAATTTTTAGGTTATTGATACCTCTTTGTGTAACTGAAAAAATTATTTCGAACAAGACCAAAGTATTTTATTTACACAGAATGATTTATAAACACACATTCTAAATTTTAAACAAACATTAATGTGAATTGTATTGCTGTGTAGCAATGTGATACACTGATCTCCTAAACACAGGGACACCAGGTAATACACTTATATACACACCACAGAGTCTGATCTCCTAAACACAGGGACACCATGGTGATACACTTATATATACACCACACAGTCTGATCTCCTAAACACAGGGACACCAGGGTGATACACTTATATACACACCACACAGTCTGATCTCCTAAACACAGGGACACCAGGGTGATACACTTATATATATACCATACAGTCTGATCTCCTACACACAGGGACACCAGGGTGATACACTTCTATATACACCACACAGTCTGATCTCCTAAACACAGGGACATCAGGGTGATACACCTCTATACACACCACACAGTCTGATCTCCTAAACACAGGGACACCGGGGTGATACACTTCTATACACACCACACAGTCTGATCTCCTAAACACAGGGACACCAGGGTGATACACTTCTATACACACCACACAGTCTGATCGCCTAAACTCAGGGACACCAGGGGGATACACTTCTATATACACCACACAGTCTGATCTCCTAAACACAGGGACATCAGGGTGATACACTTATATACACATCACACAGTCTGATCTCCTAAACACAGGGACACCAGGGTGATACACTTCTATACACACCACACAGTCTGATCTCCTACACACAGGGACACCAGGGGGATACACTTATATACACACCACACAGTCTGATCTCCTACACACAGGGACACCAGGGTGATACACTTATATACACACCACTCAGTCTGATCTCCTAAACACAGGGACACCAGGGTGATACACTTATATACACACCGCAGAGTCTGATCTCCTAAACACAGGGACACCAGGGTGATACACTTATATACACACCACACAGTCTGATCTCCTAAACACAGGGACACCAGGGTGATACACTTATATACACACCACACAGTCTGATCTCCTAAACACAGGGACACCAGGGAGATACACTTATATACACACCACACAGTCTGATCTCCTAAACACAGGGACATCAGGGTGATACACTTCTATACACACCACACAGTCTGATCTCCTAAACACAAGGACACCAGGGTGATACACTTCTATATACACCACACAGTCTGATCTCCTAAACACAGGGACACCAGGGTGATACACTTATATACACACTGCAGAGTCTGATCTCCTAAACACAGGGACACCAGGGTGATACACTTATATACACACCACACAGTCTGATCTCCTAAACACAGGGACACCAGGGTGATACACTTATATACACACCACACAGTCTGATCTCCTAAACACAGGGACACCAGGGTGATACACTTATACACACACCACACTGTCTGATCTCCGAAACACAGGGACACCAGGGTGGTACACTTATATACACACCACACAGTCTGATCTCCTAAACACAGGGACACCAGGGAGGGACAGAGGAATTTGGGTGTCAAAGAGGGACACTTGGGACATATGAATCTCTAATTTCTCCTAAAGAGGGACACTTGGGAGGTACAGATCCCTAATATCTCCTAAAAAGGGGAACTTGGGAGGTGTGGACCCATAATATCTCCTAAAGAGGGACACTTGAGAGGTAAGGACCCCTAATATCTCCTAAAAAGGGAGACTTGGGAGGTACAGTCCCCTAATATCTCCTAAAGAGGGACTCTTGGGAGGTATGGACCCCTAATATTTCCTAAAAAAAGGACACTTGGGAGGTATGGACCCCTAATATCTCCTAAAGTAGGATACTTGGGAGGTATGGACCCTTAATATCTCCTAAAGAGCGACACTTGGGAGGTATGGAACCTAATATCTCCTAAAGAGGGACACTTGGGAGGTGTGAACCCCTAATATCTCCTAAAAAGGGAGACTTGGGAGGTACGGTCCCTGAATATCTCCTAAAGAGGGACACTTGGGAGGTATGGACCCCTAATATCTCCTAAAGAGGGACACATGGGAGGTATGGACCCCTAATATCTCCTAAAGTGGGATACTCAGGAGGTGTGGAGCCCTAATATCTCCTAAAGTGAGATAGTTGGGAGGTATGGACCCTTAATATCTCCTAAAGAGGGACACTTGGGAGGTGTGGACCCCTAATATCTCCAAAAAAGGGACACTTGGGAGGTTTCAGACCCCTAATATCTCCTAAAAAGGGACACTAGGGAGGTATGGAATACTAATATCTCCTAAAGAAGGACAGTTAGGAGGTACGGACCCCTATTATAGCCTAAAGAAGGACAATTGGGAGGCACGGCCCCTAATATCTCAGAAAGAGGGACACTTGGGAGGTACCGACTCCTAATATCTCCTAAAGAGGGACACTAGGGAGGTATGGACCCCTAATATCTCCTAAAGAGGGACACTTGGGAGGTATGGACTCCTCATATCTCCTAAAGAGGGACACTTGGGAGGCACGGCCCCCTAATATCTCAGAAAGAGGGACACTTGGGAGGTAACAACTCCTAATATCTCCTAAAGAGGGACACTTGGGAGGTATTGACCCCTAATATCTCCTAAAGAGGGGGGTATGGAGTCTGTGTGTGAGAGAGAGAGTGGTCAGTGGTGTAACTATAGGGGTCGCGACCGGGCCTGTCACTCCAGGGTCCCGGCCTCCCCTTGCAACCACCTCGCCCCCTCGCATTGGGGCTCTGCATTACGAGAGTGCCGGTCTGCCAGAGCGAGATCAGTATTCCCTCCGGCAGACTGGCACTCTCGTAATGCAGAGCACTGGCAGATGACATCATCTCCCAGCGCTTTGCATTACTGAAGAGGACCGCGTGGGAGAAGAGGTCTGTGCAGAATTAGACACAGACCTGTTTTCTGCCACTGGACCACCAGCGAGGTAGGAGATTTAGGGGCATAGTGGAAGGGGCATTTTGGAGATGGGGGCATTGTGGAAGGGGCAATGTGGAGATGGGGGCATTGTGGAAGGGGCAATGTGGAGATTGAGGGGCATTGTGGAGATGGGGGGCAATGTGGAGATGGGGGGCAATGTGGAGATGGGGGGCATTGTGGAGATGGGGGGCAATGTGGAGATGGAGGGCAATGTGGAGATGGGGGCAATGTGAAAGGGGCAATGTGGAGATTGAGGGGCATTGTGGAGATGGGGGGCAATGTGGAGATGGGGGCAATGTGGAGGTGGCCAATGTGGTCGGGTGGCCCATGGCAATTCTTTCACCAGGGGCCCCGTGGCTTCTAGTTACGCCTCTGAGAGTAGTGTCTGGATGATATCACTTCTCCAGTTCCTATGTTATTTTATGGTGCTTATGTACTAAGATCTCTCCAATCCTAGCGTACCGATTCCATAAAATAACATAGGAATTGGAGATGTCATCTCTTTATCACTCCTCAGTGCATAATCCCCAAATTGATTCCATTCCATAAAGAGACAGCTCTGCTCCTCCTCATTAATGTGCGAGAGAGACAGAAAAGCTTTGATTACAAATTAATATGTGGAACATTTGCTTAAAACTGCATTGGAGAGAATGCCAAAATGGAACCAATCTATCTATTATGTAAGAGCAAAGATGATATCAGTTTAGAAGGATTTGCGTTGAGCTACTTAGAGAGCACAATTACAGCTGTATGAATAGAATTAGATTTCCATTTGTATATGACAGCACTTTTTGGAGTAAATGCCACTTTAGCCAATTTAATCCCACGTGAAGGAGACAGGATTCACACTGTGAATAATTTTACTATTGACTGAGACATCATTCTTGAAATTTAAATATTTGAGACACGTTGTTCAAGGCTGACGGTTCTTTCTGGACTGTTATAATAACATTTTTGTTTCAGTTGATGTATAATGTTATTATTCTGTGGTACTATTTTCTACTTCTAAAAAAAAAATTAGGATTTTTAAAAATCTTATTAGTACAAAGGGCAGAGTGACGTTTTATAGCATATAATATTAAACTGGAACTTTCAGATACCGTAATGTCTCGGGGATAATACGCAAAGTTTTACCCCACTTCACCTTATGTGAAGTGGGGGGGGGGTGTATTATACCCGAGAGTTTTTTATAAAAAAATTTAAGCCTTCCAGATCCCTTCCCTCCCCCAGCGCTATCTGCTGCTAAAATACAATTTACTTACTTCAAAGTTCAAGTCCCCGCATTTTCCCCATTAGCAGGCAACATATAACAGATGTCAATATTCCCTGCGGGCGGCTTCCATTCACCTCCCGCTTCCTTCAGGACCTACCGGCTCCAGCCAATGGTAATGCCCTGTGAGGATCTGAAGGTCCTCACAGGGCAATACCATAGATGGAAGGAAGCGGGTGGCGAATGGAAGCGTACAATCCGCAGGGAATATTGACATCTGTTATATGTTGCCTGCTAATGGGGAAAATGCGGGGACTTGAATTTTGACGTAAGTAAATGGTATTTTAGCAGCGGATAGCTCCGGGGGAGGGAGAGAAGGGATCTGGCAGGCTTAATTTTTTTTTTCTTAAAGGGATAGTAATACATAAAATGTAAAAAATAACATGTTGTAGGGTTTATCCCCCTGAGTAAAACAAGGGCACTCCCACTGCTGAAAGGTGTTTCATTCAAAAGTTATTAGTTTTCAAAGTTGAATTTTTTAGGTGCAATATCACAGTGGCCTGAAATTGTACAGTGGCGCTGCTGCTACACGATCCTATGGACAGCTCTGGTCCCGGGACCATAAATCTCCATAGGATGGTGTAACAACAGCGCCACTGTACAATTTCAGGCCACTGTGATATTGCACCTAAAAAATTTAACTTTGAAAATTAATAATTTTTGAATGAAACGCCTTTCAGCAGTGGGAGTACCCTTGTTTTACTCAGGGGGATAAACCCTACAACATATTTTTTTTTTACATTTTAAGTATTACTATCCCTTTAAGAGGGGAAAACAAGGGTGTGTATTATACATAGGCACTCTTGTTTTCCCCTAAAATCTTGGGCATAATATACACCTCCGTATTATACACAGGTGCGTATTATACCTGAGATTTTACGGTAATAGCCAGTTGCCATCCAAATCGATCTTCTAATACTGGTCCCCCCCCCCGCCTATAAATGCTTACAGCTTACTTGATAAAGCCCGTAGTAATCTCCGTTACATGGCCAGCTTCTCCTTGTCTCTGAAGTACTGTCTGGCATTCTCATTGTCTATTCTGGCCAGGAAATAAACTAATTATGATTGAACACAATCCACCGAGATTTGGGGCACGCTGTTCCTATATCTGGAAAACAAGTGGCAATGGGCATATATGGTACCCAGAAAGCAATGTCATCTGACACAGCCCATCTCCTGAAACCGGAGAATCCCAACATGACATGTACACTGTATGTAAAAGAAAAAAATGTACACTAATAGCGCTCCAATGGCTGTATGATAAAAAACAAATGCGTAAAATATAACAAAAGGCACCAGGTGTATAATAAAACAACACCTCCTAGTGGCAGCTTAAGTCCACAGTGTCCTTAGTAGCACCAATCACTTAAAGAATGTTACGGCTGGCAAGCAAAACCAGGAGTCAGACGGTATAGCTAATAAAACCTTTATTATGAGAATAATGACAGTAATGCAATATAAATATATACACACAGTGGGTGATCGAAAAGGTGAGTACTGTATCAGGAATAGCATTCACCTCACTGTCCGAGACTAGGCCTCAGCCTGCTGGAGTCTCGCGGTAAGGTAACGCCCAAGAGTGATACTGACTCAGCCTGCAGTCAGTAGCTGGGAGTCTGCTAGCCCCAGGTCAATACTAGGAAGGATGTCTGAATAAAGGAACCAACCCTAGGAGCGAACAGACAGGGCCTTCTAGTAAGCACCAGATAAGATAGTCAGACGAGCAGAAATCATACACGGAGCGGGTAGTCAGCCAGAGCCACGGGTTTGCACCAGATAGGATATCCACTAAAGCGATGGAATGCTGGATGCGCAGTGGATAGAGCCCGAGGTCAACAACAGAGTGGGTAGTCAGACAAGCCAGGTCATACACACCAGAAAAAGAGAAAAGAGAGCTCACAGCGCTAACTCATCATAAAATATCCATATAACAAATATAAATTAAATATGAATATAGAAAGATATAGATAACAGCAAGAAATAGATAGCAGCAAGAAATAAGAGGACTCTCCAATCCCCCTAACATTGGGCCTAAACCCAAATGTGAAAACACATGCAAACAAACAATTCTGCGCTCCTCTACATGCTGTGAATGATGTGTGCCCTGTAATGTGCATATTTAATAACCCATAGTAAATATAAATAAAATAAGTGAGAGTTTCGTCCCACAAATTGGCGAATCCGTGTGTAAGCTTACCAACCACATCACGGTATCTCACTTTAAATATTTAAATAACATCTTTCTTCAGTATTTTTTAATTTTAATTTAATTTAGATAGTTATTTAGTTTTTGTAGGTGTATTAGAGTAGGACTTACCATAAATACCATGACATGGTTATTAAATATGCACATTACAGGGCACACATAATTCGCAGCATGTAGAGGAGCGCAGAATTGTTTGTTTCTAGGTCATACACAGAGCGGGTAGTCAGCCAGAGCCACGGGTTTGCACCAGATAGGCTATCCACTGAAGCAGTGGAATGCTGGATGTGCAGTGGATAGAGCCCCAGGTCAACACCAGAGTGGGTAGTCGGACAAGCCTAGGTTATACACAGAGCCGTAGTCAGCCAGAGCCGCAGGTTTGCACCAGATAGAATATCTGAGCCAAATCGGAATGCCAAGGAGAATAGTCAGACAGAGCCACAGGTCAACACCAGAATGGATGGACAGACAAGCCGGATCATGCACAGGAATCAGGAATACAAGATAATGAACTGCTCAGAACAACAACATAAGGGTGACTGAGTCAGGACTCAATCTGCCCTTTAAACCCCTACACAGGAAGTAGGTAGGAGGAGCAGCTAGAGGGAGGAAGTAGATAGGACGACACTACAGCAAACAAACACACATAAAACAGAGGCCTGCAGCATGCTAGAAGCCTCTTGCCTGCAGATGATGCGTGGAAAGACGCAGAGCGTTGCTGAAGAGGCAGCGCTGGAAACAAGGTACTGCGACAAAGAAACAATGTGTCAAAAAAGGACAAGCGCTACTCCCGGAGGTAATCTCGATATGAAAGAACAGTCAAAAGGCACTCACAGGAATAATCCCTGTAAGGACAGACATGTGTCTGTCAGTCACTCAAGTAGCGTGAAATCAGAAACCAGAACAATGCTTAGATATGTTCTGAAAAAACCTGACCCGGCTGTGATAGTTTGAATACACCACGATCAATGACCTTGTGAAAAAGCATAAACAATCCTATCTGAGAGGGTATCTGTATGACCAATGATACAAAGGGTCTCCAATAAGGACCGCACTCACCAGATAAATGTAATGCACAGTACTCACAAGGCCTGACCAAGCGGGAGATATACGGATGAATCAAAGCTAGTATGTCACAAAAAAATATAAACACTTTATTGTGTGTAAAAGTCCCTACGCGTTTCATAGCACAACAGTCTACTTCGTCAGGGGATTGTAGGAAATTGTAGGAAAAATAAACTGTTCCTGAGAATGGGAGTAGGAGGCACTGATTTTATGATTTACAATGTACAAAAATCAGCCAAGTTAAAACGAAGTATTACTATCCCTTTAAGGTCCTTATGCTGTATACTGCAAGTTCCCTCTGTTCTCTAGACATCTAGATAACCAATAAAACTCTTCTCCTATCTGCAGACATTCAGTGCAGAGAGAGAGAGTGATTAGCAATGTGCACAGGCATTTGGCAAGGAGAGAGAGAGAAATCTGGCTAATGTTATATTAAATTGCCTTCTAGAAATATAGTGGTAATCAGTTGTCTAACTGAAATGCATTTTATAGCTGAAAAACGAATCATTTGTGTACAGGAAATAAAATACACACAATCAATAGCATCCACTTGGGTCCTAAAAGGCTTGAAAGCATTATTTATTCAAAACAATATTGTGTTTTTACTCAGATAATCTGATTGCAATGAAACATCTTAAAAAGGATATTGCGACTTTATTATTTATCTATAACCATGAAAAAATACACAGTGTGGTTAATGCACAACGGCGATTCTGCACTAAATCAGCTGCTGGAAATGATTTTAAGGCCCATGTCTGAGTAAGGTCAATTTATTAACCTGCATAGGCCAAGATTCATTCCTTTAACATCGCCTGCGCCGAAAGGAGGACGACGGGCAGTCCGTGGGCGTTTGTTGACTTTCCTTTCACCTACTTGCTTAAAGAGATAGTAATGTGTGAATATTAAAGTGAGGTCAATTATTCAATATACTTTTTCTTAACAAAGTGTACCTTTTTAAGTGCCCTTATCATTGTAGTCTTTGTTTTAATTTATTTTAATGTGTCCCCTTTTCGCTACGTCACGCAGTCTCTTCAGAGCAGAAAGTCGGTTCAGACGGATTGCAGTGAGGGACAATCTGGGAGGAGATTCACTAAGGAGTGATAAAGAGGTGATAAAGAGGAGTGATATCACTTCTCCAATCCTTATGTTATTTTAAAGGGATAGTAATGATTAATTTTAAGTTGATTTAATATTGTAGACATTAAAAAAAGGTTAACATCTATGTAAGTCTTATCTCTCAAATCTTTATGGTCTGAGAGATATAACTTGCTAAAATTACCTTTTCCTGGCTGCTTTACTCAAGTCTGCCATCTAGCTGACAGCTGCAGATTCCAGTCATTTGACCAGACAGAGGCTCTTCAGCAGAGCTGAAATCACACTATTTAGAAATAATTATTTCATTGGAATGGTCTACAAAGTGTGCTTGCGAACCAGGCACACTTTGTAGACCGTTTTAAATTAAGTATTTATCTTTAGATATTGTTATATTGGCGCTGCTGAAGAGCCACATCTGGTCAAGCGACCAGAATCTGCTTCTGACAGCTTTACAGCTCGTCAAGCAGAAAGGGGAGGGACCAGAGAACTTTATTTTCGTATATCTCTCAAACCATAACGGTCTGAGAGATACGAATAAGTGCAAGTACTCTCTTTTAATTGTATATACCATATAGTTAATACTTTTTTTCTGACATTACTATCGCTTTAAGGAGCCAATGCACTAAGATTTCTTCAGATTTGGAGATCTTATTAAATAGACTCCATAGAAATAACATAGGAATTGGAGAAGTGATATCACTGGAGAAGTCATCTCCCCTTTATCACCTCTTTATCACACCTTAGTGCATAACCCCATTTGTGTCTTTTATTTCTTGTTAATTTTCCTCCTAAAGAAGTGGTCAGCGTGACCATGAAACATGTTGAGGTTAATTTAATTTTTTTTTTAATAAGCATATGTTCGTTTTTTCTTGGTTGCGGACTTTGTCTTTTTGTGACATCTTAACACCCAAATTATTGATGCAAGCTGATGTGGCTCAATTGCGGAGAGAATTCCCCGCTAGCTATTAGACTGGTGTATTTGAATGGAGACCAGTCTTGGAAGTACTATGTGAGTATTTCCAGGTGTTAATCAGGCTTCTCTCCTTGCGTTTGTTGTGTGTTCTCTTTTAACCCCTTAAGGACCAGCGGTCCAGGGGTGTGTGGTCCTTTAAGGACCAGATAGGAAACTTTGAAGTGCCCTACCACATGTCTGATAACGTGGGGCGGCACGCCAAACGGGGGACTGAAAGAGATCGCTCCGGTCTTGGAGGGATCAACTTCAGTCCTCGATGTTACTCACCGCGCTCCTACAGGATCGCGGTGAGTAAAAGTACATGACGAACCAGGACCTTCACTGGTCCTTAAGTGCTGGACCAGCGTGACGGTCCTGCCACGTCAGTGGTCCTTAAGGGGTTAAGGGATAGTAATGTTTTACAATAAGAGCTGCTCCAAAGAGCTGCTCCAATTAATCTTCATTGTATTTGGGCCATGAAGAGTGTTATTTCAATTCTGTCAGAGTTGTAGTACAAGAGTAATTGAATTATAATGTATCCCCCTCCCACCCCGTTTACTGATGTAACACTGCTCACCTCAGAGCAGCAAGACTGTCCAGATAGCTTGAAGAGAGGGACAATCTTCAATTAGCATAAGGGAAAAACCTGAAAAAACTATCAAGAGAGGCAGGGTTTTCCTTACGATCACAATAAGAAGATTGTCCCTTGCCGCGACCTGTCCGGTCAAGTGACCAGATTCCACATCTGAGGGGAGGTGGCTTACACTAGGTAAAATGTGCAGCAGGTGGATACTTTACCATTCAATTACTCATGAACTACAACTCTGACAATATTGAAATAACACACTCCATGGCCCAAATACTATGAAGATTAATTGGAGCTACATTTTTTGTGAAACATTACTATCTGTTTAAGTTGTTCCTGTGGACTGCGGTACAAGATTGACTGAGCATCTGATTTCAAGTTACCTGTGTGGGGCAGTGTCAATATCATCCACAAGTGATTATAGCTACTAACATCTACAGCAGCAACTACACATTGTGAGTTCCGTTCTTATGTATAAATGATTTTTTCTATGAACAGTTTAGGATATACTGCACCTTGAGTCTCTCCTCTTTTTCTTTTTTGTCTTCTTACCTTAATATGCACACATTGCTATCCCTTTAAAGGGATAGTAATACTTTGTTTTATCTTTATTTTATTTTGTAGGCATTTAAAAAAACATGAAGAATAATATAAGTCTTGTCTCTCAAACCTTTATGGTTTGAGAGATATTCACAAGCAAAGTTTCCCCTCCTGCCCCTTTTACCTAGTGTAAGCCATCTCTTCTCAGATGTGGAATCCAGTCCATAGACCAGACAGATAACAGCAGGGGACAATCTTCTTCCTATGAGAACAATGAAAGCCCTGCCCCCCTTGACAAGTTTTTCAGGTTTTTCCCTTATCTTAATTGAAGATTGTCCCTCTCTGCAGTCTACCTGGGCACCTCCCTTCTGATCTGGCTGAATAGTGTGACATCAGTAAAAGGGGCGAGAGGGGGATACTTTGTCATTGAATTACTCTTGAACTACAACTCTGACAGAACTGAAATAACACTCTTCAAAGTCCAAATACTATGATGATTAATTAGAGCTGCTTTTATTATGAAACATAGAGCATGGGCATGTAACGTGCGGCACATGGGACAAACCGGGTCTTCAGACCCCAGGGTGCAGCAGGCCGCCAGAGATTTTTTTAAAAAAAAACTTAATTAGCCAGCCATGAACTAGGAGGCAAGTAAAGTGTAATTGACTGCAAGTACCATAAATATCAGTACTACCATTGACTTGTTCAACAAATAAATCCATTTTTTATGGCTATGTACACCATTGTTTTCAATTTAAAAAATGAATCACTTATGGATTTCTTATTATGTGACCCACGACCAAAAAAATGTGAATGTACCTGCTATAGCGGAAATGGCTGGATGGTGGATCCTTTAGGTCTGGTGAATGGGGATTCCTGGCATTAACCCTATGAGTGCAGGGGCTTATTCCCAGCATTGCTAAGCATGTGTTGGTTGCCCCTCTGGCACTCATAGGGTTAAAGTTGGGGTCCTCCAGCATATACTGCAGCAATCCTACACTGTAGAGCATGCTCTAGTGTGTAGCTACTGAGGACAGAGGGTAACGCCAATTAAACTGAACTAATGAACTCATATATTTGCCCCAAACAACTACACTATAGGTGTCAAATGCAAATTTCCTTTGATTTAAATTGATCTTTTCATTTCTCAAATGCCAGAGAGGTCTCTGTAGTATCCAAGGTGAAACAAGGAGCAATTACTGGATATTTTATTTTATTTTGCCACCAGTGATGTAGTCATTTTGTAAAGCAATGTATTCCAGACCTCTCTAGCCAGGCCCGGACTGGCCATCGGGCATACCGGGCATTTTCCCGGTGGGCCAGTCCTGCGACCCAGGCTCTGTAGTAATACAGAGCGCTGGAAGATGACATCATCTCCCAGCGCTCTGCATTACTGCAACCCGCGTGCGGGAGATTAAGCTCTGTGCCGAAGGAGGCACAGATGTCTTCTAGCTATGGCACGCCGCTAGATCACCAGGGACTTGAGGTACAGAATCAAGGGGCAATGTGGAGATGAAGGGGCTTTGATGAAGGGGCATTGTGGACATGAAGAGGGCATTGTGGACATGAAGAGGGCATTGTGGAAGGGGGCATTGTGGACATGAAGGGGGCACTGTGGAAGGCACATTGTGGACATGAAGGGGGCATTGTGGACATGAAGGGGACATTGTGGAAGGGGCATTGTGGACATGAAGAGGGCATTGTGGACATGAAGGGGGCACTGTGGACATGAAGGGGACATTGTGGAAGGGGCATTGTGGACATGAAGAGGGCATTGTGGACATGAAGGGGGCACTGTGGAAGGCACATTGTGGACATGAAGGGGGCACTGTGGAAGGCACATTGTGGACATGAAGGGGGCACTGTGGAAGGGGCATTGTGGACATGAAGGGGGCATTGTGGAAGGGGCATTGTGGACATGAAGGGGGCATTGTGAAAGGGACATTGTGGACATGAAGGGGGCATTGTGGAAGGGGCATTGTGGACATGAAGGGGGCACTGTGGACATGAAGGGGACATTGTGGAAGGGGCATTGTGGACATGAAGAGGGCATTGTGGACATGAAGGGGGCACTGTGGAAGGCACATTGTGGACATGAAGGGGGCATTGTGGAAGGGGCATTGTGGACATGAAGGGGGCATTGTGGAAGGGACATTGTGGACATGAAGGGGGCACTGTGGACATGAAGGGGGCATTGTGGAAGGGGCATTGTGGACATGAAGAGGGCATTGTGGACATGAAGGGGGCATTGTGGAAGGGGCATTGTGGACATGAAGGGGGCACTGTGGAAGGCACATTGTGGACATGAAGGGGGCATTGTGGACATGAAGGGGGCATTGTGGAAGGGACATTGTGGACATGAAGGGGGCACTGTGGAAGGCACATTGTGGACATGAAGGGGACATTGTGGAAGGGGCATTGTGGAGATGAAGGGGACATTGTGGAAGGCACATTGTGGACATGAAGAGGGCATTGTGGAAGGGGCATTGTGGACATGAAGGGGGCATTGTGGAAGGGGCATTGTGGACATGAAGGGGGCATTGTGGAAGGGGCATTGTGGACATGAAGGGGGCATTGTGGAAGGGGCATTGTGGACATGAAGGGGGCATTGTGGAAGGGGCATTGTGGACATGAAGGGGGCATTGTGGAAGGGACATTGTGGAGATGAAGGGGGCATTGTGGACATGAAGGGGGCATTGTGGAAGGGACATTGTGGAGATGAAGGGGGCATTGTGGACATGAAGGGGGCATTGTGGAAGGGACATTGTGGAGATGAAGGGGGCATTGTGGAAGGGACATTGTGGACATGAAGGGGGCATTGTGGAAGGGGCATTGTGGAGATGAAGGGGACATTGTGGAAGGGACATTGTGGACATGAAGGGGGCACTGTGGAAGGGACATTGTGGACATGAAGGGGGCACTGTGGAAGGGACATTGTGGACATGAAAGGGGCATTGTGGAAGGGGCATTGTGGAGATGAAGGGGACATTGTGGAAGGGACATTGTGGACATGAAGAGGGCATTGTGGAAGGGGCATTGTGGACATGAAGAGGGCATTGTGGAAGGGGCATTGTGGAGATGAAGGGGACATTGTGGAAGGGACATTGTGGACATGAAGAGGGCATTGTGGAAGGGGCATTGTGGACATGAAGAGGGCATTGTGGAAGGGGCAATGTGGAGATGAAGGGGACATTGTGGAAGGGACATTGTGGACATGAAGAGGGCATTGTGGACATGAAGGGGGCACTGTGGACATGAAGGGGGCACTGTGGAAGGCACATTGTGGACATGAAGGGGGCATTGTGGAAGGGGCATTGTGGAGATGAAGGGGGCACTGTGGAAGGGACATTGTGGAGATGAAGGGTGCATTGTGGAAGGGACATTGTGGACATGAAGGGGGCACTGTGGAAGGGACATTGTGGACATGAAGGGGGCACTGTGGAAGGGACATTGTGGACATGAAGGGGGCACTGTGGAAGGGACATTGTGGAGATGAAGGGGGCACTGTGGAAGGGACATTGTGGACATGAAGGGGGCACTGTGGAAGGGACATTGTGGACATGAAGGGGGCATTGTGGACATGAAGGGGACATTGTGGAAGGGGCAATGTGGAGATGAAGTGGCATTGTGGAAGGGACATTGTGGACATGAAGGGGGCATTGTGGAAGGGACATTGGGGGCATTGTGGACATGAAGGGGACATTGTGGAAGGGGCATTGTGGACATGAAGGGGGCATTGTGGACATGAAGGGGCATTGTGGAGATGAAGAGAGCATTGTGGAGGTGAACAGTGTGGGCACTGTGGAGGTGGGGAGGAGGATGGGGTGGGCAGTGTGGAGCTGAATATGTGGGCGGGGCAGGGGATTGTGTCCGGGTCGGAGGGGGGTAGGGGCATCAAAATGCACCTTCGCCCCGTGTATTCATAAACCCTTGCACCGGCCCGGGGGCCGGTCCGGACGTTTAAAAATAAATAAATAACGAGCGAACGCTCCCCCCCCCACGGGCTGCTCAAAAAATAAAAATGGGCCGCTCCGCTTTAAATGCCCGGGCCTATTTTTTGTCCCAGTCCGGGCCTGTCTCTAGCATTCAAAAGGTTAAAAGCCCCATTTAAATCAATGGATTATTTCTTTGTCTGCTATAGTGCAGCCTGTTTGCCCAAAACTATAGCACTTTTCTTGAGAACAAAGGGCTGAAGATTGCGAGAGAAGTCTCAGAATTATATGGGGCTACCCGCAGCCTTGAATCACAGAAGTCATAAAACCAAACATATTGCCCCCCAATCTTGTCTCATGGTAGTCACAGAACCACACATACTGACCCCAGCCTTATCTCCCTGCACTGGTAGCCACAGAGTCAAAAATACTGACCCCCCTCAACATTGTCCCACTGCACTGGTACCACAGAACCACAAATACTGACCCCCAGCCTTGTCCCACTGCACTGGTAGCCACAGAATCAAAAATACTGACCCCCCAACATTGTCCCACTGCACTGGTAGCCACAGAATCAAAAATATTGACCCCCCAACATTGTCCCGCTGCAGTGGTAGCCATAAAACTATACATATTGATCCCCAACCTTGTCCCACTACATTAGTAGCCATGGAACCACACATAATGACCTCCAGCCTTGTCCCACTGCACTGGTAGTCATAGAACCACACATACCAACCCCCCAGCCTTGTACCACTGTACCGATAAACATATATCCATACATACTGACCCCCCAGCCCTGTTCCACTGTACTGATAGCCATTTACCCACACATACTGACCACCAGAGAAATTTCTTGAAATTAATGTAAAAAAAGGTGGAGATTTTATGGGGTTTTTCTGCTCTGGAACGTTTTTTTGGGAAAAGTGGCACTACCAAGGTAGATGCACTGGAAAATTCACTCATTTGCCTTTTTGCTTCTGTACCATCCAAGAGGTTCATTTAATAAATATTGTGCATTTTACCCCAGAAGTGCTTAGCTTTTGTCTTTATACGAAAGTCCCATAATGTCGCACAATGAAATCAAAGTCAAGAGCTTTGTACCACAAGGTGCACATATAACCGATTGTTCCCAGACTGAAGTAAGAACATTTTATATCTCCTATTTCACCCTTCCAGTAAAATGTTCATAAACATAAGAATTCGAACAGTTCTATGTCTCACTGACTGCACCGGTGGGAACAAAGATTGAAATGGGGATTTTAACCTGTCGAATGTTGGAGAGGTTTCCAACTCATTGTAAAGCAATGTATGTATGTATACATCTTTATTTATATAGCGCCATACATGTACACATCGCTTTACAGAAATAGTAATAGTACAATACTAAAATACAAGACAGGGTTAAACATATCGAGCTAAAGCGTGATCATTGCATTATCAGCGGGGGTAGAAGTGCCTCAAAGGGAATCATACATTAGGAAGGGGACCCTGCCCCAAAGAGCTTACAATCTATTTACTAATCATGATAAAATACAGAGACAGTAGAAGGAGGAGGATCATAAGTGCAGGTACAAGGAGTAGTGGAGGAAGTGCAGAAGGATTCTGATGTGACTATCAGTGGCACAAGGAGGAATATTGTTACTGAGATGCCTCCACGAACAGGTGGGGTTTCAGGAAATACTGAAAGTGATGAGTGTGGATGATTGGTGAATGGTGATAGGGAGGACATTCCAAAATCAATGGGCAGCCAGTGAAAATGATTGCAGAGGAGAGATGGCTTGAGTTGTGTAAGGAGAGGGAAGGAAGAACCCTTGAGAAGAACACAGGTGATGGGAAAGGGTGTAGCAGGAGATAAGTGCAGAAAGGTAAGAGGATGTCAAAGAAGAAAGTGACTTAAAAGAGAGGAGAAGAATTTTGTAAGAAATACGATACCATATGGGTAGCCAAGAGAGGGATTTCAGAAGTAAATGAGAGAGAAGGGATCTGGGGGCAAGTGTAGTTATTCTCGCAGTTGAAATGAGAACAGACATAAGTGGAGAAAGGTGAGATGTGGGAAGACCAGAGAGCAGAATTTTAGAATAATCTAGTCTATAAAGAATGAGGGCCTGAATGAAAGTTTGTGCTGTTGACATAGAGGAAGGGCCATATTTTAAGGAAGAAGTGGCAGGTTTTGGTGACAGCTTATATATGGGGAGAGAATGTCAAGGTAGAATTGAGTATAACACCAAGACAGAGTGCTTCGGTTACTGAGTGGATGGCACAATTGTCAGCTGTGATGGAGAAAGGGGTTTTGGGTGGGGATTAGGAGAAAATACAACAAGTTGTCTCTTAACTATGAATATATAACGTAGACTCATCACCATTCACATCATTCCAGGCTTCTGATGAAGTGGTAATGCACCAAAAAATGCATTAAGCCAGTGTCAGTTTTGTTTGATGAGTTAGTGTCAATTTTGATTGATTTAATTTTTTTCTATTTTTTGTAAGTTGTATTTATTTTAAATTTTATTGATTTTTGTATTTTTGATTACATTTTCTATGTACTAACCAGCGTTTTTTGGATTATTCAAGTTACTGGTGTCACTTGATATTCCCCTTATTTTGGTCTCAGGCCAAATCCGTTTATATCTAAAATAAAGAGGTGGTGTTAATAGGAAGTGGTGGGTTTGGGGTTACCTAGTACTTGTTGACATTTCCACATTTGTACTGATTTCGGAGTGAGATTGGAGTCGTGCCGAGGTCACCAGACTGGGGTGTGAGCCAGTACAGGCAATTATTCCTGGAGGCTGGAGATAGCCTCAGAAGAATGTGAATATGTTTCCAATAGTTTACATTTGTATGGTGTTGGTGATGGACCAAGCTGTCTGAATACTGAACTTAGAGAGGATCCTCTGTGCCATTTGTTTTTTTGTATATATGGGGAGAGAATGTCAAGGTAGAATTGAGTATAACACCAAGACAGAGTGCTTTGGTTACTGAGTGGATGGCACAATTGTCAACTGTGATGGAGAAAGGGGTTGGAGTGGGGATTAGGAGAAAACACAACAAGTTGTCTCTTAAGCAAATTGAGTTTAAGATGGCAGTAGGCCATCCATGATGAGATTGCCATGAGAGAGTGAGTGACTTCACAGCTGGAGTGAAGTCAGGGATAGAGCAGTAGAGATGTGTGTCATCCATGTACAGATGGTCATTAAAGCCAAGAGATGAGATAAGGTCACCAACTGAGACGATATCGAGGGAAAAGAGAAGTGTTCCCAGGACTGATCCCTGGGGCCCACCCGATGACAGGTTATGGGGAGAAAAGGTGGTGTTAGCAAAACAAACACTGAAGATTCAGTTCAAGACATAGGAGGCAATCCATTCTAGAGCTGTGTCTCTCATACCAAGGGTGTGTAGTGTGTTCAGTAGGAGTGCTTGAGGAACAGTGTCAGTGGCAGCAGAGAGATCTAGTAGAATTAGTATACTATATTGTCCTTTGTCGTTTGCTGTGTGTAGGTCATTAGCCATTTTTGTTAGTGCTGTTCCTGTGGAGTAGTTGGAATGGAAACCTGGCTGTAATGCACCAAGAAAAGTGATGGAACAGAGGAAAGAGATTAAAGGAGCAGTAAACTTTTTTTATGATAAAATATATATTGTAGGGATTTTCCTATTGAATAAAATAAGGGTACTCCCACTGCTGAGAGATTTATATTTCCAGAGTTATTACAGTTTAAACCCATGTTTTTTTACATTAGAAGTGCCCTCTAGTGGTCAAATTCTAATTAGATTTCCTGTAGATTCTAATGGAGAGGAAAGTCAGAGACATAGAGTTCTCCATAGAATGTGATAGAAACTGCCTGTCACTTCCTGTCTGTTGGAACTATCAGGAAGTAAACACAGTAAATTCACTTCCTGTCAGTTAGAACTATCAGGAAGTAAACACAGTAAATTCACTTCCTGTTAATTATTTAAACTGCTATAAATTTTGAATAAAACATCTGACAGCGATGGGAGTGACCTTGTTTTATTCTGCAGGAAAAGCTCTATAAAATATGTGTTTTCATAGATAAAAGTTTACTGCTCCTTTAAGCGTGAGAATACAAGGCGTTCTAGACTCCTAGATGCAAAGGGAAGGACACAAAATGTACAGTAATGTGAAAGACAGATGGAGTCAAGGGGGGGATTGTTGAAGCAATGTGTTGGAGACATCTCTAACATTGAAAGTGTTAAAAGCCTTATTTAAATCAATGGGTATTTTTCTTACTCTCCTACGGGGAAGTTAGTTTGTGTATGTCTTTTTTAATATCTCCTGCAGTATTTAAAGTCTGCTCCGTCACTGTGGATGAATCAATGGGACTGACAGTTTGGGAACATTGAGCAGGAAAGTGGAAATATTAAACATGTCTTACTTCCACATACAAAAAAAAAAGTAAACGGCTCACACTTGATGCGAACACTTGTGTATCATGAATAGAAATGTCCAAACCCATTCCAGTGATGAGTGAAAAGAACATTTTAATGGAGCGACAGCAGAACTGCAGTTGCAGACACCAAGAATATGCTTACATAATTCCACACAGTAATAAGTCTGGAACCTTTACTAGGCTACAACTGCATTCCTATCCTAAATTTCCCAGGTTTACTATTGAAATGTTGCCGTCTATATGACAACCCTCAAAAGGGAGACATAAAATGGGCAACATCTAAAATGCCGCCCATGTACAAGTCACCCCCTGGTCCAGAAGCAGTTTGGATCAATAACTGGGAAACTGCAGAGGTACACCAGCGCCCCCCAATAACAAAGCATTGTCTGCACCTACCTGGATTGCCTGCAGCCACACGCAGCATGGAACTAGAAAGATTGTGGGTCATTAATTATTTCCTCTTTCTAGTTTCATCCTGCAGGATGCGCAGTTGCATAACTATATGGGCCCATCACTCCAGGGCAACCTGCGACCCCTCCACCTGGTGCCCGCAATCTCCCTCCAGCTCACTAGTAATGCAGAGCGCTGAGCGATTACATCATCTCCCAGCGCTCTGCATTACAAAAGAGGACTGAGCGGGAGCTCAACGCGCCAACCCGTCTCTCCTGCCACTCCACTGGACCACCAGGGACTGGGAGGTAGGAGATGGGGACATTGTGGAGATTGGGGGGGCATTGTGGAGGGCCTGGGGGCCCATGGCACTTCTTGCGTAACTGTACCGAGAGGGTTCTAGTTACGCCTCTGGGGGTGTGCTGTGTGTGGTTGCAGGCAACCCAGGTAGATGCAGACCATGCTTTTTATTGAAGGAATACTGCACTGACAATATGTTGGCATGTCGCTGCAGTTTCCCCTGATTATTCCTCCAAACTTCTTCCAGAAGGGGGGGAGACATTTAGATGTCGCCCCTTTGATGCGGGCAACATTCTGATGTCTCCATTTTGATACGGGCGGCATTCTGATGTCACCCTTCTGAGGGTAGTCATGTAGGAGGAGGCATTTAAATAGAATACCAATTTCCCATGCGCCAAGGGCAGGGCAATGGGACAGTGTATAGCCATTTTGGGGAATTCCTTTCCTCATCTTCTTTAATCCTTTGAGTTCACTGGCATTCAATGGGTTAACTATTTAAGTGTCAGAGAGAGTGTGCAATGCATTCCAAAGCAATGAGTTCTAGCTGTTCCCCTGGGGTAGTTTTTTTTTTTGTATATTTTTGCCACATGCCCTTCCAATGACAAGTTACACCACTGAATATGAAGCAACAAATTACATAGGAAAATGTTCGAACTCCGTTTTGCTGTAGGTGCTATAGGTGAGGATTTTGTGGTTTGCCCAAATTAAAAACACACAACAGACCTGTGCTCCTCCAATCTAATTGTGAATAGCACGTCCTAGATTGGAGGAGTGAAGGTTTGTGTTTGCACTTCGGGCTTTTGCCTAATGTTTGGGGGACTGGAGAACCCTCTCGTTACTTGCTGCACACTTCAGTCACAATATTTGTTTCAATATTCACTTCATATACACTTTATTATTTACAAGTGTAAAAGTCCGTGTACACGGGCCAAGGTCCTGGTGATGTTAACCCTTTGCGTGTCAGAGGGGTACGCAACGCATTGCTTTGCAATGCGTTGCGTACCCCTCTGGCACTCAAAGTGTTAAGAGGCCGGTCCTCCTCTGCATCCTGCTGCCTGCACAGTCATGCACTGTAGAGACTGCCCGAAAGCACAGAATGCTCCCAGCACAGAACTCCCAGCATTCCATGCTCTCAACACAGAACTCCCAGCATTCCGTGCTCCCAACATTCCATGCTCCCAGCATTCTGTGGGTTTGGGCAGTCTCTACTGCGCATGACGGCTTCTGACAAACAATTAAGCAAATTATTATATAGGATATGTATACACTAAGGTGAGTTAGCGCTGTGAGCTATTTTTCTTTGTTCTTGCTCAAATTAAAGTCTTAACAACAGCTACGCATGTGCACAGATATTCATTAAAGTTATCTGTCATAAGCAGTCGTACCAGGTCACCAGAACATACAGTAAGCTGGTGGCTTTTTTTACATTCCTCCTCCATTATCTAATAATAACTTCTACTCTCAAAACTTTCTTCTAAAACTTATAATTGTTGCGGCTTTTGTTGATTGGAAAATTATAGAAACTAGAGAATTTAAACCGTACGAGTGCTCCTTCACATATATAAATAACACCAAAACTGAAAGACGTGTTATTTCAAAATCTCTGTACCCTGTAATCTTATCTATAAACTGTCAAATTTCTCACATCGCTGACAAGATGTAATAGTTATATTGAAATTATCCATTCCAAATTCATCTACTGAACAGTGTGTGGAACATTTCCTTTGGTTGATTTTATAACTGTCATCCAGACTAGACTTGGTCCAGAATCAAAGGAATGAGTTGGAGATGGGTAAGGAAGTTAACCTCTTAACAACCAGTGGTCTTGGGACTGGACCAACCTTAAAGACCTCTTAGACGTCATTCGGACAGCTGGCACATGTGACTGATCACGTGTACCGGCGTTCTTAATGAGAGTCTGAAATGGACCGCTCCGATATTGGAGTCAGTAGTATTCCCAGCACTCACTCCCACGGTAGTGCTCTAAACAGAAAACCCATGATGTGCCAGCACTGTCACCGGTCCTTAATGCACAGACACCTGTGACATGTCAGAACTATCACCGGTCCTTAAAGGGATAGTAATAATTAATTATTACTAATCCCTATATTAAAGTAACATTAAAAATAAATGTATTGCCCCCAGTGTCATCTCTCAAACCTTTATGGTTTGAGAGATAATCGCTCCTAAAGTTGCCCTCTCCCTCCCCCTTCCCCGAAGTCAGCTTTCTATCTGACTGCAGGGAAGCCGGTCGTACGACTTTCAGGCGGCTCTGCAGCACAGCCGAGATCGCGTTAATAAAAAAGAAATCTTTCACTTGGTTTGCAAGCATACGTAGAAGACCGTTTTAGTTAAATATTTTTTTTTTATTAACGCGATCGTGGCTCTGCTGCAGAGCCGCCTGATGCAAGTAATATCGGATTTCCCTTCAGTCACCTACAACGCTGACTACGGGGAAGGGGGAGGGAGAGGGAAACTTTAGGATCGATTATCTCTCAAACCATAAAGGTTTGAGAGATGACACTGGGGGCAATACATTTATGTTTAATATTACTTTAATATAGGGATTAGTAATTAAGTATTACTATCCCTTTAAGGGATTAATGATTTTTAAAAATAGATACCATTTTCTTTTTCTACTTATTTATTTTGTTAGAATGTTGATTCTCAATTCCAGTTCTCAGGATAAAAGCATACATGTCTCATGAAACAGGTTTTATGTAATGTTTCGTTTGTTGTTTAAACCAATCAGATTGCAAGAAAAGTAGTCACATGATAGTAAAAGACACTTTGGAGACCCTCAATGTCACTCGAAGTGGATTCTAGGGCAGAATAATCCTGCTTTAGATACTCTGTGTGTGATTTCTGGTATCCCTTTACTTACTTCATTGGAGACATCTCTTGAATCTAACAGGTTAAGTTAAAGGGAAAGTAACACCTCATAACAATAGCATCCCCACCCCTGCTATTGTCAGCAAATCCAAATGACCGCTATTATTTTTGTTCTTGTGTCTTTGTTCAAGAGATAACATCCTCAATGAGTCGTAGATGTCATGTCCATGGAGGTAGACATGACAGTTGCTGGAAGTTTTTTCAAGCTAAAGCAGAGAGAGTGCATTAACCCACTTGACCATTTAAAGGGATAGTAATACTTCGATTTTTCTTTATTTTATTTTGCAGGCATTAAAAAAACATGAAGAATGATACAAGTCTTACCTCTCAAACCTTTATGGTTTGAGAGATATTCACAAGCAAAGTTTCCCCTCCCGCCCCTTTTACCTAGTGTAAGCCATCTCTTCTCAGATGTGGAATGCAGTCCATAGACCAGACAGATAACAGCAGGGGACAATCTTCTTCCTATGAGAACAATGAAATCCCTGCCCCCCTTGACAAGTTTTTCAGGTTTTTCCCTTATCTTAATTGAAGATTGTCCCTCTCTGCAGTCTACCTGGGCACCTCCCTTCTGATCTGGCTGAGCAGTGTTACATCAGTAAAAGGGGCAGGAGGGAGATACTTTGTAATTGAATTACTCTTGTACTACAACTCTGACAGAATTGAAATAACACTCTCCAAAGTCCAAATACTATGATGATTAATTAGAGCTGATTTTATTATGAAACATTACTATCCCTTTAAGTCCTTAAGGACTAATAATCCTAGGGGTGGATTCCCCCTTACAGACCACGTAGACGATGTTTGGAGTGCTGGCACATGTAACTGATCACGTGTGCCTACGTGTAGAACAAGGGTCTGATAGTGACCACTCTGGTCTTGGAACGGTCCATTTCAGACCCCGCTAGTGCTCACAGTGCCCCCGCAGGACCACTGTGAGCACAAAATACATGACCATCACCTGTCCTTTGGGCAAGGAAACGGGTGATGTGTGGCAGGGTGATGCAGGCAATATAAATGTAATAACTTCTGGATGTAGACAAATTGTATGGACAGCTAATCTGCATAATGGCCACCAGTAATGCCAGTGACCACAGGGGGCGACAGGAATAAAAGATCTAAAATGACAGTGCTAGGACAGGGTTGTCACAGCTGCTGTCAGAAAATAGGTGAAAAATGGAAATACAAGGTGAAACCAAACCTGTATCGTCCCTCCTTCTCCCACAACAGGGGGAAGCAAGTGCATCAGGTGTAAGTTAACACAGGTGACTTGATTGGTAATACAATGCAGCGCTGTTAAGTCATCCACGTGAACTTAGGCTAATGTAGTCTGGAGTTGCTGTGACATTCATATTCCAAAATGACAAAAGACAAACCAAGAAGCCCACACAAGAATCATTTGTAAAGTTTTATAAAAATGTCCCAGCTCTTGTCAGTTCTGCATTGTTGTGGGATTGAGAGAGAGAGAGAGAGAGAGAGAGAGAGAGAGAGAGAGAGAGAGAGAGCACAAACTGAAAAGGTTATGGTGGGGAAAAAAGTGAATGAAAACCCCTTCCACCTGAATTTGGTGGGTGGTAGATACAGTGTTAAACAAAAATTTGACACACCAGTCAAGCCGTAAGAAATCTTACATTTGCAGTGTTGTTACTACTGCAAGGGATTCTGGGTAGGCATATGCAAATAAGTTTAACAAGGAATCACCTTTTTGCCTCTGATTTCCACTTTATACATGGATTCCACAGAGTATGTGTATGCTGAGCAACAGCTTTAAGACACAGCTCAGGAAGAGATGCAAAGCCAGTGAACCACTCATGGACAGCCGTTTTGTTGTTAATGCAACTCATCAGCATGAGGTTAGTTTTACTGGCTTACTATTGAGGCTTGGTGCACATGAAGCCTCAATAGCAAGCCAGTAACACCAACCTCATGCTAATGAGTTGCATTAACAATTAGATGGTCGTCCATGAGTGGTTCACTGGCTTTGCATCTCTTTCTCAGTTGTGTCTTAAAGCTGTTGCTCAGCATACACATACTCTAAGGAATCCATGTATAAAGTGGAATTTAAGGCAAAAAGGTGATTATTTGTTAAACTTCTTTGCATATACCTACCCAGAATCCCTTGCAGTAGTAACAACACTGCAAATGTGAGATTTCTGTGGGAAAAGCAAGTCTTACGGCTTTACTGGCATGTCAAATTTTTGTTTAACATTGTATCTACCTTCATATATATATATATATATATTATATATATATATATACACACACACAAGTTTAAAAGCCCGTGTACATGGGCAATGGTCCGGGTGATATTAAGCCTTTGAGTGCCAGAGGGGTACGCAACGCATTGCTTACCCCTCTGGCACTCAAAGGGTTAAGAGGCTGTGCAGAGACTGCCCGAAAGCACAGAATGCTCCCAGCACAGAACTCCCAGCATTCTGTGCTCCCAGCACAGAACTCCCAGCATTCCGTGCTCCCAGCACAGAACTCCCAGCATTCCATGCTCCCAGCATTCCGTGCGCTCGGGCAGTCTCTACTGCGCATGACAGCTTCTGACAAACATCTTAACGAATGATTTTATATATATATATATATATATATATATATATATATACATGATTCTGGCAGGAGGCATAAGAAATTCACATCAATGTCATATTATATAGGGATGAACAGTGTAGTCACAGTCAATTCCTACCTTGAAAAGCTTACAGTTTAATTCTGGCACCCAAGACAAATGGACATAAAGTGACTTCCACAAGGTTACTTGAATCTAGAACAAGAGTGAATCTGTAATTTCATAGCCCAGTGGCTTATGCATAAGACCAGTTCTTCAATTTGAAAACGTAAATGAGCAGTAAACTTTTATTACAAAAACATATATATTGTAACGCAAGGCTAGGGATGGGTGAAAAGTTTTGCCAAAAAATAGAAAAGTGTGAAAACCCAAACTTTTAGCCTTACACTGCAATTCCCAGGAAAACCACTGTTTTACTGTTTTTTTTTTCCCACATGCACATATTGACTCCCTGTCTTGTCCCCCTGCACTGGTAGCCATGGAGCCACACATACTGACCCCCCAGTCTTGTTCTACAGCACTGGAAGCCACAAAACTACACATCCTGACCCCCAGCCTTGTCCCAATGCACTAGTAGCAATAGAACCACACGACTGACCCCACCATTGTCCCAATGCACTGGTAGCCATAAAACCCCATATACTGACCCTACCCAGCCTTGTTCTACTGCACTGGTAGCCACAGAACAGCACATACTGACCTGTAGCCATGTATTACACTGATAGCCATAGAGCCACACATACTGATCTTCTCCAGCCTTGTTCCACTATAGCCATAAAACCACACATCCTGACCCCCCAGCCTTGTCCCACTGTACTGGTAGCAGATGAACTACACATACTTACCTGAGCCTTCTTCTATTGCACTGCTAGCCATAAAACCACAGATACGTACCCCAGCCTTCTTCTATTGCACTGGTAGCCATAAAACCACAGATACGTACCCCATAAAACCACATATACTTACCTGAGCCTTGTTCTACTGCACTGCTAGCCATACAACCACATATACCTACCCCAGCCTTGTTCTATTGCACTGGTATCCATAAAACCACACATACTTACCTGAGCCTTGTTCTCCTGCACTGGTATCCATAAAACCACACATACTTACCCGAGCTTTGTTCTCCTGCACTGGTAGCCATAAAACCACACATACTTACCTAAGCCTTGTTCTACTGCACTAGTAGCCATACAACCACACATACTTACCTAAGCCTTGTTCTACTGCACTGGTAGCTATACAACCACACATAATTACCTAAACCTTGTTCTATTGCACTGGTATCCATAAAACCACACATACTTACCCGAGCCTTGTTCTCCTGCACTGGTATCCATAAAACCACACATACTTACCCGAGCCTTGTTCTCCTGCACTGGTAGCCATACAACCACACATACTTACCCGAGCCTTGTTCTCCTGCACTGATAGCCATACAACCACACATACTTACCTAAGCCTTGTTCTCCTGCACTGGTAGCCATAAAACCCCATATACTGACCCTACCCAGCCTTGTTCTACTGCACTGGTAGCCACAGAACAGCACATACTGACCTGTAGCCATGTATTACACTGATAGCCATAGAGCCACACATACTGATCTTCTCCAGCCTTGTTCCACTATAGCCATAAAACCACACATCCTGACCCCCCAGCCTTGTCCCACTGTACTGGTAGCAGATGAACTACACATACTTACCTGAGCCTTCTTCTATTGCACTGCTAGCCATAAAACCACAGATACGTACCCCAGCCTTCTTCTATTGCACTGGTAGCCATAAAACCACAGATACGTACCCCATAAAACCACATATACTTACCTGAGCCTTGTTCTACTGCACTGCTAGCCATACAACCACATATACCTACCCCAGCCTTGTTCTATTGCACTGGTATCCATAAAACCACACATACTTACCTGAGCCTTGTTCTCCTGCACTGGTATCCATAAAACCACACATACTTACCCGAGCTTTGTTCTCCTGCACTGGTAGCCATAAAACCACACATACTTACCTAAGCCTTGTTCTACTGCACTAGTAGCCATACAACCACACATACTTACCTAAGCCTTGTTCTACTGCACTGGTAGCTATACAACCACACATAATTACCTAAACCTTGTTCTATTGCACTGGTATCCATAAAACCACACATACTTACCCGAGCCTTGTTCTCCTGCACTGGTATCCATAAAACCACACATACTTACCCGAGCCTTGTTCTCCTGCACTGGTATCCATAAAACCACACATACTTACCCGAGCCTTGTTCTCCTGCACTGATAGCCATACAACCACACATACTTACCTAAGCCTTGTTCTCCTGCACTGGTAGCCATAAAACCACACATACTTACCTAAGCCTTGTTCTCCTGCACTGGTAGCCATACAACCACACATACTTACCTAAGCCTTGTTCTACTGCACTGGTAGCCATAAAACCACAGATACTTACCTAAGCCTTGTTCTCCTGCACTGGTAGCCATAAAACCACACATACTTACCTAAGCCTTGTTCTCCTGCACTGGTAGCCATAAAACCACACATACTTACCTAAGCCTTGTTCTACTGCACTGGTACCACACATAATTACCTAAACCTTGTTCTATTGCACTGGTATCCATAAAACCACACATACTTACCCGAGCCTTGTTCTCCTGCACTGGTAGCCATAAAACCACACATACTTACCTAAGCCTTGTTCTCCTGCACTGGTAGCCATACAACCACACATACTTACCTAAGCCTTGTTCTACTGCACTGGTAGGCATAAAACCACAGATACTTACCTAAGCCTTGTTCTCCTGCACTGGTAGCCATAAAACCACACATACTTACCTAAGCCTTGTTCTCCTGCACTGGTAGCCATAAAACCACACATACTTACCTAAGCCTTGTTCTACTGCACTGGTACCACACATAATTACCTAAACCTTGTTCTATTGCACTGGTATCCATAAAACCACACATACTTACCCGAGCCTTGTTCTCCTGCACTGGTAGCCATAAAACCACACATACTTACCTAAGCCTTGTTCTCCTGCACTGGTAGCCATAAAACCACACATACTTACCTAAGCCTTGTTCTCCTGCACTGGTAGCCATACAACCACACATACTTACCTAAGCCTTGTTCTACTGCACTAGAAGCCATACAACCACACATACTTACCTAAGCCTTGTTCTACTGCACTGGTAGCCATACAACCACACATACTTACCTAAGCCTTGTTCTACTGCACTGGTACCACACATAATTACCTAAACCTTGTTCTATTGCACTGGTATCCATAAAACCACACATACTTACCCGAGCCTTGTTCTCCTGCACTGATAGCCATAAAACCACACATACTTACCTAAGCCTTGTTCTACTGCACTGGTAGCTATACAACCACACATAATTACTAGTGTTGAGCGAGCATGCTCGGCCGATGCTCGGATCGGCTCGAGCATCGCTCTGCTCGGCACATGGCGGTACTCGTACGAGTACCGCCATGTGCTCGCCCGCCATGTTCGGGTGGAAGGGATCTGTGCCGGAGGAGGCACAGATCTTGCAGACGCTCCGCTGGACCACCAGGGACTGGAGGTAGGGGGCATTGCGGAGATGAAGGGGGCATTGCGGAGATGAAGGGGCACTTTGTGGAAGGGGGACATTGCAGAGATGAAGGGGGCATTGCGGAGATGAAGGGTGCATTGCGGAGATGAAGGGGAACTTTGTGGAAGGGGGACATTGTGGAAGGGGGACATTGTGGAAGAGGGGCATTGTGGAGATGAAGGGGGGCATTGACCAGGCACCCTCCCCTCATCAGAGCAGGGGGTGCCTGGTGTAATGCTCGTGTCGCCCCATTGGATTCAATGGGGCTCGGGTGCTCGGCCGAGCACTCGAGCCTCCGGCAGTGCTCGGTCAGAGCACCCGAGCACCCGAGCATCGGGGTGCTCGCTCAACACTAATAATTACCTAAACCTTGTTCTATTGCACTGGTATCCATAAAACCACACATACTTACCCGAGCCTTGTTCTCCTGCACTGGTAGCCATACAACCACACATACTTACCTAAGCCTTGTTCTACTGCACTAGAAGCCATACAACCACACATACTTACCTAAGCCTTGTTCTACTGCACTAGAAGCCATACAACCACACATACTTACCTAAGCCTTGTTCTACTTCACTGGTAGCCATACAACCACACATACTTACCTAAGCCTTGTTCTACTGCACTAGAAGCCATACAACCACACATACTTACCTAAGCCTTGTTCTACTGCACTGGTAGCCATACAACCACACATACTTACCCGAGCCTTGTCCAACTGCACCATTAGTCATAGCAATACACAGGATCCTCAGCTGGCTCTCACTCTTCCCTTGGCTTGTATGGTAGGGTCTACTTAGTGTAAGGTTTTATACTACTACACCCATTGACCAATTTTACCATTTGTTGACACCCATAGGGGTTATTTAGATAAGATCTCTCACTATAACCAGTGACTTCTTAGGTATTGAGGCCAGTGAACTCTGCAGTATTAATATAATAGTAAAAAGTTAAGTCACAGATATACGGTATCAAATATTTATTCTAATAAATCCCAATTGGTGGGAATTAAAAAGGACTCCAATATATCTCTACAATAAGCAAATCTTTAAAATAAACATTAAGAAACTACAAAAATAAGGCTAGACGCATTTCATGGCAATTTGCCACTTTCTCGATAGCCAAATAATCATAAGAAGCCAGTTCCATCATTAGTGTTTATATATCAAACAAACAATTAGCAGAATCCTAACACCTGTGTCAATTACTCATGTGACATATTTCCCGTTGTTTCGCCATGTCCCGTGCACATGCAGCCAACTCCATGGTACAAACATTGAGCGTTTCACTCTGGAACGCAGATTAGTTTTGTGGGCACGTGCTCAGCTTCCTCCCCATCCGGGCAAGCGGCACATGTGCGGACACCCCCTAGTGAAATAATTATGCGTGCACACAACAATAAAACATTGCTTCTTGGAATGCACAGAAAGCGTATCCGCACATGCGCAGACACCGTAACAGGGCGTCCCATCCTGAACGTACAGCAAGTGTATCCACGCATGCGCAGCTACCCCCACAACTGGATCAAGAAGCCATGCATAAGCTTCCCCACAATCTTGTCTCATATACTCGCATTATTCAGAGGAGATGCGTTAAGGTTCGATAAGGGTCCAGTTTGTTAATATTGAGGTGAACTGAATCTGATGCCATTTTGTGGTATGCTGCAAGGTGTCTTCACCATCTCATCCCTTCAATTATACATAGTAACATAGTATTATAGTAAATTAGGTTGAAAAAAGACACAAGTCCATCAAGTTCAACCTTCTCCTCATACCCCAGTAACTGAGAATTTTATAGCTTTCCTGTTACCAATTAAGTTAGTCTTTATCAGACCTTCCTGATCTGCCTACTGATAAACAGTATAACTCTGTATGTTCCCTTTTGAAAGAAATGTATCTAATCTTCTCTTAAATGTATCCATTGTATCTGCCATAACCACCTCCTTGGGCAATGAATTCCACAATTTAACAGACCTTACCGTAAAAAAAACCCTTCCTCTGCTGAAGTTTAAACCTCCTTTCCTCTAATCTCAAGGGGTGTCCCCTGGTCACCTGATCAGGCCTTGGAATAAATAGCTCACCACAGAGATCCTTGTATTCACCTTTCATATACTTGTACAGTGGATAAAGTCTCCTCTTAGTTGTCTTTCTCTAGAGTAAATAAACCAGGTTTGTCTAGTCATTCCTCATATGTCAAGTCCTCTATTCTCTTAATTAATTCTGTTGCTCTTCGCTGTACCCTCTCTAGTTCTAGTATATACTTTTTCAGAACTGGTGCCCAAAACTGCACTGCATACTCAAGGTGAGGTCTTACCAATGATTTGTACAATGGCAAAATTATATTATCCACTCTTGTTTCAATACCTCTTTTTATGCAGGACAGGATTTTGTTTGCCTTTGCTACTGTTGTTTGACACTGGTTACTGTTTCCAAGTCTGTGGTTGACAAGGATACCCAGGTCTTTCTCTAGCAACGAGTCCCCTAAAATGATTCCATTAAGTTCATAAGTAGCCTTGGGATTATTTCCTCCCATATGCATGACTTTACACTTCTCCACATTAAACTTCATGTTCCATTTGTTTGCCCAATCTGACATTGTATGTAAGTCCAAATATGTCTACATAACCATGCCTTCACTAGGCTTATAATGTTACTGTGTCTGCTTTGACAATGGCTTATTTGCATATGTTAATAAAGCTTTAAGAGCCATTAACATATTCCTGTGGTTGTGTGTATCATGTGTTTATGTAGCTATTCACCACATGTACTAAGTTCTGATAACTGGTGATGCTGTCAGAGTTCACAGAAACAAATTCACCAACCTGAGCATGACAAATCTGGGATCTTTCCATTGCTCTCTATGCAGTCACAAAGGACAGTTTATTATGTCTCTGGTAGAGAGCAGAGACAGCAGTTGTTCCCCTTAAAACATACACAATCTGATGCCCCCTTAACAGGTAATTCAAATACATACACATCTGGTAGATCAACTGTTACATTTAAAGGGATAGTAATACTTAGTTTTAACTTTATTTTATTTTGTAGGCATTAAAAAAAACACGAAGAATGATATAAGTCTTATCTCTCAAACCTTTATGGTTTATGAGATATTCACAAGCAAAGTGTCCCCTCCCGCCCCTTTTACCTAGTGTAAGTCATCTCTTCTCAGATGTGGAATGCAGTCCATAGACCAGACAGATAACAGCAGGGGACAATCTTCTTCCTATGAGAACAATGAAAGCCCTTCCCCCCTTGACAAGTTTTTCAGGTTTTTCCCTTATCTTAACTGAAGATTGTCCCTCTCTGCAGTCTACCTGGGCACCTCCCTTCTAATCTGGCTGAGCACTGTTACATCAGTAAAAGGGGCGGGAGGGGGATACTTTGTCATTGAATTACTCTTGTACTAGAACTCTGACAGAATTGAAATAACACTCTCCAAAGTCCAAATACTATGATGATTAATTAGAGCTGCTTTTATTATGAAACATTACTATCCCTTTAACAGCTCATCTGCCAGTGATCTGTTTAGCTAAACCGGCAGATCAGCCATCTCATTTACAAAGAAGACTATTCGTTGATCAGTTGATTCTTGTAAACATTAGGCTCAGCCACACTCTGCAAGGCACTCCTTTTGTCAATCCAAAAAATAACGTCAACAGTACAACTCTAAGGAACTGTTGATAAAGCCTTTGAATGCAGAAAAAAAATACAATATTTAAAAGAAAAATGTTTCTAAGTGAATCTGTTTCCTTTTCGGTTCTTTGATTTGTGTAGATGACTAGTTATCCTCTGTATTAGACCTTTCCCAAACCATGTTGTTCAGGCAATAAACAACCATTTTAAGGTTCCTGTTCCTGATGAATACAATTAAGAGAAGAGAGTTATCTTGAGATCACGTGTACCATGTGTTATTAAAGCCAAAACAATCGTACTCCCTGAAGCATCGCCGAAGACATTACCATCAGTTAATGGTTTCTGTAGAGTGATGCCAAGGGCAATATGAAGGAGAGACCTAAGCAATACATATTCCAAAGCCGTCACAGCACTAAGGAAGATTACAAAACACAAAGACATCATGTTGCCCATTGTAATAATTAATGCTGCCTTTAATCAGCCCAGTCACAGCGTGGAAATACCTGAGTGAATGTGAACCAATTAAAGCCTGGAGTGTAGTGGACATTGATTGAGTGTATTATTGTAATGAAGCCTACACAGCACAGCCATCCTCCCACCATCAGACAGAAAGGTCAACGCAAACTTTATTGGAGAAAGTGGTTGGTGCATATGAATTTTAGAATGAAGGCTCATTAACCCATTGATGCTACAGACATCTGCAGCATTCAGTGAGTTGTACCTGCTAATTGATATTTTGTATACTATGAGACTGATTTAATAAGAAATGGAGCAAGCCAGGTACTCCATAGAGAACTAAAAATTGCCAAAATTCCCATTAACTTAAATTGAGTCAACCTCCATTTTTCTCATTACTTATTTTGCAAAAGCATAATATATATATATATATATATATATATATATATATATATATATATATACACACGTCAAATGGCCTACAGTTCTGATTATTTTTTTTTATCTTCAGCTTTTATTCATCCCTGTGCTTCACTTTTATGTGGTAAAGTGTAACACTATCCCTGCAGAACTGAGTGTTCTATGGGTTGGAGACCATCCTTCCCACTGCAGGGATAGTGATACATTGTATCACTATCCCACTTTCATAATGCATGACAGAAAGCTCTTTGGAAACACAAATACAATGAGCTCCGTGTCTGGAACATTAAAGTGTAAAAAAAGAAGTTAAAGATGGAAAAAAAGGCAATTTCCTAATACATTAGCCGCATATGTAAAGTCACTTTAAATGTCTCTTTTAAAGGGATAGTAATGTTTCATAATAAAAGCAGCTCTAATTAATCATCATAGTATTTGGACTTTGGAGAGTATTATTTCAATTCTGTCAGAGTTGTAGTTCAAGAGTAATTCAATGACAAAGTATCTCCCTCCCGCCCCTTTTACTGATGTAACACTGTTCAGCCAGATCAGAAGGGAGGTGCCCAGGTAGACTGCAGAGAGGGACAATCTTCAATTAAGATAAGGGAAAAACCTGAAAAACTTGTCAAGGGGGGCAGGGCTTTCATTGTTCTCATAGGAAGAAGATTGTCCCCTTCTGTTATCTGTCTGGTCTATGGACTGGATTCCACATCTGAGAAGAGATGGCTTACACTAGGTAAAAGGGGCAGGAGGGGAAACTTTGCTTGTGAATATCTCTCAAACCATAAAGGTTTGAGAGATAAGACTTATATTGTTCTTCATGTTTTTTTAATGCCTACAAAATAAAATAAAGTTAAAACGAAGTATTACTATCCCATTAACTCCTTGAGTGCTAGAGAGATATCTATAGCATTGTGAAGCAATGATTTGGAGACCATGTCAGCATGTGATGGGTTCAAAGCCACATCAGTGGCATTCAAACATTAAAATCAATGGGAGCTT
This sequence comes from Rhinophrynus dorsalis, assembly GCA_037306005.1. Lineage (NCBI taxonomy): Eukaryota > Metazoa > Chordata > Amphibia > Anura > Rhinophrynidae > Rhinophrynus > Rhinophrynus dorsalis. Next base: position 249,410,695 of record CM074725.1, read on the forward strand.
GGAGAATTGCTAATTTGTACTCTATGTATACAGCCCACCACCCTAAGGACTGGTTACTGACACACACTTGCAACTTTATTCATGAATATAAAAAGACAGAGTTCTGGAGCAAACCAATGGCAGAATAGCAGGAAACTTCTGGAGTGAGTCACCCTGAGATCACTGAAATATTAACCCTAAATGCTCCCACGGAAGTAGATTCTAGGGGATCAATTTAATTAATCCTGCGTTATGGTCATTTATGTTCCGGCCGGCACACACAGAGTGTCAAGCATCGACCATTAGCTGGGACACGGGGTTACGCCAGGCATGGAACAAGCCTTGCAGTAACCTCACCTCCCAGCTAATCAGCATCTAGTTTTAGGGGTCAAAGATATGCATTTCATCATCCCTTCAGCAAGTGATCATCAAATAGATTGAGAGATTATGAAACACACATTCATGACCCCTCCAACTAGATGCTGATTAGTTGGGAGGTGAGGTTACTGCAGTGCACGTTCTGCACCCTGTGTAACCCCACATCCCAGCCAATGGGAGCGTGGGTACCAATCTAAAAAGCCGATCTGTCTTCATATTTCCATTACTAATGGCTCCGGGATTGGCTCGTTAAGGAACAGCTATGGGAGTATATTTTTTTCTTGGTTTCCTAATGGTGGCGGCAGAGATGGAAGAAAATAGGGGGAGAAGCTTAATTCGATCATTTTCCTTTTTATTGTATAGACTTAAACAAGAATTAAAGAAGAATAAAGAAGACTTAAAAAGGAATTAAAGAAAAAGAAAAAAGGAAGAGTGGGGAGTGGGAAATGGGCCATAGGATAATGTTAGTATTTAGGGGTGATTAATCTTTTGAGTGCCAGATGGGTATGCAAAGCTTTGCTATGCATTGCATATGCCTCTGGCACTCAAAGCTTTATTGATTGTTTGGTTTCCCTTATATTTTTGTTAACTTGGATGCATTGATAAGTGGCTTAAAGCAGAACTAACACCGCTAACAAACGTTGTCTTTACTAATTCCCTATCGGGCGACAAGCTCCTTAGTAGCGCTAGTCGCCAGAATTATTACCTCTTCATGAAGAAATTTGAAGTGATCCTCGGCTGACAGGCAGGACGGAGCGCGGACATCTTGCCCTAGTGACGTCCGCGCGCCTGCGCTGTCAGTCCCTTCCGGAGCCGAATGGCTCCTAGCAACTCCTCCTACAGCCTTCTGGGACTGACAGTGCAGGCGCGCGGACGTCACTAGAGCAAGATGTACGCGCTCCGTCCTGCCTGTCAGCCGAGGATCACTTCAAATTTCTTCATGAAGAGGTAATAATTCTGGCGACTAGCGCTACTAAGCAGCTACTCGCCAGATAGGGAATTATTAAAGACAAGGTTTGTTATTGGTGTTACTTCCCCTTTAAGGCCCCATATCAATACATCTGTAGTTCACTAGTGTAGGGATTCCTACTTGCGCATGGGTGCTTGCTATTTTACACTTTTCAATTACACGTCAGTGGTTTTTATCACGCATTAAGGGCTCAACGCCTAAGTTTGTTAGGTGCTAAAATACTGGCAGAAAAGAGATTTCCTGAACTCGTGCTAATAGCCACCACATGCATTGAATAGCGAATGGATATGCTGTTTCATTGATTTCACTGGGCGTTACTTTTGCTCCTGTTGTGTTTTTTTTAACTGTTGGAAGTTTGTCATGGCACAGGTAATAGACTACCAAACTGTGACTTAAAACTACCAAAGTTAATTAGGTTTCTCTAACATTGGTAATTGAATCAAACCAACCCAGAGATAATATAGTCAGTTCTCAAGGGTCCCTTAATATGCTACAGTTGTGAGATATCACATCTTATACACTATAACATTCTACAGTTCTGATATGACTTCTTATACACTATAACATTCTACAGTTCTGTGATATCACATCTTATACACTATAACATTCTACAGTTCTGATATGACTTCTTATACACTATAACATTCTACAGTTCTGTGATATCACTTCTTATACACTATAACATTCTACAGTTCTGATATCACTTCTTATACACTATACCATTCTACAGTTCTGTGATATCACTTCTTATACACTATAACATGATACAGTTCTGTGATATCACTTCTTATACACTATAACATTCTACAGTTCTGTGATATCACTTCTTATACACTATAACATTCTACAGTTCTGTGATATCACTTCTTATACACTATAACATTCTACAGTTCTGTGATATCACATCTTATACACTATAACATGATACAGTTCTGTGATATCACTTCTTATACACTATAACATGATACAGTTCTGTGATATCACTCCTTATACACTATAACATGATACAGTTCTGTGATATCACTCCTTATACACTATAACATGATACAGTTCTGTGATATCACTTCTTATACACTATAACATTCTACAGTTCTGTGATATCACATCTTATACACTATAACATTCTACAGTTCTGATATGACTTCTTATACACTATAACATTCTACAGTTCTGTGATATCACTTCTTATACACTATAACATTCTACAGTTCTGATATCACTTCTTATACACTATAACATGATACAGTTCTGTGATATCACTTCTTATAAACTATAACATCCTACAGTTCTGTGATATCACTTCTTATACACTATAACATTCTACAGATCTGATATATCACTTCTTATACACTATAACATTCTACAGTTCTGATATCACTTCTTATACACTATAACATTCTACAGTTCTGATATCACTTCTTATACACTATAACATGATACAGTTCTGTGATATCACTTCTTATAAACTATAACATCCTACAGTTCTGTGATATCACTTCTTATACACTATAACATTCTACAGTTCTGATATCACTTCTTATACACTATAACATTCTACAGTTCTGTGATATCACTTCTTATACACTATAACATTCTACAGTTCTGTGATATCACTTCTTATACACTATAACATTCTACAGATCTGATATATCACGTCTTATACACTATAACATTCTACAGTTCTGATATCACTTCTTATACACTATAACATTCTACAGTTCTGTGATATCACTTCTTATACACTATAACATTCTACAGATCTGATATATCACTTCTTATACACTATAACATTCTACAGTTCTGATATCACTTCTTATACACTATAACATTCTACAGTTCTGATATATCACTTCTTATACACTATAACATGATACAGTTCTGTGATATCACTCCTTATACACTATAACATTCTACAGTTCTGTGATATCACTTCTTATACACTATAACATTCTACAGTTCTGTGATATCACTTCTTATACACTATAACATTCTACAGTTCTGTGATATCACTCCTTATACACTATAACATTCTACAGTTCTGTGATATCACTTCTTATACACTATAACATGATACAGTTCTGTGATATCACTTCTTATACACTATAACATTCTACAGTTCTGTGATATCACTTCTTATACACTATAACATTCTACAGTTCTGATATCACTGCTTATACACTATAACATTCTACAGTTCTGATATCACTTCTTATACACTATAACATTCTACAGTTCTGATATATTACTTCTTACACACTATAACATTTTACAGTTCTGATATCACTTCTTATACACTATAACATTCTACAGTTCTGTGATATCACTTCTTATACACTATAAAATTCTACAGTTCTCATATATCACTTCTTATACACTATAGCATGATACAGTTCTGTGATATCACTTCTTATACACTATAACATTCTACAGTTCTGATATATTACTTCTTATACACTGTAACATTCTACAGTTCTGATATATCACTTCTTATACAATATAACATTCTACAGTTCTGATATATCACTTCTTATACACTATAACATTCTACAGTTCTGATATATTACTTCTTATACACTATAACATTCTACAGTTCTGTGATATCACTTCTTATACACTATAACATTCTACAGTTGTGATACATTACTTCTTATACACTATAACATTCTACAGTTCTGTGATATTACTTCTTATACACTATAACATTCTACAGTTCTGTGATATCACTTCTTATACACTATAACATGATACAGTTCTGTGATATCACTTCTTATACACTATAAAATTCTATAGTTCTGATATATCACTTCTAATACACTATAACATTCTACAGTTCTAATATATCACTTCTTATACACTATAACATTATACAGTTCTGTGATATCACTTCTTATACACTATAACATTCTACAGTTCTGAGATATCACTTCTTATACACTATAACATTCTACAGTTCTGGTATATCACTTCTTATACACTATAACATGATACAGTTCTGTGATATCACTTCTTATACACTATAACATTATACAGTTATGTGATTTCACTTCTCATACACTATAACATGATACAGTTCTGTTATATTACTTCTTATACACTATAACATTATACAGTTCTGTGATATCACTTCTTATACATTATAACATTGTACAGTTCTGAGATATCACTTCTTATACACTATAACATTATACAGTTCTGTGATATCACTTCTTATACACTATAACATTCTACAGTTCTGTGATATCACTTCTTATATACTATAACATTCTACAGTTCTGATATATCACTTCTTATACACTATAACATTCTACAGTACTGATATATCACTTCTTATACACTATAACATGATACAGTTCTGTGATATCACTTCTTATACACTATAACATGATACAGTTCTATCACTTCTTATACACTATAACATTCTACAGTTCTGATATCACTTCTTATACACTATAACATTCTACAGTTCTGATATGTCACTTCTTATACACTATAACATTATACACCTCTGTGATATCACTTCTTATACACTATAACATGATACAGTTCTATCACTTCTTATACACTATAACATTCTACAGTTCTGATATCACTTCTTATACACTATAACATTCTACAGTTCTGATATGTCACTTCTTATACACTATAACATTATACACCTCTGTGATATCACTTCTTATACACTATAACATTCTACAGTTCTGATATCACTTCTTATACACTATAACATTCTACAGTTCTGTGATATCACTTCTTATACACTATAACATTCTACAGTTCTGTGATATCACTTCTTATACACTATAATATTCTACAGTTCTGATATCACTTCTTATACACTGTAACATTCTACAGTTCTGATATTTCACGTCTTATACACTATAACATTCTACAGTTCTGTGATATCATTTCTTATACACTATAACATTCTACAGTTCTGATATATCACGTCTTATACACTATAACATTCTACAGTTCTGTGATATCACTTCTTATACACTATAACATTCTACAGTTCTGTGATATCACTTCTTATACACTATAACATTCTACAGTTCTGATATATCACGTCTTATACACTATAACATTCTACAGTTCTGTGATATCATATCTTATACACTATAACATTCTACAGTTCTGATATATCACGTCTTATACACTATAACATTCTACAGTTCTGTGATATCACTTCTTATACACTATAACATTCTACAGCTCTGTCATATCATTTCTTATACACTATAACATTCTACAGTTCCGATATATCACGTCTTATACACTATAACATTCTACAGTTCTGTGATATCACTTCTTATACACTATAACATTCTACAATTCTGATTTATCACTTCTTATACACTATAACATTCTACAGTTCTGTGATATCACTTCTAATACACTATAACATTCTACAGTTCTGATATCACTTCTTATACACTATAACATTCTACAGTTCTGATATATCACGTCTTATACACTATAACATTCTACAGTTCTGTGATATCATTTCTTATACACTATAACATTCTACAGTTCTGATATATCACGTCTTATACACTATAACATTCTACAGTTCTGTGATATCACTTCTTATACACTATAACATTCTACAGCTCTGTCATATCATTTCTTATACACTATAACATTCTACAGTTCCGATATATCACGTCTTATACACTATAACATTCTACAGTTCTGTGATATCACTTCTTATACACTATAACATTCTACAGTTCTGATATATCACTTCTTATACACTATAACATTCTACATTTCTGACATATCACTTCTTATACACTATAACATTCCACAGTTCTGTGATATCACTTCTTATACACTATAACATTCTACAGTTCTGATATATCACTTCTTATACACTATAACAACCTACAGTTCTGGTATATCACTTCTTATACACTATAACATCCTACAGTTCTGTGATATCACTTCTTATACACTATAACATCCTACAGTACTGATATATCACTTCTTATACACTATAACATTCTACAGTTCTGACATATCACTTCTTATACACTATAACATTCTACAGTTCTGATATATCACTTCTTAAACACTATAACATCCTACAGTTCTGGTATATCACTTCTTATACACTATAACATTCTACAGTTCTGTGATATCACTTCTTATACACTATAACATTCTACAGTTCTGATATATCACTTCTTATACACTATAACAACCTACAGTTCTGGTATATCACTTCTTATACACTATAACATCCTACAGTTCTGTGATATCACTTCTTATACACTATAACATCCTACAGTACTGATATATCACTTCTTATACACTATAACATTCTACAGTTCTGATATATCACTTCTTATACACTATAACATTCTACAGATCTGATACATCACTTCTTATACACTATAACATTCTACAGTTCTGATATATCACTTCTTATACACTATAACATTCTACAGTTCTGATTTATCACTTCTTATACACTATACCATTCTACAGTTCTGTGATATCACTTCTTATAAACTATAACATTCTACAGTTCTGATATATCACTTCTCATACGCTATAACATGATACAGTTCTGAGATATTACTTCTTATACAATATAACATTCTACAGCTCTGTGATATCACTTCTTATACACTATAACATTCTACAGTTCTGATATATCACTTATTATACGCTATAACATGATACAGTTCTGATATATCACTTCTTATACACTATAACATTCTACAGTTCTGTGATATCACTTCTTATACACTATAACATTGTACAGATCTGTGCTATAACGTCTTACATACTATAGCATTCTACAGTTCTGATATATCACTTCTTATACACTATAACATTCTACAGATCTGATACATCACTTCTTATACACTATAACATTCTACAGTTCTGATATATCACTTCTTATACACTATAACATTCTACAGTTCTGTGATATCACTTCTTATATACTATAACATTATACAGTTCTGTGATATCACTTCTTATACACTATAACATTCTACAGTTCTGTGATATCACTTCTTATACACTATAACATTCTACAGTTCTGATATATCACTTCTTATACACTGTAACATTATACAGTTCTGTGATATCACTTCTTATACACTATAACATTCTACAGTTCTGATATATCACTTCTTATACACAATAGCATTCTACAGTTCTGTGATATCACTTCTTATACACTATAACATTCTACAATTCTAATATATCACTTCTTATGCACTATAACATTCTACAGTTCTGTGATATCACTTCTTATACACTATAACAATATACAGTTCTGTGATATCACTTCTTATACACTAAAACACTCTACAGTTCTAATATATCACTTCTTATACACTATAACATGATACAGTTCTGTGATATCACTTCTTATACACTATAACATTACAGTTCTGATATATCACTTCTTATACACTATAACATTCTACAGTTCTGATATCACTTCTCATACACTATAACATTGTACAGTTTTGTGATATCACTTCTTATACACTATAACATTCTACAGTTCTGTGATACCACTTCTTATACACTATAACATGATACAGTTCTGATATATCACTTCTTATACACTATAACATTCTACAGTTCTGATATAACTTCTTATACACTATAACATGATACAGTTCTTATATATCACTTCTTATACACTATAACATTCTACAGTTCTGTGATATCACTTCTTATACACTATAACATTCTACAGTTCTGATATATCACTTCTTATATACTATAACATTCTACAGTTCTGATATCACTTCTTATACACTATAACATTCTACAGTTCTGTGATATCACTTCTTATACACTATAACATTCTATAGTTCTGATATCACTTCTTATACACTATAACATTCTACAGTTCTGATATCACTTCTTAGACACTATAACATTATAGAGTTCTGTGATATCACTTCTTATACACTATAACATTCTACAGTTCTGATATCACTTCTTATACACGTTAACATTCTACAGTTCTGTGATATCACTTCTTATACACTATAACATTCTATAGTTCTGATATCACTTCTTATACACTATAACATTCTACAGTTCTGATATCACTTCTTATACACTATAACATTCTACAGTTCTGTGATATTACTTCTTATACACTATAACATTCTACAGTTCTGATATCACTTCTTATACACTATAACATTCTACAGTTCTGTGATATCACTTCTAATACACTATAACATTCTACAGTTCTGTGATATCACTTCTTATACACTATAACATTCTATTGTTCTGATATATAATTTCATATACACTATAACATTCTATTGTTCTGATATATAATTTCATATACACTATCACATTCTACAATTCAGATACAATGATAAGACAAAGAGCACAAGAAGCGCCCTAGTGCAATAAAGTCTTAGATACAAAACTCCACCACCAGAAATCCACACCACGTGTGGGAACTCACAAAAGACAAGGTTGTTAAATCACTTATATGACCAACAGCTTTAAAAGCATGCTGAGTATACCAACTGACTCAGCTCAGGATACGTAACATAGTTAAATGGGTGATGGGCTGCTCTCTCCACACTCTCTCTTCCAGTGGTAACACAATCTCAAAAAAATAAAATGAAAGAGCGCCCAATAGTGTAAAAACGTATAATTAATGTGCTCAACATATACATACAAGAATTGTATATAAGCCAACCATTGGCACTGTAAGAGTTAAGTTCAAGACAGTTTAATATCATTTGTAATATCACTAACATCATTGTATCTGAAAAATCTCAAAAAACAAAATGAAAGTGCACCCATTAGTGTAAAAACGTATAATTAATGTGCTCAACATATACATACAAGAATTGTACTCATATTTACGTATAGTCAACACTTGGGGATAACCAAAGTTGACAGTAATGCCTGTAGAGATCTCACACCATCCCCTCTCGGTGATACCAGGTACACTCCTCCGTTTCCACTGTGAAACGCGTAGAAGAGAAGTATTGGTACTTTTTTTTATTTTATCTGTATTTTGTATATGAATTATTTTTTGAGCTGTATTAAATTTTAAAGGGATAGTAATGTTTCATAATAAAAGCAGCTCTAATTAATCATCATAGTATCTGGACTTTGGAGAGTGTTATTTCAATTCTGTCAGAGTTGTAGTTCAAGAGTAATTCAATGACAAAGGATCCCCCTCCCGCCCCTTTTACTGATGTAACACTGCTCAGCCACATCAGAAGGGAGGTGCCCAGGTAGACTGCAGAGAGGGACAATCTTCAATTAAGATAAGGGAAAAACCTGAAAAACCTGTCAAGGGGGGCAGGGCTTTCATTGTTCTCATAGGAAGAAGATTGTCCCATTCTGTTATCTGTCTGGTCTATGGACTGGATTCCACATCTGAGAAGAGATAGCTTACACTAGGTAAAAGGGGCGGGAGGGGAAACTTTGCTTGTGAATATCTCTCAAACCATAACGGTTTGAGAGATAAGACTTATATCGTACTTCATATTTTTTTAATGCCTACAATATAAAATAAAGTTAAAACGAAGTATTACTATCCCTTTAAGAAGGAGCATATCAACTGTTGGAGTTAGTCTTTTTGTGTGTCCTGTTATGGAGCAGTGTACCTGGTATCACCGAATGGGGACGGTGTGAGATCTCCACAGGCATTACTGTCAACTTTGGTTATCCCCAAGTGTTGACTATACGTAAATATGAGTACAATTCTTATATGTATATGTTGAGCACATTAATTATACGTTTTTACACTATTGGGAGCTCTTTCATTTTGTTTTTTTTTGAGATTTTTCAGATACAATGATGTTAGTGATATTACAGCTGATATTAAAGCTGTCTTGAACTTAACTCTTACAGTGCCTATGGTTGGCTTATATACAGTTAAACTTGTTCTGAATATGGAAAATGTATGGACAAATAGCTTAAATGGACTTGTACAGAGTGGAGCAACATAATGTCATGAATATGTAATAGCTATAATTACCTATAGAGATCATGTGTTATGCTGTATGAATACCTATTCGTATCTATTCTTATACTAGTGGTGACATTTACAGGTTAGAATTATAGCAGGCTAGTGACAAATACATTTAAATAGAGACAGTTACTTTTAAATTTAAAGAGACAGTAACTATGTATGATATATTCTATACATGTAATGGTAAAGCAAGTGTGTGTAATGTGGTAATTGTCAGTGTGATTCAGGGACTCTCGGTCCACAGAATATTGCTGAATGATTTTAAACTGTCGACTTGCGATATCAAAATGTCAAAATGTCACTTGAAGTGGAGGAGGAATTCTGGGAATTCATAGAAATAGATACGCACATATAGGGAAGGGGGTGTATAATGTATTTAAATAATCAGAATTTTCATTATTTCGGGCCATATACACAAAATCCAAGTGGATCAAAACTGTCACAAACTACCTCCCCCACACATGACAGATAACCATTCACAAATTCCTGTTCATTTAACCCCTTAAGGGGTGTGCAACACATTGCAAGCACCGCTCTGGTCTTTAAGGGGGTAAAATCTGGATTTTGGATGCTAGAACGGTCTCTATCCAAAATGAGCCATATTCACCTCCATGGATCATATCACGGACTGAAGAAAGATTAAATTTATGGAACTATTCCACTCTGAATTGATTTCTAGAGACAGAGGTGTAACTAGACATCACCGGGCCCTTGTGCAAAAATTGCCATGGACCCCCCAACCACATTGCCCCCTTTGGGTATCTCCATATTGCCCCACCTCTCCACATTGCTCCCAACTCTCCACATTACCCCCAATGTCCCCCTCTCCACATTGCCCCCAACTCTCCACATTGCTCCCAACTCTCCAAATTGCCCCCAACTCTCCACATTGCCCCCAATATCCACCTCTCCACATTTCCCCCAACTCTACACATTGCCCCCAACTCTCCACATTGCTCCCAACTCTCCACATTGCCCCAAATATCCACCTCTCCACATTGCCCCCAATGTCCTCCTCTCCACATTACCACCAATGTCCTCCTCTCTACATTGCCCCCAATTCTCCATTTTGCCCCCAACTCTCCACATTGCCCCCAATGTCCACCTCTCCACATTGCCCCCAACTCTCCACATTGCCCTCAATGTCCACCTCTCCACATTGCCCCCAGTGTCCTCCTCTCCACATTGCCCCCAACTCTCCACATTGCCCCCAATGTCCTCCTCTCCACATTGCCCCCAATGTCCTCCTCTCCACATTGCCTCCAATATCCACCTCTCCACATTGCCCCCAATGACCTCTTCTCTACATTGCCCCCAACTCTCCACATTGCCTCTAATGTCCTCCTCTCCATGTTGCCCCCAATGTCCTCCTCTCCACATTGCCCCCAATGTCCTCCTCTCCACATTGCCTCCAATATCCACCTCTCCACATTGCCCCCAATGACCTCTTCTCCACATTGCCCCCAACTCTCCACATTGCCTCTAATGTCCTCCTCTCCACATTGCCCCCAATGTCCTCCTCTCCACATTGCCCCCAACTCTCCACATTTCCCCCAATGCCCTCCTCTCCACATTGTCCCCAATGTCCTAATCTCCACATTGCCCCACAACTCTCCACATTTCCCCCAATGTCCATCTCTCCACATTGCCCCCAGTTTCCTCCTCTCCACATTGCCCCCAACTCTCCACATTGCCCCCAATGTCCTCCTCTCCACATTGCCCCTAATTTCCTCCTCTCCACATTGCCCCCAGTGTCCATCTCCTACCTCCCTGATGATCCAGCTGCATGGCAGGAGAGGTCTGTGCCTCCTTCTGCACAGACCTCTATACAGATGGAGCTCCCATGCAGTCCTCTGTCCAGTAATGCAGAGCTCTGGGAAATTATGTCATCTACCAACGCTCTGCATTACTAGAGTGCCAACAGAGAGCTCAGCAGCTAGACGTCTGTGGCACCAGGTGGTGGGGTCGCCGGGAGTGGCCAGGCCCCTGGAATGACGGGCCCGGTCGCAGGTGTGACCGCTATTGTTACGCCACTGCGTAGCGGCTATTAGGATTTTCTGCCAATATTAACTCCTTAAGGACCGGATGGTCTTGGGGTGGAGAGATCTGGAGGACCAGGACATATTTTATTTTAATGCGGAAGTGATCAGTGCGGCGTGCAGCCATGCTGTGGTCACAAACTTCCATGCCGTGCCAGGACTGTCACCGGTCCTTAACACCCAGACAACCTTGATGGTCATGACACGTCATTGGCCGTTAAGGTAGGTGGGATTTGTTAATAAAAGCATTTAGTGAAAACAAATCCATGAACCCCTTAACGACGGATGACTTACCAGGTACGTCTCGCAGAAACTGTCACTTAGTGACAGAGGACGTACCTGGTAAGTCACGGAAGTCCGGGTCTCCGTGCGGCTGCACGCCGCTCGGAGACTCCGGACTTGTTTGAAAAAAAAAAAAAATGTTCCTCGGGCGTTAAGGTGACAGCCGCGTTCAAACGTGGCTGTCACTAAGGGGTTAAATATGCAGACTGCTAGCAAACTGTAACAGAGCAGACCTCTTCCCACCCAGATATTCTAACAATGATCTTCGTTTACTTCTGTATCGTTGTCCACAGGCCTAGGGATGGGCGAAAGCTGTTGCCGTGTTCCTGCGAGAAACCCCGCAATAAACACATTATTGTCCGCCTTTTCACGGGAAAATCCACTTTTAAAACAGTGAGTAAAATTTCCGCGTTTTTCGTCCATTGGCCAAAATGCCCCACCAATTTATCAGTGGCTAGAAAGTTTCTGCCCATTGATTTATGTTGTTTTCTCTTTTTCACTATAAAAACTGTGACGTAGTTGCGGAAGTGAAACACAATAGAAGCAGCTACAGAGCGAGGTAGACGTGCGATGCTGTTTTGCTGTGAATTGTTTGTAAAATTGAGGCAAGAGAGGCTCATAGTGACTGCTATCACTATGAGCAGTAAAAGGAGGACCTGGAAGGACCCTTATTATGTGTCCACTGAGTCTGAGGAGGAAGAGGACGGGGAAGTGACTAGCAATACTCAACCAATGCTGTCCAATCCCCTTAAATCACCCCAAGGGATCTTGGGGAATTTAATAAGAAGGGGGGAAGAGAAGGATAGTACTAGTGAGAACAGGACAGGTCAGCTGCCTCTGCCTGCTGCAAGACATTCTGCCCCTGCTGCCAGTGCCACCATTTCTGTACCTGCTGCCACTAGTTATGTACCTGTTGCTAGAAGTTCTGCCCCTGCTGCCACCAGTGCTATACCTGTTGCCAGATGTGCTGCCCCTGCTGCCACTAGTGTTGTACCTGCTGCTAGTACTGAACCTGCTGCCAGTGCTGAACCTGCTGCCAGTACTGAACCTGCTGCCATTGCTGAACCTGCTGCCAGTATTGAACCTGCTGCTAGTATTGAACCTGCTGCAAGTGCTGAACTTCCTGCTAGTACTGGACCCGCTGCTAGTACTGAACCTGCTGCCAGTACTGAACCTGCTGCCACTGCTGAACCTGCTGCTAGTACTGAACCTGCTGCCACTGCTGAACCTGCTGCTAGTACTGAACCTGCTGCTAGTACTGAACCTGCTGCCAGTACTGAACCTGCTGCTAGTACTGAACCTGCTGCCAGTACTGAACCTGCTGCCAGTGCTGAACCTGCTGCCAGTATTGAACCTGCTGCTAGTACTGAACCTGCTGCCAGTACTGAACCTGCTGCCAGTGCTGAACCTGCTGCCGGTATTGAACCTGCTGCTAGTACTGAACCTGCTGCTAGTACTGAACCTGCTGCCAGTGCTGAACCTGCTGCTAGTGCTGAACCTGCTGCCAGTGCTGAACCTGCTGCCAGTATTGAACCTGCTGCAAGTGCTGAACTTCCTGCTAGTACTGAACCTGCTGCTAGTACTGAACCTGCTGCCAGTGCTGAACCTGCTGCCAGTACTGAACCTGCTTCTAGTACTGAACCTGCTGCCAGTGCTGAACCTGCTGCTAGTGCTGAACCTGCTGCTAGTACTGAACCTGCTGCCAGTGCTGAACCTGCTGCCAGTATTGAACCTGCTGCAAGTGCTGAACCTCCTGCTAGTACTGAACCTGCTGCCAGTACTGAACCTGCTGCCAGTGCTGAACCTGCTGCCAGTATTGAACCTGCTGCTAGTACTGAACCTGCTGCTAGTACTGAACCTGCTGCCAGTGCTGAACCTGCTGCTAGTACTGAACCTGCTGCTAGTACTGAACCTCCTGCTAGTACTGAACCTGCTGCCAGTGCTGAACCTGCTGCTAGTACTGAACCTGCTGCCAGTGCTGAACCTGCTGCCAGTATTGAACCTGCTGCAAGTGCTGAACCTCCTGCTAGTACTGAACCTGCTGCAAGTGCTGAACCTCCTGCTAGTACTGAACCTGCTGCCAGTACTGAACCTGCTGCCAGTGATGAACCTGCTGCCAGTATTGAACCTGCTGCTAGTACTGAACCTGCTGCTAGTACTGAACCTGCTGCTAGTACTGAACCTGCTGCCAGTGCTGAACCTGCTGCCGGTATTGAACCTGCTGCCACTGCTGAACCTGCTGCTAGTACTGAACCTGCTGCTAGTACTGAACCTGCTGCCACTGCTGAACCTGCTGCTAGTACTGAACCTGCTGCCACTGCTGAACCTGCTGCTAGTACTGAACCTGCTGCTAGTACTGAACCTGCTGCCAGTACTGAACCTGCTGCTAGTACTGAACCTGCTGCCAGTGCTGAACCTGCTGCCGGTATTGAACCTGCTGCTAGTACTGAACCTGCTGCTAGTACTGAACCTGCTGCCAGTGCTGAACCTGCTGCTAGTGCTGAACCTGCTGCCAGTGCTGAACCTGCTGCCAGTATTGAACCTGCTGCAAGTGCTGAACCTCCTGCTAGTACTGAACCTGCTGCTAGTACTGAACCTGCTGCCAGTGCTGAACCTGCTGCTAGTACTGAACCTGCTGCCAGTGCTGAACCTGCTGCCAGTATTGAACCTGCTGCCAGTGCTGAACCTCCTGCTAGTACTGAACCTGCTGCAAGTGCTGAACCTCCTGCTAGTACTGAACCTGCTGCCAGTACTGAACCTGCTGCCAGTATTGAACCTGCTGCTAGTACTGAACCTGCTGCTAGTACTGAACCTGCTGCTAGTACTGAACCTCCTGCTAGTACTGAACCTGCTGCCAGTGCTGAACCTGCTGCTAGTACTGAACCTGCTGCCAGTGCTGAACCTGCTGCCAGTATTGAACCTGCTGCCAGTGCTGAACCTGCTGCCGGTATTGAACCTGCTGCTAGTACTGAACCTGCTGCTAGTACTGAACTTGCTGCCAGTGCTGAACCTGCTGCCAGTGCTGAACCTGCTGCCAGTATTGAACCTGCTGCAAGTGCTGAACCTCCTGCTAGTACTGAACCTGCTGCTAGTACTGAACCTGCTGCCAGTGCTGAACCTCCTGCTAGTACTGAACCTGCTGCCAGTGCTGAACCTGCTGCTAGTGCTGAACCTGCTGCTAGTACTGAACCTGCTGCCAGTGCTGAACCTGCTGCCAGTATTGAACCTGCTGCTAGTACTGAACCTGCTGCAAGTGCTGAACCTCCTGCTAGTACTGAACCTGCTGCCAGTGCTGAACCTGCTGCTAGTGCTGAACCTGCTGCTAGTACTGAACCTGCTGCCAGTACTGAACCTGCTGCTAGTACTGAACCTGCTGCTAGTACTGAACCTGCTGCCAGTACTGAACCTGCTGCCAGTACTGAACCTGCTGCTAGTACTGAACCTGCTGCTAGTACTGAACCTGCTGCCAGTGCTGACCCTGCTGCCAGTGCTGAACCTGCTGCTAGTACTGAACCTGCTGCCAGTGCTGAACCTGCTGCTAGTACTGAACCTGCTGCTAGTACTGAACCTGCTGCCAGTGCTGAACCTGCTGCTAGTACTGAACCTGCTGCCAGTGCTGAACCTGCTGCTAGTACTGAACCTGCTGCCAGTGCTGAACCTGCTGCCAGTATTGAACCTGCTGCTAGTACTGAACCTGCTGCTAGTACTGAACCTGCTGCTAGTACTGAACCTGCTGCCAGTGCTGAACCTGCTGCTAGTACTGAACCTGCTGCCAGTGCTGAACCTGCTGCCAGTATTGAACCTGCTGCAAGTGCTGAACCTCCTGCTAGTACTGAACCTGCTGCCAGTACTGAACCTGCTGCCAGTGCTGAACCTGCTGCCAGTATTGAACCTGCTGCTAGTACTGAACCTGCTGCTAGTACTGAACCTGCTGCCAGTGCTGAACCTGCTGCTAGTACTGAACCTGCTGCCAGTGCTGAACCTGCTGCCAGTATTGAACCTGCTGCAAGTGCTGAACCTCCTGCTAGTACTGAACCTGCTGCTAGTACTGAACCTGCTGCCAGTATTGAACCTGCTGCAAGTGCTGAACCTCCTGCTAGTACTGAACCTGCTGCTAGTACTGAACCTGCTGCCACTGCTGAACCTGCTGCCAGTGCTGAACCTGCTGCTAGTACTGAACCTGCTGCCAGTGCTGAACCTGCTGCCAGTATTGAACCTGCTGCAAGTGCTGAACCTCCTGCTAGTACTGAACCTGCTGCTAGTACTGAACCTGCTGCTAGTACTGAACCTGCTGCCACTGCTGAACCTGCTGCCAGTGCTGAACCTGCTGCTAGTACTGAACCTGCTGCCAGTGCTGAACCTGCTGCCAGTATTGAACCTGCTGCAAGTGCTGAACCTCCTGCTAGTACTGAACCTCCTGCTAGTACTGAACCTGCTGCTAGTACTGAACCTGCTGCCAGTGCTGAACCTGCTGCCAGTGCTGAACCTGCTGCTAGTACTGAACCTGCTGCCAGTGCTGAACCTGCTACTAGTACTGAACCTGCTGCAAATGCTGAACCTGCTGCTAGTACTGAACCTGCTACCAGTGCTGAACCTGCTGCCACCAATACTTTGCCTGCTGCTAGTGTTCCTTGTAGTACTCAGGGGGGAAGGAGAAGATGATGCCAAGTGTGACAGCAAGGGACCCTAAGTCACACTTGCCATTTCCAAGCAGTCCTGCCAGTGCTAGTACTACTGCTATTAAGGTCCAGCAGCTTGTTAGCCTTAGAAGTGAAGGAGGGGGTAATCAACAATATCCTGATATTACTAATGACTGTGAGGAAGTCTCTGAGGCTGAACTTGATGTGGTTGGTGTTAGTAGTAGTAGCAGTAATGGTGAAGCAGCAGGAGTGGTAGGGGAAACATTTGACAACTTCCAGACTAGCGGTCAAGGGAGTCCACACCATTCCTCTAACCCTGGGAATGGGAGTCCTTCTCTTCCCTTCACTATAGTGTCCAAGTGGAACAGGATTGTGAAGACTAATAGGCCAGAACTGTTGTTGGGGGAGAGCAGCCACACAATTAATACCACCACCAGCAGGAGCACAGATCAGCTGCCTGTCCCTGCTGCTACTGCTCACAGTCTGCCTTCTTCAGGTCAAAAGGAAATGCCGAGTGTGACATTATACCCTCAGAAACCCATCTGAATGGAGAAGACAGAAGATAATCTGGCAGTGGGTTAGGTGACAGCCACAGCGCATCTGATTTATCTAAGTTGACACGGAGATCAGAGATCCCTTCAAATTCCTTTAATGTTTTCATAATATGCTGTAATGCCATTTCTGGATTGCTTCTGAAAAGCACATGTCATCGGTAAACACTGTGACCTTTACCTCTGTGTTTCCCACCCTTATACCCTGTGACTTGGACATGGTGCGAAGGTGTCGAAGGAGGGAGTCAAGCACTAATTTGAACAAGAGGGGCAAAGGGGGCAGCTCTGCCTAGTGCCTCTTTGTAGAGGGAAAATTGGAGAGTTTATGTTGTCTGTAGTTACCATGGACATTGGGAAATGATACATCAGCTTTATATAGTTTGTAAATAAGGGGCCAAAGGTCGACGCTCCAAAACACAGATATGATATCAAAGGCTTTCTCCACGTCCAGAGTCACGTACCCTAATAACTCCTGCTATGGCTTTCCTTTCCTTAGTGACCGAGTACCGATCCTATATAAACCCAGTTTGCTCCTGGAAGATAATAGTACGGACTGCGTCAATTAGTCTATTGGCTAATATTCTAGTTAGCAGTTTATGATCAGTGTTTAGTAACGATATTGGGTGATAGGCTGTTACCAATTGTGGGTTCTTGTTGGGTTTGGGTAGAACAATGATGCAGGAGAGATTACAGTTTTCTGGGAGGGTATTAGTATTAATGATATGGTTGTATAGGGAAGTGAGTCGGGTAACACAGTCATACAGAAACAGTTTAAAATATTCATTTGGGAGGCCATCTGGGCCTGGGGACTTACCATTTTTTGCCTCTGAGATTACTTGCTGTACTTCATCCTCCAAGATGGCTGCTGACAGGGTGTTTTGTTGATCAGGTGTCAAGGAAGGGAGGTCTTCCTGGGAGACAAGGTCCAAACCCTGGGCTGGATCAGATCCAACAATGAAAATGAGACAGCACCATCATGTTTAATTATACCACAAGACTCCGGTAATGTAAAATCATCCATCAACTTTATTGTAGAAAGATTTCAATAAAAATACCTTACATAGTAGCAATCCATGCTCTGATCTAGGAGATACTTCTAATGGGTACCAGTCAGGTGTTATGGATCTCCAATGCTGATCAACGCGTTTCACGCATCTAGTGCTTACTCATGATCAAGGACCAAGCCTGTGTATAAAGAGACTGATAGCAAGAGGCAAAGGATTCATTGTTAAAAAGTGTCTCTGTACTTAGTCCTTGATCTCTCAGTATGCCAAGTATAGATGTCCGTTGTCTCGCTGGTTATACCAAGATGGATAGAAGTTTGCCCTGTTTATTTTCCTCCCTACATGTTTGCAAGTTAAGGGAGTATTGTGCTGCCTCTTGTCACTTAGTTTCATAAGAATTTTGGCTGATCTATAAGCAGTTTTGGTTTAGGAACGCCTTGAGGCAAAAACCTATGATACTAAATGGGTTTTTTTAACCCGTTGAAAGCTAAAGAGGTCATCACAAAGTGTTGCAGACATCTCTAGCATTCAAGGGGTTAGAAGCCCAATTTAAATTAGAGAGAATTAACAGAACTTTCATCCGCCCCATGGTACAGTTGGATTGATCCATAACTGCACGTCTTTAGCTTGATGTGGGGAATGTTCATGGACATATTTACACTGTACAGTGCTTTATAAATGAAGAGTAATTGTTGTAGATACATTTAAGAATGCAGAAATAATTGACATTACCAGAAGAATGTGCATTAACATTTGTATAACCCTGTACTTACTTACAGTACAATAAGATAAGAATGCCCAGGATGATTGTTATGTGTCCAGGATATAACAATCACTAATGAGAATAGAATGGAAATGGAAGATCAGTGGGGGAACGTGGAGTTGTGTACTCGAAGGTCTTGTTACCTCATTACAATAGCCACAATGTATCAACAGTCAGGGCTATAGAATTATAATGTATTTAGCATCAGTTCATTCCAGAGATGAAGGATAACTAGTAGTAGTGTTATACACTGGTAAGTGTTGTGTTCCAGAGGGTACTGAGTCCCTGGGGGAGAATGGGACATGTGCTTGTGAGCTGACACTACTGTCAGGAGCTATGCCGGGTCTCCTAGGAGAGTAGGGTCCTTTGGTTTGGGCCTTAGAGGCTAAAGTGTTCTCCGAAGATAAGTGAAGATGGTTCCATGCTGCAGCCACCATGCAGAAGAAGGTGCTCTGTGGATTGTCTATTTACTGTAATTTCTATTTCCATGTGTCAGTCTCTGAGATGGACAAACACAAGAGTAGTTCGAGGCGGGATAGGATGGCCTAGTCGACAAGCACAGAAGTAATTCGAGACAGAACAGGATGGCCTAGTCGACAGGCTATCGAGACAGTTCAATATTAAAGGAAAAATAGCGGTTCACAACAGGGAGGATTGAAGACTTAGAAGTTCTAGTGGGCTGAAGATGTCGTAGACTTTGAGTCGAGAGGCAGAGAGTAGGGGACGTCGACTACAAGACGAGAGTCGAGCCTTCACTGGATAGGGTTGTCGAACTGTCTTAGGAGGAGTCGACCAGATAACGGGCACGACCCTGTCAACTAGTTGGACAGGCGAGAGGCAGGGAGATGTTGAGTACCTACACCCTCGACTGGCCGGGGCAGTCACCGGAGCAACCGATGATGGCAACCCGACTCAACCGGAGCACCTGAGGTGTAGGGTCGAGCAGACTGGAG
Organism: Rhinophrynus dorsalis; assembly: GCA_037306005.1. NCBI lineage: Eukaryota > Metazoa > Chordata > Amphibia > Anura > Rhinophrynidae > Rhinophrynus > Rhinophrynus dorsalis. Next base: position 249,431,240 of record CM074725.1, read on the forward strand.
TTGGACAATAAGCTGAGAAGGGTGAGAGTCAGATCCGGACGATTAGAACAGACTGAGTCGGAACTTGGGAACAGCTGAAGGGACTCCTGTTGCGCAGCAAGAAGGAGTCGTAGGAATAGCGTGGTCGAGGATAGCCGAGGTCAAGCCGATACGGAGACAAGAAGCCAGGGGATCAGACGGAGACGAAGTCAGGAGGGAAGCCAGGTCGAGATTCAAGACAGAAGGCAAGAGACAAGGTCAGGAATCAAGGCAATGGTTCAGTACACGGATTCAGGAACTCTGGAACTCTGCGACAAAGACTCTCAGGAATTTTGGAGCTAAAATCGAGCAAGACTAGGAGGTTGACCCAGGTAGATAAAGCCTGCAGCAGCCAATAGGGATGAAAGCGTGACACCGTGAGACCAAGAGCACAGTTCATTAGAGAAGGGAAGGTTTCCAAAATGATTGGTGAATACATACACAATGATTGGAACTCTGTTAATAAAACTTGTTCCTGTTTTAAAAAACCATGGTACCAAGCTGTGAGCTATTATGCAACTCACAGAGATCCATCCCATGAAGTCCATATCCTTGAGGGAGAGTCAGACAGAGGTTGGGATGGTTAATGATGTGTGCCTGAGGTCACAGGACCCTAATTCCAATGAAGTGTTCAGACTTCCACGCATTCCACACCCCCTGATTGTAACGGCATTCCAAGGAAAATTCCCATTTATAAAACTTAAAAAAGAAAAACTAAGAGTGTTACTTACCGCATCCACAATGCACAAATAATACACCATTTTTGGCTGCACAATGAAGTTGTATTTTGTATCAGTGCGTGAGTGATGGTGTGAAACACAGGTAAGTCTCGTGTCCAGATAATATTTATTTTTGCCAAGTCCAGACTAACCCAGGGAAAACATTTTGCGAAGTGCAGAATTTTATTACTGATCAGTACGTGCAATGCCAGGGAGCCCCGGATTTCTCTCGCTGTTTTACACCTGTCCTGTACCCGCTGTTTTAAAGTAAATCTAGGAAATACCTGTCTCTTATGTAAGACGTTGAGCCACGGAGAGATAAAATAAACAAGGGGGGTATGAAATCTATGACTTACACTGAGCTTAACAACAACAAGTCTTTCAGCGTGATGTTTAACCCTTTGTGTGATAGAAGAGTGTGTAAGACATTGCAAAGCAACGTGTTGCTTTCCCCACCCTGGTACTCAAAGGATTAACCCTTTGAGTGCCAGAGGGGTACGCAAGGCATTGCAAAGCAATACATTGCGTGCCCCTCTGGCACTCAAAGGGTTAAAGTAGTTTATTTAATTTTCTTCGGACTAAAAAAAAAAAAGTTAAAGCAATTCCAGCATGGGGGCTGCATTGGGTACCTGCTTAAAAAAAGATCAGGGATAACTCTTTGAGTGTCTGAGATGTGCGCAATGCGTTACAAAGCAATCCATTTCGTGCTTATCTGCCACACAAAGGGTTAAGATTTTTTCCTGTCGGTTAGGGGATACCATATGAACTTTTTTTGCCCAATCAGTGATGTCAAATATGAGACCTGAGTTTTTGCTTTTTTAGTAATTTAACCATTTGAGTGCCAGGGGGGTACACAACGCATTGTAGAGCAATGATGGAGCAATGATAATACTGCTCTACATGGCCCAAAACCTATCCTATATAATAATTCGCTAAAACGTGTGTAATGACGCAGTCATGCGCAGTAGAGACTGCCCGTGACGAGGCCGATACAGAGCGGGGAGCTTCGAAGGAGCGTCCTGCTCTGTATCAGTCATGGCGCAAGCAGTCTCTACTGAGCATGACTGCCCCGTGACCGGCTGGCACTGTATCAGCTGCGGCACGGGCAGTCTCTACTGTGATTGACTGCCCCGTGACCGGCTGGCACTGTATCAGCTGCGGCACGGGCAGTCTCTACTGTGATTGACTGCCCCGCGACCGGCTGGCACTGTATCAGCTGCGGAGTGGGCAGTCTCCACTGTGCATGACTGCCCCGCGACCGGCTGGCACTGAATCAGCCGCGGAGTGGGCAGTCTCCACTGTGCATGACTGCCCCGCGACCGGCTGGCAGTGGCACTGTGGCCCATGTAACGGGCTCTTCAACTAGTAAAGAATAATTGGAGCTGCATTTATTTTGAAACATCACTATCCCTTTAAACACAAGAAAAAAGTTAACACTAAAATAATGATTCTCTCCACTTGTTCTCAAATCACTGTGATGTGTTTTTACAGGGGGGTTGTTATACATAAGCCGTACAACAGATTGCTTGCCCTGTTTATAAACCCAAGCAGCTGAATTGATTGCCATGCAGAATGCAGAATACTTATGTTGGTTATAATAAAAGATGTCTCTCTGGGGTAATTGTGTTCTCTTGTGCTGCAGATGAAGCATGTCGTTTTGTTTCTACAATAAATCAGTCTGTCATTCCAATAAATATATGGATTTCACATCTTACATTAATTTTATTTTTAAATTTAAATGTTTCCTTCTCCCATTCACTGTCAGGTAAATCCCCTGAGCAAAATGTATCAACGTTTCTCATCGGTTCATTAACCGTGCGAGGACCAGAGGGATGTCCAACAGTGTTACGCAAATGCGTTGCCCACTCCTCTAGTCCTGAAAGGGTTAATGTGAGTTCTATATTTTGGAAGTGGCTGATTATGAATTGATTTTGTACGGTCACACTTGTCTTTAATTTCAGAGAGCATTGATGTAAAAATTGTATAATGTAGCAAGGCCACAGTGACGCCAAAGACGATGGATTGAATGACAGAAGTTTAATTAAATACTCAGTAATATCTTACATGATAAAGATTCACAAATGTTCATTTTTTCCCCATAATGCAGCATGGAAAACATGGTGTTCATGTGCAGTTTCAAATGAAAAAATTGCAGATTTTCTGATTTGTTGATGATCTCTCTAGTGGGAGAGGGGTTAAAAGTCCCCAGTTATATGAAAGGGAATTTTTATTTGTACCCTGTTGTACAATTGGTTAACTCCAGATAGATAGCGAAAGAGAGGCGAGAGGTAGGGAGAGACAGAGAGAGGGAGAGAGAGGGAGAGAGAGAGACATTTGGAGAGAGAAAGGAGGCTGAGAGTGGTAGGAGATGGAGGGAGAGAGAGAGAGGTGGGAGAGAGGAAGTGAGAGGAGGGAGGAAGAGAGAGTCAGATGGTTGACAAGAGAGAGGGAGAGAGAACAAGAGAGGGAAAGAGAGCAAGAGAGGGAGAGATGTGAAGAGGGAGGGAGAGAGAGAACAAGAGAGGGAGAGAGAGCAAGAGTAGGAGAGAGGGAACAAGAGAGGAGAGAGGGAACAAGAGAGGAGAGAGAGAACAAGAGAGGAGAGAGGGAACAAGAGAGGAGAGAAAGAACAAGAGAGGAGAGAGAGAACAAGAGAGGAGAGAGGGAACAAGAGAGGAGAGAGAGAGAACAAGAGAGGGAGAGAGAGCAAGAGTAGGAGAGAGGGAACAAGAGAGGAGAGAGAGAACAAGAGAGGAGAGAGGGAACAAGAGAGGAGAGAGAGAACAAGAGAGGAGAGAGGGAACAAGAGAGGAGAGAGGGAACAAGAGAGGAGAGAGGGAACAAGAGAGGAGAGAGAGAACAAGAGAGGAGAGAGGGAACAAGAGAGGAGAGAGGGAACAAGAGAGGAGAGAGAGAACAAGAGAGGAGAGAGAGAACAAGAGAGGAGAGAGAGGGAACAAGAGAGGAGAGAGAGAACAAGAGAGGGAGAGAGAGCAAGAGAGGAGAGAGAGAACAAGAGAGGAAAGAGAACAAGAGAGGGAGAGAGAGAACAAGAGAGGAGAGAGGGAACAAGAGAGGAGAGAGAGAACAAGAGAGGAGAGAGGGAACAAGAGAGGAGAGAGAGAACAAGAGAGGGAGAGAGAGAACAAGAGAGGAGAGAGAGAGAACAAGAGAGGAGAGAGGGAACAAGAGAGGAGAGAGAGAACAAGAGAGGGAGAGAGAGAACAAGAGAGGAGAGAGAGAGCAAGAGAGGAGAGAGGGAACAAGAGAGGGAGAGAGAACAAGAGAGGGAGAGAGAGAACAAGAGAGGAGAGAGGGAACAAGAGAGGAGAGAGAGAACAAGAGAGGAGAGAGAGAACAAGAGAGGAGAGAGAGAACAAGAGAGGAGAGAGGGAACAAGAGAGGAGAGAGAGAACAAGAGAGGAGAGAGGGAACAAGAGAGGAGAGAGAGAACAAGAGAGGAGAGAGAGGGAACAAGAGAGGGAGAGAGAGAACAAGAGAGGAGAGAGGGAACAAGAGAGGAGAGAGAGAACAAGAGAGGAGAGAGGGAACAAGAGAGGAGAGAGAGAACAAGAGAGGAGAGAGAGAACAAGAGAGGAGAGAGAGAACAAGAGAGGGAGAGGGAACAAGAGAGGAGAGAGAGAACAAGAGAGGAGAGAGAGAGCAAGAGAGGGAGAGGGAACAAGAGAGGAGAGAGAGAACAAGAGAGGAGAGAGAGAGCAAGAGAGGAGAGAGGGAACAAGAGAGGAGAGAGGGAACAAGAGAGGGAGAGAGAGAACAAGAGAGGAGAGAGAGAGCAAGAGAGGAGAGAGGGAACAAGAGAGGGAGAGAGAACAAGAGAGGGAGAGAGAGAACAAGAGAGGAGAGAGGGAACAAGAGAGGAGAGAGGGAACAAGAGAGGAGAGAGAGAACAAGAGAGGAGAGAGGGAACAAGAGAGGAGAGAGGGAACAAGAGAGGAGAGAGAGAACAAGAGAGGAGAGAGGGAACAAGAGAGGAGAGAGGGAACAAGAGAGGAGAGAGAGAACAAGAGAGGAGAGAGGGAACAAGAGAGGAGAGAGGGAACAAGAGAGGAGAGAGGGAACAAGAGAGGGAGAGAGAACAAGAGAGGGAGAGAGAGAACAAGAGAGGAGAGAGGGAACAAGAGAGGAGAGAGGGAACAAGAGAGGAGAGAGAGAACAAGAGAGGAGAGAGGGAACAAGAGAGGAGAGAGGGAACAAGAGAGGAGAGAGAGAACAAGAGAGGAGAGAGAGAACAAGAGAGGAGAGAGAGAACAAGAGAGTAGAGAGGGAACAAGAGAGGAGAGAGAGAACAAGAGAGGAGAGAGGGAACAAGAGAGGAGAGAGAGAACAAGAGAGGAGAGAGAGGGAACAAGAGAGGGAGAGAGAGAACAAGAGAGGAGAGAGGGAACAAGAGAGGAGAGAGAGAACAAGAGAGGAGAGAGGGAACAAGAGAGGAGAGAGAGGGAACAAGAGAGGAGAGAGGGAACAAGAGAGGAGAGAGGGAACAAGAGAGGAGAGAGAGAACAAGAGAGGAGAGAGGGAACAAGAGAGGAGAGAGGGAACAAGAGAGGAGAGAGAGAACAAGAGAGGAGGGAGAGAACAAGAGAGGAGAGAGAGCAAGACAGGAGAGAGGGAACAAGAGAGGGAGAGGGAACAAGAGAGGAGAGAGAGCAAGACAGGAGAGAGGGAACAAGAGAGGAGAGAGAGAACAAGAGAGGAGAGAGAGCAAGAGAGGGAGAGGGAACAAGAGAGGAGAGAGAGCAAGAGAGGGAGAGGGAACAAGAGAGGAGAGAGGGAACAAGAGAGGAGAGAGAGAGAACAAGAGAGGAGAGAGGGAACAAGAGAGGAGAGAGAGAACAAGAGAGGAGAGAGAGAACAAGAGAGGGAGAGAGAGAACAAGAGAGGAGAGAGGGAACAAGAGAGGAGAGAGGGAACAAGAGAGGGAGAGAGAGCAAGAGAGGAGAGAGAGAACAAGAGAGGAAAGAGAACAAGAGAGGGAGAGAGAGAACAAGAGAGGAGAGAGAGAACAAGAGAGGGAGAGAGAGAACAAGAGAGGAGAGAGGGAACAAGAGAGGAGAGAGGGAACAAGAGAGGAGAGAGAGAACAAGAGAGGAGAGAGAGAACAAGAAAGGAGAGAGGGAACAAGAGGAGAGAGGGAACAAGAGAGGAGAGAGAGAACAAGAGAGGAGAGAGAGAGAACAAGAGAGGGAGAGAGAGAACAAGAGAGGGAGAGAGAGCAAGAGTAGGAGAGAGGGAACAAGAGAGGGAGAGAGAGCAAGAGTAGGAGAGAGGGAACAAGAGAGGAGAGAGGGAACAAGAGAGGAGAGAGAGAGCAAGAGAGGAGAGAGGGAACAAGAGAGGGAGAGAGAACAAGAGAGGGAGAGAGAGAACAAGAGAGGAGAGAGGGAACAAGAGAGGAGAGAGGGAACAAGAGAGGAGAGAGAGAACAAGAGAGGAGAGAGGGAACAAGAGAGGAGAGAGGGAACAAGAGAGGAGAGAGAGAACAAGAGAGGAGAGAGGGAACAAGAGAGGAGAGAGGGAACAAGAGAGGAGAGAGAGAACAAGAGAGGAGAGAGGGAACAAGAGAGGAGAGAGGGAACAAGAGAGGAGAGAGGGAACAAGAGAGGGAGAGAGAACAAGAGAGGGAGAGAGAGAACAAGAGAGGAGAGAGGGAACAAGAGAGGAGAGAGGGAACAAGAGAGGAGAGAGAGAACAAGAGAGGAGAGAGGGAACAAGAGAGGAGAGAGGGAACAAGAGAGGAGAGAGAGAACAAGAGAGGAGAGAGAGAACAAGAGAGGAGAGAGAGAACAAGAGAGGAGAGAGGGAACAAGAGAGGAGAGAGAGAACAAGAGAGGAGAGAGGGAACAAGAGAGGAGAGAGAGAACAAGAGAGGAGAGAGAGGGAACAAGAGAGGGAGAGAGAGAACAAGAGAGGAGAGAGGGAACAAGAGAGGAGAGAGAGAACAAGAGAGGAGAGAGGGAACAAGAGAGGAGAGAGAGGGAACAAGAGAGGAGAGAGGGAACAAGAGAGGAGAGAGGGAACAAGAGAGGAGAGAGAGAACAAGAGAGGAGAGAGGGAACAAGAGAGGAGAGAGGGAACAAGAGAGGAGAGAGAGAACAAGAGAGGAGGGAGAGAACAAGAGAGGAGAGAGAGCAAGACAGGAGAGAGGGAACAAGAGAGGGAGAGGGAACAAGAGAGGAGAGAGAGCAAGACAGGAGAGAGGGAACAAGAGAGGAGAGAGAGAACAAGAGAGGAGAGAGAGCAAGAGAGGGAGAGGGAACAAGAGAGGAGAGAGAGCAAGAGAGGGAGAGGGAACAAGAGAGGAGAGAGGGAACAAGAGAGGAGAGAGAGAGAACAAGAGAGGAGAGAGGGAACAAGAGAGGAGAGAGAGAACAAGAGAGGAGAGAGAGAACAAGAGAGGGAGAGAGAGAACAAGAGAGGAGAGAGGGAACAAGAGAGGAGAGAGGGAACAAGAGAGGGAGAGAGAGCAAGAGAGGAGAGAGAGAACAAGAGAGGAAAGAGAACAAGAGAGGGAGAGAGAGAACAAGAGAGGAGAGAGAGAACAAGAGAGGGAGAGAGAGAACAAGAGAGGAGAGAGGGAACAAGAGAGGAGAGAGGGAACAAGAGAGGAGAGAGAGAACAAGAGAGGAGAGAGAGAACAAGAAAGGAGAGAGGGAACAAGAGGAGAGAGGGAACAAGAGAGGAGAGAGAGAACAAGAGAGGAGAGAGAGAGAACAAGAGAGGGAGAGAGAGAACAAGAGAGGGAGAGAGAGCAAGAGTAGGAGAGAGGGAACAAGAGAGGGAGAGAGAGCAAGAGTAGGAGAGAGGGAACAAGAGAGGAGAGAGGGAACAAGAGAGGAGAGAGAGAGCAAGAGAGGAGAGAGGGAACAAGAGAGGAGAGAGAGAGCAAGAGAGGAGAGAGGGAACAAGAGAGGAGAGAGGGAACAAGAGAGGAGAGAGAGAACAAGAGAGGAGAGAGAGAGCAAGAGAGGAGAGAGGGAACAAGAGAGGAGAGAGGGAACAAGAGAGGAGAGAGGGAACAAGAGAGGGAGAGAGAGCAAGAGAGGGAGAGAGAGAACAAGAGAGGGAGAGAGGGAACAAGAGAGGGAGAGAGGGAACAAGAGAGGGAGACAGAACAAGAGAGGAAACAAGAGAGGGAGAGATGTGGAGAGGGAGGGAGAGGAGGGAGGGAGAGAGAAAACAAGAGAAGGAGAGAGAACAAGAGAGGGAGAGGGAACAAGAGAGGGAGAGGGAACAAGAGAGGGAGAGGGAACAAGAGAGGGAGAGAGGGAACAAGAGAGGAGAGAGAGGGAACAAGAGAGGAGAGAGAGAACAAGAGAGGAGAGAGAGAACAAGAGAGGGAGAGAGAGAACAAGAGAGGAGAGAGGGAACAAGAGAGGAGAGAGGGAACAAGAGAGGGAGAGAGAGCAAGAGAGGAGAGAGAGAACAAGAGAGGAAAGAGAACAAGAGAGGGAGAGAGAGAACAAGAGAGGAGAGAGAGAACAAGAGAGGGAGAGAGAGAACAAGAGAGGAGAGAGGGAACAAGAGAGGAGAGAGGGAACAAGAGAGGAGAGAGAGAACAAGAGAGGAGAGAGAGAACAAGAAAGGAGAGAGGGAACAAGAGGAGAGAGGGAACAAGAGAGGAGAGAGAGAACAAGAGAGGAGAGAGAGAACAAGAGAGGGAGAGAGAGAACAAGAGAGGGAGAGAGAGCAAGAGTAGGAGAGAGGGAACAAGAGAGGGAGAGAGAGCAAGAGTAGGAGAGAGGGAACAAGAGAGGAGAGAGGGAACAAGAGAGGAGAGAGAGAGCAAGAGAGGAGAGAGGGAACAAGAGAGGAGAGAGAGAGCAAGAGAGGAGAGAGGGAACAAGAGAGGAGAGAGGGAACAAGAGAGGAGAGAGAGAACAAGAGAGGAGAGAGAGAGCAAGAGAGGAGAGAGGGAACAAGAGAGGAGAGAGGGAACAAGAGAGGAGAGAGGGAACAAGAGAGGGAGAGAGAGCAAGAGAGGGAGAGAGAGAACAAGAGAGGGAGAGAGGGAACAAGAGGGGGAGAGAGGGAACAAGAGAGGGAGACAGAACAAGAGAGGAAACAAGAGAGGGAGAGATGTGGAGAGGGAGGGAGAGGAGGGAGGGAGAGAGAAAACAAGAGAAGGAGAGAGAACAAGAGAGGGAGAGGGAACAAGAGAGGGAGAGGGAACAAGAGAGGGAGAGAGGGAACAAGAGAGGAGAGAGAGAGAACAAGAGAGGAGAGAGAGCAAGAGAGGGAGAGAGAGCAAGAGTAGGAGAGAGGGAACAAGAGAGGAGAGAGGGAACAAGAGAGGAGAGAGAGAGCAAGAGAGGAGAGAGAGAACAAGAGAGGAGAGAGAGAACAAGAGAGGGAGAGGGAACAAGAGAGGAGAGAGGGAACAAGAGAGGGAGAGAGAGAACAAGAGAGGAGAGAGGGAACAAGAGAGGAGAGAGAGAGCAAGAGAGGAGAGAGGGAACAAGAGAGGGAGAGAGAGAACAAGAGAGGAGAGAGGGAACAAGAGAGGAGAGAGGGAACAAGAGAGGGAGAGAGAGCAAGAGAGGAGAGAGAGAACAAGAGAGGAGAGAGGGAACAAGAGAGGAGAGAGGGAACAAGAGAGGAGAGAGAGAGAACAAGAGAGGGAGAGAGAGCAAGAGAGGAGAGAGAGAACAAGAGAGGAGAGAGGGAACAAGAGAGGGAGAGGGAACAAGAGAGGAGAGAGGGAACAAGAGAGGAGAGAGGGAACAAGAGAGGAGGGAGAGAACAAGAGAGGAGAGAGAGAACAAGAGAGGAGAGAGAGAACAAGAGAGGAGAGAGAGAACAAGAGAGGGAGAGAGAGCAAGAGAGGAGAGAGAGAACAAGAGAGGAGAGAGGGAACAAGAGAGGGAGAGGGAACAAGAGAGGAGAGAGGGAACAAGAGAGGAGAGAGGGAACAAGAGAGGGAGAGAGAGAACAAGAGAGGAGAGAGGGAACAAGAGAGGAGAGAGAGAACAAGAGAGGAGAGAGAGAACAAGAGAGGAGAGAGGGAACAAGAGGAGAGAGAGAACAAGAGAGGAGAGAGAGAACAAGAGAGGGAGAGAGAGAACAAGAGAGGGAGAGAGAGCAAGAGTAGGAGAGAGGGAACAAGAGAGGAGAGAGAGCAAGAGTAGGAGAGAGGGAACAAGAGAGGAGAGAGGGAACAAGAGAGGAGAGAGAGCAAGAGAGGAGAGAGGGAACAAGAGAGGAGAGAGAGAGCAAGAGAGGAGAGAGGGAACAAGAGAGGAGAGAGGGAACAAGAGAGGAGAGAGAGAACAAGAGAGGAGAGAGAGAGCAAGAGAGGAGAGAGGGAACAAGAGAGGAGAGAGGGAACAAGAGAGGAGAGAGGGAACAAGAGAGGGAGAGAGAGCAAGAGAGGGAGAGAGAGAACAAGAGAGGGAGAGAGGGAACAAGAGAGGGAGAGAGGGAACAAGAGAGGGAGACAGAACAAGAGAGGAAACAAGAGAGGGAGAGATGTGGAGAGGGAGGGAGAGGAGGGAGGGAGAGAGAAAACAAGAGAAGGAGAGAGAACAAGAGAGGGAGAGGGAACAAGAGAGGGAGAGGGAACAAGAGAGGGAGAGAGGGAACAAGAGAGGAGAGAGAGGGAACAAGAGAGGGAACAAGAGAGGAGAGAGGGAACAAGAGAGGAGAGAGGGAACAAGAGAGGAGAGAGAGCAAGAGAGGAGAGAGAGCAAGAGAGGGAGAGAGGGAACAAGAGAGGGAGAGAGAACAAGAGAGGAAACAAGAGAGGGAGAGATGTGGAGAGGGAGGGAGAGGAGGGAGGGAGAGAGAAAACAAGAGAAGGAGAGAGAACAAGAGAGGGAGAGGGAACAATAGAGGGAGAGGGAACAAGAGAGGAGAGAGAGGGAACAAGAGAGGGAGAGGGAACAAGAGAGGGAGAGGGAACAAGAGAGGGAGAGAGGGAACAAGAGAGGGAGAGAGGGAACAAGAGAGGAGAGAGAACAAGTGAGGGGGAGAGGGAACAAGAGAGGGGGAGATATGGAGAGGGAGGGAGAGAGAGAACAAGAGAGGGGGAGATGTGGAGAGAGAGGGAGAGGATGGAGAGAGAGAAAGAACAAGAGAGAAACAGAGAGCAAGAGAGGGAGAGATGTAGAGAGGGAGATGTAGAGAGGGAGATGTAGAGAGGGAGAGGGAGAGATGTGGAGAGGGAGTGAGAGATGTGGAGAAGGAGGGAGAGATGTGGAGAGAGAGAGGGAGAGATGTGGAGAGAGAGGGAGAGATGTGGAGAGGGAGGGAGAGATGTGGAGAGGGAGATGGAGAGACAGAGAGGGAGCGATGTGGAGAGGGAGGGAGAGATGTGGTGAGGGAGATGGAGAGAGAGAGGGAGAGATGTGGAGAGAGAGGGAGAGATGTGGAGAGGGAGGGAGAGATGTGGAGTGGGAGAGATGTGGAGAGGGAGATGGAGAGAGAGAGGGAGAGATGTGGAGAGGGAGGGAGAGATATGGAGAGGGAGGGAGAGATGTGGAGAGGGAGAGATGTGGAGAGGGAGATGGAGAGAGAGAGGGAGAGATGTGGAGAGGGAGGGAGAGATATGGAGAGGGAGGGAGAGATGTGGAGAGGGAGGGAGAGATGTGGAGAGGGAGAGATGTGGAGTGGGAGAGATGTGGAGAGGGAGGGAGAGATGTGGAGAGGGAGGGAGACAGAACAAGAGAGGGAGAGATGTGGAGAGGGAGAGATGTGGAGAGGGAGAGATGTGGAGTGGGAGAGATGTGGAGAGGGAGATGGAGAGAGAGAGGGAGAGATGTGGAGAGGGAGGGAGAGATATGGAGAGGGAGGGAGAGATAGGGAGAGATGTGGAGAGGGAGAGATGTGGAGTGGGAGAGATGTGGAGAGGGAGGGAGAGATATGGAGAGGGAGGGAGAGATGTGGAGAGGGAGGGAGAGATGTGGAGAGGGAGAGATGTGGAGAGGGAGAGATGTGGAGAGGGAGATGGAGAGAGAGAGGGAGAGATGTGGAGAGGGAGGGAGAGATGTGGAGAGGGAGATGGAGAGAGAGAGGGAGAGATGTGGAGAGGGAGGGAGAGATGTGGAGAGGGAGGGAGAGATGTGGAGAGGGAGATAGAGAGAGAGAGGGAGAGATGCAGAGAAAGAGAGATGGTGAGATGGAGGGAGAGACATGGTGAGAGAAAGAGATCAGATAGGAGAGAAAGAGGAGGGAGACAGAGAGGGAGAGTGAGAAAAGGAGGGAAAGTGAATGACAGACAAAAAGGGTCAGAGAGGGGAGAGAAAATGGAGGCACTCATGGGCATTTATAAAAGTGCTGACTGTATTGAATAAGTTAAGTACATTTTTCTTCTTTGTCATGGACTGAGACCCCCATGGTGTTTGCCTAAACTCCACAATACCGTCACCACTATTATGAAGAACTGTAAGTGACTCCTTTTTTCCTAGTGTTGTCAGTATTGTCAGGAAATGCGCCAAGACCCACTATTCATAAGGCAAAAGAAACATGTATTTCTTAATTGTTAGACTATTACAAATTCTTGATAATGGTCCAAGAAAGGGCCAAAATGTTGAATCATTGAATTATATTAACTCACCCCCCTCCTGAGTCCTATAAAATGTGAGATGTGAGCACTGGTTTGGAATACTAACATGTTTGACTTGTAGCGGACGTGTGAAAACCCTACATTTTTAGCATATAACCAGCCATGCTATTTTATAAAAAACAGTTTCTCTTGAAGAAGCAGTTTATCAAGCAAACCTATACGTTATAGGGCTTTCCTACTGAGTAAAACAAGGGCACTGCCACAGCTGTCAGTTGTTTTATTCAAATAATATAACAGTTCATATTGCCAGGAAGTGAATTACAGTGTGATTACTTCCTGAAAGTTCTTACTGATAGGAAGTGACTCAGCAGTTTCTTTTATGTTCTAGGGAGAAGTGCTTGTCAATGACTCACCTCTCCCAGAAAATGCAACAGAATAACTACTTATAATCTGACCACTAGAGGGTGCTGTTAGTTTAAGAAAATAAGAGTTACAACTGTGTTTACGCTGGAAATATGTATCGCTCAGAAATCAGTATAGTCTTATTTTACTTAGCAGAAAAAAACCTACAATACATTTTTTTTTTCAGTAAAAAGTGTACTGCTCTTTAAACAAACAGAGCTTGATGTTCTGCTGGAAAAGTTCTGCTGATGTGAATCATTCTGAACTTTGGATCACACTGATAATTCCCAGCACCTCTGTGGGGAAGCAGATAGACTTTTATCCCCATGCTTGGCAGGTAAGTAATGGAGGCAGTCTGGCTAATTCATCAGAGTCAACAAACATGTCAGATCTGTATCCATAGCAGGTCTCTGCGTCTTTCTACTTTGTACTAAATGAACATAGCCTATTCCTGAATTATTTTCAGATACCAATTAACTCATAGTATTTACTGGTGTAATAGAAACATCAATGTGTTTGAGAAGTTCTTATAGAAAGAAAACAGAAACTCTAAAATCAATAAGTTCAAAAGCAAATACGGTCTTGAGGAAGGTCTTTGTATTAAAGCCGAAACATTTACATAACTAAACATCCCAATTTGCTGATATTCAAGACTTGGAGATGTGCGTATGTGCGTGTGTGTTGTATTTAAATCATTTACTCTCAGTAGAGTCCAGGGGATTGGGTGCGTTCCAAACGGCACACTACAATTTGGCAGAAGTTCATGGCACAAAATCACTAACAGGACTTGATAAGGAATCATCTGGAAATTAATTGTATTGCAAAAGTTTCTCAGGACAACAGAATTTCCTGAGGAAGGGCTTTCACTGACCAAAACGTTGACAATAAAATTCAGTAGTCATTCTGCTGCAAATTGCTCCACAGGGGATATACAAAAAGGTTTCAAATATACACTGATTTAAAGGGATAGTAATGTTTCACAAAAACAGCAGCTCCAATTAATCTTCATAGTATTTGGGCCATGGAGAGTGTTATATCAATACTGTCAGAGTTGTAGTTCACAAGTAACTGAATGATAAATTATCCCTCTCCCGCCCCTTTTACCTAGTGTAAGCCCCTCCCCTCAGAAGTGGAATCTGGTCCTGGGACCGGACAGGTCACAGCAAGGGACAATCTTCTTACTGTGATCGTAAGGAAAACCCTGCCCCCACTGGCAGGTTTTTCCGGTTCTTCCTTATGCACACTGAAGATTGTCCCTCTCTGCGATCCATCCAGACAGTTTTGCTGCTCTGAGGTGAGCAGTGTTACATCAGTAAAAGGGGCGCGAGGGGGATACTTTATCATTGAATTACTCTTGAACTACAACTCTGACAATACTGAAATAACACTCTCCATGGACCAAATACTATGAAGATTAATTGGAGCTGCATTTATTGTGAAACATTACTATCCCTTTAACCCTTTAAGGACCAGCGGAGCATACAGCACTGTGCTGCACAATACACAGATTTCTGATCCTTAAAGGATCAAATGGTGTTATTAACTCCTTGAATGCTATAGAGATTTCCAGTGCTTTGTGAGGCAATGTGATAGAGAACCCACCAGTATTTAAGGAGTTAAAACACCCATCCAGTCAATAGCAATTTACATTTGACCATTATGGTGGATCGGCCTTACTAACTAGACTTCCAAAGAGTTAAACTGTGTTGGTAACTAACAGTATGTTTTGATCACTCACAAAACCTCTTCCCTCATCACGTAAACACAAGAATGAATGAAGGTGAAGAAGTGATGATTTTGTGCCCATGTATGTGCCCATGTACAATATATTCCGGTGAACCATCATCTTTGTTAATATTGATCCGTATGCCAATTGGAAGCCCAGATGTCAAGGTTGCTTTAAGCGAAGCTCAGTTTTATTTAATGGTGCTGCTGATGAGACAAAGCATAATGAAGACCAGCAGATGGTCTATTTAATATCGCTCCAGGTCTTGTGATGTTTGCCAGAATTGATGCACAAAAGGACTTGACAGGCCTGTAACTGGGAACCCTTAATTATAACCATTCGCTTGCCAGGGACTTTACTTGCATTGTCATTTTTGGGGATTTTTCGACATCCTAGAGGTGAAAATGAGCAGTTTAGTTTGTAACCTGTGGTTGTGATGAACGTAAATCCAGAATGATTCTAGACCAGGAGTGGACAACCTGCTGTTCTCCTGCTGTTCTGGACTACAATTCCCATCATCCCCGCCAGCCGTTGGCTAGGAGTTAAGTCCATAAAGCAAGAGTCCATTCTTATGTCCCAAACCTGTTATATACTCTCTGGGGGCCACATATTAATCTGGCCAACTCAGCTCATTTACTGTGCCTGCACTTTAACTGAACCCTTTAAAGGTATAGCAATGTTTCACAATAAAAGCAGCTCCAATTAATCTTCATAGTATTTGTGCCATGAAGAGTGTTATTTCAATACTGTCAGAGTTGTAGTACAAGAGTAACTGAATGATAAAGTATCCCCCTCTCGCCCCTTTTACTGCTGTAACACTGCTCACCTGAGAGCAGCAAGACTGTCCGGATGGATCACAGAGAGGGACAATCTTCAGTGATCATAAGGAAAAACCTGAAAAACCTGTCAAGGGGGCAGGGTTTTTCTTATGATCACAGTAAGAAGATTGTCCCTTGCTGTGACCTGTCTGGTTAAGAGACCAGATTCCACATCTGAGGGGAGGCAACTTACACTAGGTAAAAGGGGATGGAGGACAATACTTTATCATTCAATTACTCTTATACTACAACTCTGACAGTATTGAAATAATACTCTCCATGGCCCAGATACAATGAAGATTAATTGGAGCTGCTTTTATTGTGAAACATTACTATCCGTTTACATGCCAGAGATGTGTTCAATGCCACTAAAAGGTTTTTCAGCTGAATACAGCAAGGAGGCTGGTGCACTAAGTAAAGTGGAGCAATTCCGGAGCAAACCACATGCACCCTGAGGAACAACTAAAAAATCTCCAAGTTACAATTGGTTTAAATGGAGCTTTTAACCCCATGAAGCCTACATAGGTCTCCAAAGCATTGAGTCTCTAGCATTCAAGGGATTAAAAGCTCCATTTAAAGCAATGGGAATTTTTATTTGTCCCCTATGGTATAGTATAGTATATTACTCCAGTTCTTCTTGATATTTCAGCCTCAAGGGTTCATCTGCTACTGGGAGATTGTTAATTCAAAAGCTATTACATCTCAAACCTTGTCTCCGTGCACGCTGCTATCATTAATTCCAGGCTGAGACTGAGCGCTCCGAGACTGGGGCGTTCAGTCTCAGCCCTTCTTGCCTTTGCTGGTTCATGCGATCGCTGTATCAGCGATCACATATACCGGCATTCTGACTCCGAGTGTCTAGTCTACTTCTGTCTCCCTTACTATCAAAGTAAGGGAGAGAGAAATAGAGAGGAGACACCTAGTGGCAAAATAAAATACAGCAGCTAGTGGTATTAACCCCTTCACTGCTGGTGCAGGACGCTGGCTAAATGCAGGTCAATTTTTGACCTGCAATTATTTACTTTTTTGTTTTTTAAAAAACACAACACACTTTTTTTACAAAAAAAAAAAAAAATATAAAAAAAAAAAAAAGCACAAAATTAAACAATATTGCAAGTATGATTGTTGTGGAGCCATGTAATACACTTATATACACCACCAAATGCCAGGGATAAAAAAGTGTCAAAATAGGGTGGGAAAAAGGGACATGGGGATTTTCACCCAGGGGGGACAGTGGCCACTTTAAACTGCGCATTTTGTAGGTATGACTGACCGGTCATACTTTTAATGCAGTCTCCATGAAAATGTAACCCTTTGTGGCCAATTGATCCCAAGAGAAAAATCAAAAATGGTGTTTTTTTTTTACTTTTTTTTCAGTTTTCATAAAGTAAATGGTGGGTTATCCATATAAGTAGGGTATCAAAAGAAAGACAAGTTTGAGATGTAATGTCTCAGGAAATACCCTTCCTTTACTCAGCAAGGAAATTGTTATAAAATAATGTACTTTTCATAAAAAAAAATGTAGTGGTCCTTTGAAAATCCTGCATCTGCTCCTATGTGTATAGACCAACACTGGAGTGTATATTCTGCCAACGTTAAGTCTTCAATGTCAGCAAACACCAAAGTCCTCCCCTGCGGCACGCACGGGAAAATTGAGGGATTTTTACAATGATTTCCTGTGTGTTACAGCTTACCTTGACTTCAGCACCATCTGCAGGTGCGAGGCTTCTAGCATGCTGCAGGCCCCTGTTTTATCTGTTTGCTTCCTGTAGTCTCCTCCTACCAACTTCCTACTTCCTCCCTCTCAGCTGCTCCTCCTACTTCCTGTGGAGGGGTTTAAAGGGCAGACTGAGGCCTGACTCAGTTCACTTGCGTTGTTGTTCATAGCAGTTCTGTTACCTTGGGCTCCTTGTGCGACCTGGCTAGTCTTCCATCCATTCTAGTGCTGACCTGTGGCTCTGTCTGACTATTCTTTTGCCTATCCCCTAATAGTGGACATCCAGTCTGGTGCAGACTTGTGGCTCTGGCTGTCTACCTGAACTGTGTATGACCCGGCTTGTCTGACTACCCCCTCCGGTGCTGACTTGTGGCTCTGTCTGACTATTCTTTTGTCTTTTCCCCTGGTGATCAGATACCCAATATATTGCGGGCCTGGGGCTCTGGTAGACTTTCGTAGCTGACTGCAGGAGTGAGTCAGTTTTCACCTTACTTCATCTGACAGCTGCGTGAGTCAGAGGGTTCAGTACCTGTGTCCTATAGCCTAGGAGTTCCCACCTGGTGGCAGGTGTGGTTCTGAGGGTTCTTACTGTCTGTAGGTGCGTACCTGAGACTCACTCTTACTAACACTACTAGTGGCGTCTCTTCGGTTCCTGAGCATCCTGGTTTCCTGTTCGTCGGATCAAGTTTGCTGTTCCAGTTGCTGCTGTATCACTTGTCCTTGTATGTGAGACTACCAGAGGCTTTGGCCTAGCCTCCAGCAGGGTGGTCTAGGACCCAGCCTATTACTTCTGGTAATAGTGGATGAAACCAAAAACAAAAAACACACAAAAGGGGCGCCAATACTGAAGTATGTATAAGTAAACAATCTCTCAATAAAATAAAAATTTTGCACTCACAATTGGACGAGGTCAGGACTCTGTTGTCAGAGTCTCCTGACTAATCAGGCACACGGAGAACTTCTCCCGTCTCCGTTCGGGTAACTTCTCTCCCTGTATTCAGAAGCGCTTCAAATATCCAAATAGGATGTAGCAGGCTGGTCACATGTTATAAAACGAAAATGTATTGATAAAAAACAAATGATAAATAGACAGATAATACAGGCTTATAATGCTAGAAGTTCTCCGTGTGCCTGATTAGTCAGGAGACTCTGACAACAGATCCCTGACCTCGTCCAATTGTGAGTGCAAAATTTTTATTTTATTGAGAGATTGTTTACTTATACAAACTTCACTATTGGCGCCCCTTTTGTGTGTTTTTTTTGGTTTCATCCATGTTCTACCGCCAAGAGAGAGCGTGACGAGGGAGCTGCCTACGGTCGTACTTTTTATATGTGGTTACCTACCAAATCTGGAGATGGTTCCAATTTCTCCAGGTGTCTGTTTAGTCAGTACTGGCATATGCTACAGCTGACAAAATAGTTTTGTGAGTACGCACATTAGGGTGCGGTGGTGGTGGTCTAACCTTTGCAGTCTGATATACACAAGGGGCGCCCCTTGCTGTTTGTCTCTCTTCTCTTTTTTCTGGTAATAGTGCTTGCTGACTAGTACCCCCTGCTTGCCTATTGCCTATTCTTTTGTTTGTTGTTTTCAATAAACTCCATTAACTATAGCGTACTGACTCTGAGCCTCTTTAGTATCCGTGACACTTGTACCACCCTAAAAACCACATACTATTAAAATCTCTAAATTGTAATAGAGAGCATCAAAACGGTGACTTCAAAATGGCACCCACAAGCTAAGTATCTTAGCTTTTTTTTTTTTCCTTGGCTTGATAAAGTGATGTTTCAATAGCAAAATGCGTAGCCTTTAAATATTCTACTTTTATTTGCTTTTATATTTTGTAAAGATTCTTTAAGTTACTTTTGTTTGGGATTTATGAAAACATAGAAACATAGAACCTGGCGGCAGATAAGAACCATTTGGCCCATGTAGTCTCCCATTTTCCTACTGTAAAAACCTCAAACTATTTTCGGTCCTTGGTCTTTTCATATGTTAAGGACAGCCTTATGCCTATCCCATGCATGCTTAAATTCTGTCACTGTATTAACTTCTACCACTTCTGCTGGTAGGCTATTCCACTTATCTGCTATCCTCTCAGTGAAGTAAACCTTTCTTACATTACATCTAAACCTGTGTCCCTCTATTTTTAGACTATGGCCTCTTGTCCTAACAATCCCCAACAATGCCCTCCAGTTGACAGATAAAGATATAAAGGGGTATATATAAAACTCATAATAAAGAAGGCATCTGTAAAATTGTCACAAAGCAGTATAAGGATGTATATAAACATTAAAAGCAATAAATACTTAATTGGAATGGTCTACAAAGTGTGCCTGGTTGGCAAGCACACTTTGTAGACGGTTCCAATGAAGTATTTATTTGTAGATTGCTATGTCGGCTCTGCTGAAGAGCCGCCGGCCAGTCAAATGACCAGAATCTGCTGCTGTCAGCTAGAGCGCTGACTTCTGTGAAACAGCCTGGCGGGGGTCTTTAGCCAGTTATCTCTCTCAAACTATAAAAGTTTCAGAAATCAAACAAAGCAATGGATTTCTTTTTTTAAAGGAAGAGTAACGTTTCATAATAAAAGCAGCTCTAATTAATCATCATAGTATTTGGACTTTGGTGAGTGTTATTTCAGTTCTGTCAGAGTTGTAGTTCAAGAGTAATTCAGTGACAAAGTATCCCCCCCCCGCCCCTTTTACTGATGTAACACTGCTCAGCCAGATCAGAAGGGAGGTGCCCAGGTAGACTGCAGAGAGGGACAATCTTCAATTAAGATAAGGGAAAAACCTGAAAATCTTGTCAAGGGGGGCAGGGCTTTCATTGTTCTCATAGGAAGAAGATTGTCCCCTGCTGTTATCTGTCTGGTCTATGGACTGCATTCCACATCTGAGAAGAGATGGCTTACACTAGGTAAAAGGGGCGGGAGGGGAAACTTTGCTTGTGAATATCTCATAAACCATAAAGGTTTGAGAGATAAGACTTATATCGTTCTTCATCTTTTTTTAATGCCTACAAAATAAAATAAAGATAAAACGAAGTATTACTATCCCTTTAACACTTTGAGTGCCAGAGGGGTACGCAACGCATTGCACTCAGAGTGTTAACACTAAATAAATACGTATATATTTTGTATTCATCAATGAGCAGAGGACACGGTGCCACTTTACTCCATATTACTAGGCATGCTACAAGGGAAGCTTGCCGCCAATCAAAGGGTAAATGATGGCAGAGAATGTGCATTGGTATTTACATTCTAGTACCCCTGCGTGTAGATGCGAGAATTGGAGGTTAATGTCGGTGGACTTGTGCTGGCAGATTCATATATTCTGCACCCAGACACTGGGCTGGATTCCACATCTGAGAAGAGATGGCTTACACTAGGTAAAAAGGGCAGGGCTTTCATTGTTCTCATAGGAAGAAGATTGTCCCCTACTGTTATCTGTCCGGTCTATGGACTGGATTCCACATCTGAGAAGAGATGGCTTACACTAGGAAAAAGGGAGGCAGGGCTTTCATTGTTCTCATAGGAATAAGATTGTCCCCTTCTGTTATCTGTCTGGTCTATGGACTGCATTCCACATCTGAGAAGAGATGGCTTACACTAGGTAAAAGGGGCGGGAGGGGAAACTTTGCTTGTGAATATCTCTCAAACCATAAAGGTTTGAGAGATAAGACTTATATCGTTCTTCATGTTTTTTTTAATGCCTACAAAATAAAATAAGATAAAACGAAGTATTACTATCCCTTTAAGGTACGGAAGGGACTGACAACGCTGAAGAACAGACGTCACTATGCAAAGATGTCTGCGCTGTTTCCTGGCTGTCAGTCTCCGGACCAGTAGGAATTCTCTATAAGGAGGTAATTCTGGAAGCTGGCACTATTGATCAGCTAGTCCCAGATGGGTAATTCTTGGGATATAATGTTATGTGGGGTGATAGTTCCCCTTTAAATCAATAAGGATTTGGGGACATGTAAGTCGTTCCTATCTTACAGGTGACGTGCCCCAGAACTTTATCTTGCTGAATAAGGCTCAAAAAGTTCTACATGAAATTGTAAGTTAAATATCTGTAAGCAAGTTGCAGTTCAGAGGTAATAGTGTTTGGATTGGTCCCGGAGAGCAGATTTGTTTCAGTCTGAAACATAAAGAGAAGTTTGTAGATTAAATTTTATTTATACTGGCAATCTGTGTGCGGAAACCCACCATCATTGTGTTTTATTACTGAAGTAATTTTATATAAGTAATTGGAGAATTGGGGTTATGGATCTAGAAACGCAGTACAGAGACATATAAGTGAGCGGTGGTTTTACTGAACATTATGTTATATGGAGATCACATCCATTTTAAGGTGAAAGAACTGACCACATTTCGTATTTATCGAAATAAAGTGGTGCCGTTCAGGAACAAACCATCTTACCTGTTTGAAGGATATTAAAAATCCCATTGATTTAAAAGGGGGTTTTAACCCCTAGAAAGGAATGAAGTTGTCGTTTTGAAATAACGCAGTAGGAACTGGAGAATATTCTGGTGCAGCATATTTATAAAAAGTGTTGCTAAAAATGAAAAGACGATAGAATTTCAGGCCAGATCTTAACTCCTAGCCTAACCTGATGTTAAAGCAAAGCAGGTGTTAAAGGGATAGTAATACTTCATTTTAACTTTATTTTATTTTGTACGCATGAAAAAAACATGAAGAATGATATGTCTTATCTCTCAAACCTTTATGGTTTGAGAGATATTCACAAGCAAAGTTTCCCCTCCCGTCCCTTTTACCTAGTGTAAGCCATCTCTTCTCAGATGTGGAATCCAGTCCATAGACCAGACAGATAACAGCAGGGACAATCTTCTTCCTATGAGAACAATGAAATCCCTGCCCCCCTTGACAAGTTTTTCAGCTTTTTCCCTTATCTTAATTGAAGATTGTCCCTCTCTGCAGTCTATCTGGTACCTCCCTTCTGATCTGGCTGAACGGGGGGATACTTTGTTTGTGAATATTTCTTAAACCATAAAGGTCTGAGAGATAAAACTTATATCGTTCTTCATGTTTTTTTAATGCCTACAAAATAAAATAAAGATAAAACGAAGTATTACTATTCCTTTAAGGACAGAACCAACATACCTTGTATTTATAACGTCTTTAAACGGATAGAAATACTTAAAATGTAAAAAAAATATGTTGTAGGGTTTATCCCCCTGAGTAAAACAAGAGTACTCCCACTGCTGAAAGGTGTTTCATTTAAAAGTTATTACTTTTCAAAGTTGAATTTTTTAGGTGCAATATCACAGTGGCCTGAAATTTTACAGTGGCGCTGTTGCTACATGATCCTATGGACAGCTCTGGTCCCAGGACCATAAATCTCCATAGGATGGTGTAGCAACAGCGCCACTGTACAATTTCAGGCCACTGTGGTATTGCACCTAAAAAATTCAACTTTGAAAATTAATAACTTTTGAATGAAACACCTTTCAGCAGTGGGAGTACTCTTGTTTTACTCAGGGGGATAAACCCTACAACACATTTTTTTTTACATTTTAAGTATTACTATCCCTTTAAGTATTACTATCCCTTTAATCCTTTATGAATATGAAATGTCACTATCACCACTTGCAATTTTTATCTACAGGTCTTCAACCACAATCAGTAAAGGTGAATTTTATAAATCTTACCCAAAGTTACACTGGTATAAAACAAAGAAATTAAGTACTGATGTTAAAGGGATAGTAATGTTTCATAATAAAAGCAGCTCTAATTAATCATCATAGTATTTGGACTTTGGAGAGTGTTATTTCAATTCTGTCAGAGTTGTAGTTCAAGAGTAATTCAATGACAAAGTGTCCCCCTCCCGCCCCTTTTACTGATGTAACACTGCTCAGCCAGAGCAGAAGGGAGGTGCCCAGGTAGACTGCAGAGAGGGACAATCTTCAATTAAGATAAGGGAAACACCTGAAAAACTTGTCAAGGGGGGCAGGGCTTTCATTGTTCTCATAGGAAGAAGATTGTCCCCTGCTGTTATCTGTCTGGTCTATGGACTGGATTCCACATCTGAGAAGAGATGGCTTACACTAGGTAAAAGGGGTGGGAGGGGGATACTTTGCTTGTGAATATCTCTCAAACCATACAGGTTTGAGAGATAAGACTTATATCATTCTTCATGTTTTTTTAATGCCTACACAATAAAATAAAGATAAAACGAAGAACTACTATCCCCTTGTTGCATCCAACAAAATATTAAAAGGTCAGTTGGCCCTATTAACTACTTGCTAAAGATATGTCCAGTGAATTGCATCTTTCTGTGTCCCACCTACCTTCCTCTAGAATGTAAGCTCTCACCAGCAGGGGGCCCTCTGATCTTTTTTTTCCCCATGTTTCATTTGTACTATTGACTATGTACTATAGACATTGCCTAGAGAACGCTGCGCGGTGTAGCCTGTGGGAGCTGGGAGAATTGTGCGCTCCAGGTACTCACTAGGAGGGTAGGAAGGCCGTGATTTGAGAGGGTGTGACATAGGCGGAGCAGCAAGCAGTGCTTCATCACAGGAGTGCTCATCTTGTGGGACCCTGCTGCCGATTCTCGTCCACGTTCTCTGTCTCTTTCCCCTGCTGTTGTTGGACTAGACAAGGGTAGTGAAGGGGTGGCAGTTGTCTGGCTGCCATTCAGAAGGCAGGGACACGTGGGTACACAGAGCACAAGCAGTGGGGTAGATGACCCTGGGCATCCCTACAGTGTTAACACACAAAAAACAGCAACACTGCTCCTTCCGAAGTGTATAAAAGAATCTTCTTTATTGTAGATATAATAATAAAATCTTGTCTCCAAAGAAGTACTAAGGTAAACAAACAGAACACACGAGCACACCTAACGCGTTTCAGACCACCTGGTCCTTATTCATAGGTTTTTTTGTGTGTTATCATTTGCATTTTGGAAGTGGACTCTTCCTGATACGGTGCACCTGTTCCTGGCGGAGGTGTTGGAGACGGAGAGATTGTTGTTGGATTGAACAGTTCCAGAGCGGGTACCGGTGAGTGAAGCACCCATTTAGAGGTTTGTGTCAGCTTTTTATATTTTACCTCTTTGTAGAGCAGTTATAATTTACACCTGAGCGGTTTATTTTGAATTGTATCCCTACAGTGTTGTCCACTTCCTGAAGGCCATCTTCCTGTTTGGCGCATGTAGGGGAATCCATAGGGAGGAGGAGTTAAGAGTGGACGCAGCATTAAGAGGGGACATGGAAGGTGATGTAGGGACAGGAACCTACAACGATTTTTGGCAGGAGTGGTGCTTTGGTCCCCTGGCCTATGCCTGTCAAAATCTTTGCTCCCTGGAAGTTTGATGCCCCCCAGCCACTTCTGTAAAAATCCCTTGTCAAATGGCAGCAGAGCTGGCTAATTCTTAGCCATGCCACCCTGGGGTGTGGCAGGCAAGAAAACAGGAATTAAGGCACCTCTCTCTCTCTCTCTCTCTCTATATATATATATATATATATATATATATATATATACAGTTTGTAGTTCAAAAACTGCACTCACAGGACTTCCAAATGATGCAAATTATGCGAGATTTATTATCAACGTTTCGGCCCCACCTTGGGCCTTTATCAAGATAGATGGGGCCGAAACGTTGATAATAAATCTCGCATCATTTGCATCATTTGGAAGTCCTGTGAGTGCGGTTTTTGAACTACAAACTGTATGTATTACATTGAAATTGTCACCCAGGCAAGTGTACAATATTTTGGAGAGTGCTGGGACACTTCTGTTTTATATATATATATATATATATATATATATATATATATGTATAAATGCATAGAATTTGGGCACTCCTATTGAAGAAAAAGGTAACTGCCTGGGTGCTACTACTATTTTAAATTGTATAAAAACAGAAATGGTATATATATATATATATATATATATATATATTTATATATAAAACAAAATTAATATCTTGTAATACCTTTTTTATTGGACTAACACTATATATATATATATATATATATATATATATATATATATATATATATAAAAACAGAAATGGTGCTATACCATAAAACTAGTGCACACACAGGACTTGAAAAAAAGTGAACGTTTATTTTGTCAACGTTTCGACCCCCTGGAGGGCCTTTATCAAGACAATATATATAGTGTTAGTCCAATAAAAAAGGTATTACAAGATATTAATTTTGTTTTATATATAAATATATATATATATATATATATATATATATATATATATATATATATATATATATTTATATACATATATATTTATATTTATATACATATATCAGACAATTAGCTATTTCATTGTACTGTGGCGGAAATGTCAGTCTTCTTGGAAAAAAATTGCCACCCTAAGTTGGGGCTCTGGGGATACCACCAAAGTGCTATGACATCCTGGTTGAGAACCACTAGTTTAGCTAATTCTGACTTAGTCATTGATGTAGCATCTTTAATGCCAGACGATGTCACAAATTGTTTTGGTGCTCATGGGAACTCCCTATAGAGCCCACTGTAATCCTGTGTCTGTGACACTCAGCTTTTCACAGACTGCAAAAGCAACAGTGCCACCTGGCTGCAAAACATCTTGAACTCAGAAAAATGCAGTTAACTTTTTAATAGCTTTTGAAAGAAACATCTCAAATCATTAATATAACTTTTGGTTTTATTCTATAGGAAAAATCCTACAACTTAATTTTTTCATATTTAAGGTACACTGCCCCTAATTCGAATAGAAATTTCCACTATGAATCAATTCTGTGTAAATTGGTTCTCCAAAATTAATAATTAGATCTAGATCCTTGTGCACGGAGGCAGGCATGTTTATTATTGCTGAACTCTAGGACCCCAAATTCCACCCAGTGTTCTTAGTAAAGAAAGAAAACTACAGAGGGAGACATTTTGGGTTACAGAGTCATAAAAATAATCATGTTCACCTCCATGTACCTGATATATCAAGTATTAACAAAATAGTAAATAACTCAAAAATTTTATTTTATAAATAAAAATGGCCAATACAACATAGGACGGCACTCAAAGAGTTAAAACTTTTTAACCACTTAGTAATCGATGACATGCCAGGTCCATCACACTGGTTATGAACCGGTGACAGTCCTGGCACTCCATGGAATTCTGGGAAGGCAGCACAGTTGCACGCTGTTCTGCCATCCAAGAATTCATTGCAAAAAATGGTCTGGTGGCCATTAAGGGGTTAAAATCAACAAAGTTGTTTTTAGGATATAGGGTCCCCTTATGGTAAGCATGGGGGTATATTATTTGGAGGTGTCAGAATGATAGGTTGCCAACGCATTTTGGAGCTGTGCATTGGAGATTATGCTGGCATCTAAGGTGTTAATCGAAGAGATTCACATGATGAATTCAATACAGAAAACCTGGGCAGTACAGGGGTTAACCTGAACAGAAATAGCTCCTTACCTATGGGGCTGGATGGCTGCATACTTTATTAGAGTCAATTAAGCGCTAATTAGTTTTGGATTTAGTTAGGCCAGACTGTGATGAATTGTTGAGTCAGGAGTAGACACTTTGTAAATAAGTTGCAGGAGGTAAAATCCCTGCTGTTCCTGCAGATGTTTTCCGCTTATCATTTGGATTACGTTACAGATTCCCGTTTAACTACTGCACCGGGGCATCATATACATGGTAATGATCATTCCCCTAAAAAGATCCGATCTGTGAGACTTTACGATATACTTAACCAAAATCCACTTTCAAAACAAACCTTGCTCATGTCACCGAGAACGGTTTAAACCTTTAAAGTGGAACTCACACTTTCAGCACTTCCAACTTCTCCCTGTTCTCCCCAAGAAACAGGAGAGGGCTGGCAACATGTGGCCTGGGGGGCAAATACAATCCAGTGGCCTGTTTCTACTATCGTTCAAGCCCACTGTCCCAATCCACCCCCTTTAGTTGCATTGTAACATAGTAGATAAGGCTGAAAAAAAGACATGCATCCATCAAGTCCAGCCCATGCCAAAAACACCCCTGTTGATCCAGAGGAAGGTAAAAAAAAGCCCTCTGGAGCCATTTCGAGTCTAGTCCCAAGTGTGTGTGGGGGGGAATTATTCCATTCCTGACTCCAATTGGTAGACAAATAGTTCCCCAGATCAATATCCTATCTACTTTGAAGCCATCTGTCATTAATTGTCAATATTGTTCTGTGCTAGATAGGCATCCATTGCTTTTTTGAATGCAGTTGCATTATCTGCAAGCACAACATCCCGAGGCAAAGAATTCCATAGCATTACCGCCCTTACTGTAAAGAATCCCTGCCTTTGTTTTAGTCAAAAGCATCTGTCCTCTAGACTTAATGGATGACATCTTGTTCTTAGCTCAGCTCTTTGCATAAATAATTCATTGGATAGTTCTTTGTATTTACCTTGAATTTATCTGTAAATGGTAATCATATCACCCCTTAGACGTCTCTTCTCTAATGTAAACAAACCCAGTTAATTTTAAAATTGGCATTAATGTTGTGAAGTAAGGCAAGTGATGCCACCGAGCTTACAGTTGAAGTGGGACTACACTACTGATACTACAGAGCTTACAATGTAAGTAAACCTACACATGTGAGACCATAGAGCTTACAATGGAAATGGGTTATGCTGCTAGTGTAGCTCCATTTCAGCTCTTTGGTATCACTAGCGTTGCCCCATTTACAGCAGCATGGTGGAGTTTGAGTGAGGCAGGGGTCCGCTGGCCCAGACATTTGACAGGCCCAGGGGGCAATAGTCCCCCTGCCCCCCAGGCTGGCCCTCCCCTACCAAGAAGGTAGACTACATCCCCCATGTTGCCTCTTCCTGCAAGTCAATTAACTGGTTTCTAAGAAACTTTACTGCTCCTTTAAAACCACATACAGAAAATGTGACAAACCTTTGCTATTTCATTGAGATTGTTTAAGGGAACTCTCACCTCCTTTTTATTCGAATTTTGCTTATCCATAAATGTTAAATCCATTTTTTTTATTACACTAGGTTTTCATGGAGAAAATACTTTAAAATCTAATAGTAGAGATGCACCGATACCGATTTTTGAAGACCGAGTATGAGTACCGATACTTTTTTCAAGTACTCACAGATACCAATTACTGATACTTTTTTTTGCGTTCATTTGCCAGTTTTCCAAGTACCTATATGCTTTAGGTACTAGGAAAACTGGCAAATGACTGCAAAAAAAAGTATTGGTAATTGGTATCGGTGAGTACTTGATATATATATATATATATATATACAAACACACACACACCACCTCTTGACTCTTGATTCTCCCCTTTTGCTTCATTCTCCCCCTCTTGAGCCCCCTTATTTTGCCTTGGCTTTTTCTCTCCCTTTTGATCCCCCTTTCTCCCCCTCCTTCTCCTTGACTCTTGATCCCCCCCTTTTGTCTCTCTCTCTCTCCTGATCCCCCCATCTTTTGCCTCTTCTTGCCCCCCCTCCTTTTGTCTCCTGATCTCCCCTCCTTTTGCCTCTTTTTCTCCCTCTTGACCCCACTCGCTGCATCTTTCACCACCCACTGCCCCATCTTGCCTCCCTTACCCTCCTCTGCCGGGTGCTTGCTGTTCTCTCGCGAGCCCCGGCAGAGGTCAGCATCGGAGCACTGCCATGGTAACCCGCGGCAACACTCCGACGCTGCAGGAAGGAGAGAGGTGACCGGGGAGCATTGTGAGCAGCTCCCCGGGCTCCCTCTCTGCAGCACCGACCCTGACACAGGGTATCGGTGCTGGCATCGGCCGCATTTGCGCAAGTACAAGTACTCGCGCAAATGCTGGTATCGGCACCAATACCGATACCAGTATCAGTATCGGTGCAACCCTATCTAATAGTGTGACATCTCTTCAGGACAGGATGTGGTACAGCTCATTACCGCAGCCTGTCAATCTTCACCTCTTCCCCAGGGCCGGATTTACATCTCAGGAGCCTGTAGGCACAGAAATCTGAAGCGCCCCCCCCAATTGGTCATCCCCACAATTCTTCAAATCTCCACATTACCCCCCATATCCATATTGCAGTCATATTGTCCCCCCATCAGCTCCATATTGCCCCCATCAGCTCCAGCTTATGCCCCATCAACTCCATATTGCCCTCATCAGCTCCAACTTGCCCTAACATTGCCTCCCATAATCTCCACGTTGCCCCATCAGCTCCAACTCACCCTCACATTGCCATCAGCTCCACATTGCCCCCATCATCTTCACTTTGCCCCCCTATCCGTTTCCTACCTCCCTGGTGGTCCAGCGGCAGGAGATGTCTGTGCTTCTGCACAGACCTGTAGCTGCTGGAGCTCCCGCGTGGTCTTCTATTTAGGAATGCAGAGTGCTGGGAGATGATGTTGTCTCCCAGCGCTCTGCATTAGAGCCAACGAGGAAGCAACAGCAGCTACAGGTTTGTGTTACCATGCGATGGGCGGGCCGGGGCGGCGGGTTACTGTGCGCAGCGCTATGAATATTAAAAACAGGATTAAAAAAAAACAAAAAAAATGCTGTGAAACATTATAAAAAAAATGTATTTCAATGACATGCGCCCCTCTGTAGGGTGCGCCTGTAGGCAGGTGCTACTCTGCCTTATGGCAAATCCGGCACTGCTCTTCCCTCCCCAGTGGTTTCCTGTTACCACCTCCTCCTCTGACAGAGGAATCCGGCATGTGAGCTGGAGAGCTCCCTTTCCAATAAGAGAATGCCAGGCCACATGCCGGATTCCAACGTCAGGGCAGGAGGTGGTAACAGGGAACAACTGGGGAGGGGAAAAGGCGAATATTGACTCACCCTTTGTCCAGCAGGAGCCAGCCACAGTGTGCAAGGGAGGCAGGACCAAAAGGGACCAAACACTATCAGTCCCCATTTAAACAGGCCCAACCCCCCTCCCCCACCGCAATATACCTGAACTCCCCTGGACAACCTGTCATTAAAGTGATAGTAATGTTTCATAATAAAAGCAGCTCTAATTAATCTTCATAGTATTTGGACTTTGGAGAGTGTTATTTCAATTCTGTCAGAGTTGTAGTTCAAGAGTAATTGAATGATAAATTATCCCCCTCCTGCCCCTTTTACTGATGTAACACTGCTCAGCCAGATCAGAAGGGAGGTGCCCAGGTAGATTGCAGAGAGGGACAATCTTCAGTTAAGATAAGGGAAAAACCTGAAAAACTTGTCAAGGGGGGCAGGGTTTTCATTGTTCTCATAGGAAGAAGATTGTCCCCTGCTGTTATCTGTCTGGTCTATAGACTGGATTCCACATCTGAGAAGATATGGCTTACACTAGGTAAAAGGGGCTGGAGGGGAAACTTTGCTTGTGAATATCTCTTAAATAAGACTTATATCGTTCTTCATGTTTTTTTAATGCCTACAAAATAAAATAAAGGTAAAACGAAGTATTACTATCCCTTTAAAGGCAATGCCAAAGCTAGGCAAGTGAAGCAAACAAAAAGTCCACATGTATGCCCTTAATTAATCCCTTATGTGCCAAAAATTGTGTTTGTTGAAACGAACAAAATCCTAATATGTAAATTAAATAAAATGAAATGCAATGGTGAAAGCTGCTAGAATGAGAAAAAAAAGACAGTGTAAGAAACAAACAAAAATAGAGAACCCACAGTGCTAAACCACCATAATTAATATGTTTAATATAAAAAAATTTAAATGAATATTGTGATTAAGGTATGGAATGCAGCTGGGCTTGTCCTCAAACCCCCAAACATAGGAAAAACACCTAGAAAAAAGAGAGAGAGAAGAAACCTAAGCTCTTGAAATCTTGCATTCCAGTGGCTTAACAATAGGGGTCACAGGGGTCGCACCTGCGACTGGGCCCGTCACTCCAGGGGCCCGGCCGCCCCCCCCAATGACCCCCTCACCCGCAGCAGTCGCTTAGCTGATCTCCCACTCGGCGCGCCGTTCTAGAAATACAGAGCGCTGGGTGATGACATCGTCTCCCATCCTCTGCATTACTAGAGCGGCACACGGGAGCTTCAGTTCTAGAGATCTGTGCCAAAGGAGGGTACAGATCTGTCAAGCCACACCGCTAGACCACCAGGGACTGGAGGTAGGGCCAGGGGTATTGTTGAAGGGGCAATGTGGAGATGAAGGGGAAATGTGGAGATGAAGGGGCAATGTGAAGATGGGGGCATTGTGGAAGGGGAAATGTGGAGATGAATTGGAGATGGGGGCATTGTGGAGATGAAGGGGGCATTGTGGAAGGGGCAATGTGGAGATGAAGGGGGCATTGTGGAAGGGGCAATGTGGAGATGAAGGGGCAATGTGGAGATGAAGTGGAGATGGGGGCATTGTGGACGGGGCAATGTGGAGTTGAAGGGGGGCATTGTGGAGATGAAGGGGCATTGTGGAAGGGGCAATGTGGAGATGAAGAGGGGGCATTGTGGAGATGAAGGGGGCATTGTGGAAGGGGCAATGTGGAGATGAAGGGGCATTGTGGAAGGGCAATGTGGAGACGAAGGCGGCATTGTGGAGATTGGGGGGCAATGTGGAGGTGGCCAATGTGGATGAGGGGGCCAATGTGGTTGGGGGGGACCATGGCAATTCTTGCACCAGGGCCCGGTGGCATCTAGTTACGCCTCTGTTGCATTCTAAATTCCTGCCACATTTTTCACCACTTTAAGAATAGCTTGGTAACCACTGTCTTAATGGATCAGACCTGCCAGTGGGAACCAAAATAATCTTACTTCTCCTTTAAGCCCATATGTTTCTGCCTTATGGATTCACACATTCATTCACTGACGTCCCATCAGTTGTTATACTTCTGAGCATTTGATATGAATGCCAGCTCTTTTCTGGTGGAGGTGATGAGAAAAGATGAATCACATCTATTTGAGAACGATAATTAACTTGCACTTTATTAATAGCTTCTGTCTTTTATTTTTATTAACCCTTTGGGCACCAAAAATATCATTGTGTCTTTTGATTAAAGAACTGAATACATGTGAATACATATGCACATTTCTTGATTTTCAAAAGTCCCAAGACCAGAGCAGTCCATAGGATTTGTAGCAACAGCGCCACTGTACAATTTCAGGCCACTGTGATATTGCACCTAAAAAAAAAACTAATTTGAGTTGTAATAACTTTTGAATAAAACACCTTTCAGCAGTGGGAATACCCTTGTTTTACTCAGGGGGATAAACCTTACAGCATATATTTTTTACATTTTAAGTATTACTATCCCTTTAATTCTTAGTTTGGAATAAGCACCTGTGTGTTAGATAGAGTCAGGTCTAAGAAGGCTTTGGAGCAGATTAAGTGGATTGTTTTGAGGGTGTTAAAATGATAGTAACTGTGGAGAAATGGGGGTAGGGTGACCACGGGTCCCGGAATGTCCGGGACTGTCCCTTATTTGAAGCCTATGTCCTGCATCCCGGGTCATCTCCCACCGGGACAATGAAGTGTCCCGGAATGAAGCCAAGCCACACACACAGCAGCACAAACAGTCACTCTCTCAGTGGCGTCGCCGGGGGGGGCCAGTGCCCCCAATTTTCTTCACCTCCCAGTGTTTGTTGTGGTTTTTTTTTTTTTTTTTTATATATGCCGCCCTGGATGTCAGCCTGCAAGCGGTGTGTCACATCATGGACGCTGCGAGGGAGCGCTTGGTAGCATAAATCAGCGCTCCCTCGCGGCGTCCATGATGTGACACACCGTTTGCAGGCTGACATCCAGGGCGGCAATCCAGCTGATCTCCTGGAGGCAAGCTCTCTAGTAATATAGAGCGCTGGGAGATGACATCATCTCCCAGCGCTCTGCATTACTGAGCACAGAGCGCGTTAGCGTCAGCTCTGTGCCGGAGGAGGCACAGAGCACTTTCCACACCGCTAGACCACCAGGGACTCAAGGTAGGGCATCAAGGGGCAATGTGGAGATGAAGAGGAGTAGGGTGACCACATGTCCCGGAATGGCAGAACGGAAATGTGGTCACCCTAAATGGGGGGTGGACCCTTGCATCCCCTACTGCTGAAAGTTATTGCCCCCTGTTTTAAGTGGCCCCTGATTAATGTTTTGTGTTTCAGTATGTTAGTTACCTCTTGTGACCAACTGGAGTGATTTAGGACAGCTGTGGGGATCAACACAGGGACATGTGGTGACAGTCACCTCCAGGACTATGACATTTGAAATATTGTTCATTATGTTGTAGGGAGCTAGAGTCCAGGGATAATAAAAGTTAAGCCCATCACCCTGTGGCTTACTGCCAGGTCCTCCTTACAGTATACTCATGTCTGTGTAACATGTTTGGGGTATTGTCTGTGTTTCCCGGTATGCTCCGCTAACAGCTTTGTTGAAACAACAAAGGAATGGTTGGAATGTTGATTGACTCCGCTGTGTTTCCTTCATCAGCCTGGCTTGAAAAGAGGCATTCTAAGTGGACAATAAATAACCTCCTCTGATTGGTCAACTGAGACACCACTGTTCCAAGTCCTAATTTGGATTCTAATCTTGATAAGAGTGTCTGGAAATGTAGGCCATTTCCTTGATTGTCTATCGTACCAACACTGTCCCAAGCCTTAATTTGGCTATGTACACAAAGATGCCACTTGGGAAGTGTACAAAAGCTGTGTCTGTCTTGAATGAAAGGAGTTTTGTTACCCTCCAGTATACACATTTCGGCTGTATTTGTGGAGGGGAGTTGGCTGGTGATCCTCATCCCAGCCACTGCAAGAGCTAAATTCAATTGCTTCGCCGGTCTACTGGGGAGTGGTGGCCATCTGTCCCTGCTTCCTGCTTGAGTATTTACGACAAGAACCCACCGAGGGGCTTCTGACTGGGTGAGCGTGTGTGCTGTGACCTCCACAGTAACCTTTTATTGTTCATATATATTCAGCAAATGCCTAATATGTAAAGTCAAATTGCCTATGGATTTTATTTATTTTTTATTTTCACCTGCTTATTTTTATTTTTACACTTTTATATCCTATACAGTGAGTTCAAGTCACTGAACAGTGACTGTGAAAGGAAGAATAGTGGTACAATATAACACTATCCAGACAACACTGAGTGCTCTGTATGCTGTATTTCAGTGTTCCCACACAGTAGTCCTTGGTGCGCTCTAACAGGTCAGGTTTTCAAGATACTCAATTAGGACCAACGGGTATCCCAACTATAAATAAACTGTTATAGGCTTCTGAGGAAGTGGTAGTATACCACGAAATGCATTAAGCCAGCCTGATTGTGGTTTATTGTAACTATTGTTGGTTATATGTGTTTTTTATTTCTCTTGATTTTTATTATTACAAATATTTTTATTAAAATAATTTTTTATGTTGAAAAAGACTTAAGACACTGGTGTTATTTCATGCACCCCTTATTCTGGTGTATAGCCACAATATCCGTTTATAAATACAAAAGTAGGTTGTGTTAATAGGAAGTGTTGGGTTTGTGGTGACCTGGGACTTGTTCACAAGTCCACATTTTTGCTGATTACGGAGTGAGCTTAGAGCTGTGAAAAGGACACCAGACTGGGGTGTGAGCCATTGCAGGTGATTGTTCCTGGAGGCTGGATGTAGCCTCAGAAGAATGTAAGTACATTTCCAGAAGCTTGTTTTTAAGGTGTTGGTGACGGATCGAGCTGTTGAAATACTGCACTTAGAAAGAATCCTCTGCGCCGCTTGTCTTTTGTATTTTTTAGTTTTCTTCGTGGTTGGAGCCCTGCCCATTTTGAGTGAGCTGCGAGGACTCCACACTGATGGACTAATTGCTATAAGTTGTGCTTATTTGTTTCTGTTTTTCCAATTGTATATTGATTTGTTAATAGTGCTATTTTCATTGTCACTGTGGTCTTCCAAATAATTTTCTCTTTTTCTCATATGTACTAGCTTTGTACTTTTGGGAGAAGCGCAGCAGATTCTTGTGTATATTTATTTATTTTCTATTTTCAAGATATGCCTACTTAATCCCTGGTGAATAATCAGTGTCTCAGTCATTGTGATTCAGCTGCCTGTTCTTAATTATTTATATCCTGATAACCTGATCTGCCCTAAATCAGTGCTATATTTTATGGACTAAAGGCAGGCCTTTCTATATTGTATCACAATCTTTTTTACATTGTATTGATATTCCTGCTTTCACAACCCTGGGATAGCAGCCTGGGCCTACTCTGGGGTGTGGATGTCACAAATCCAGACACAGGTTAGACTTTTATATCTATAGATATAATCTTTGAGAATTTGAGAAAGAAACACACAAATAGACCCAGGAGCTCATCAAAGCAGTCCTCCTATCCCAAACCAACAGATTTTGCTTCAGAATACTTATTTATGATCAGGAATAAGCGTTGTGAATACAATTTGAGGGGCTGGGTGTTCTGGGCTCCATGAGTTTAGTTGTATGTTCTTTGCATAAGTGCTCACAGATTTTTATATTATAGTAGCTGTTCCAGCATGGCTCTGCCTGTACGGTGAAACCGTGAGTGGCAGAGAGGTATTCAACACATTGAGTTGCAATACGCTGGATGCCTGTTCAGACCTTGTGGTGGGGCATCAGGGCTCCTCCTGATGCCTCGCCAGCTAATGCAGCTGGGAGAAAAATAGAGACAACTCAGGGCAGCAAGGATACTCCCCTGATTGCATCCTACTCAGAGTATCGGGTAGCAGTGTTCGGGATCAGGAAACCCTCTCACATAAGGGAGGGAGGCTTTCCTTCATTGACATGAGAGGGTTTGTAGATCCTGCCCAATCCTACCCGGTACTGGATGTAGAATGGTAGTAAGGGACCTCTCATATTCCCCTGCGTTGCCTCTATTGATCTCCCAGCTGAATTGGCTGGGAGATCAGTAACTGGGGGACATCAGGACACCACGAGGTCTGATTTTTTTTTTCATCATGACGAAGTGGATTGCTCCACCTTCTGGAGGTGGAGCAATTGGTACTTAAACTGCCTGGACACCACATCAGTTGCCCTTTCGTGGAGTTCCAGTGCAGTTGTGTTTCCTGAGCTCTGTGTATTACTCGGTTTGTCTGACTACCCAATCTGGTGCTGACCTGTGGCTTTGTCTGACTATCCGCTTTGTGTATGACCTTGGCTTGTCCGACAACCATTCTGGTGCAGACCTGCGGCTCTGGCTGACAACCTGTTCCGTGTATGACCTGGCCTGTCTGACTACCCACTCTGGTGTTGACCTGGGGCTCAGTCCACTGCTTATTCAGCATACCAACGCATCAGTGGATATCCTATCTGGTGCGAACCTGCAGTTCTGGCTGACTACCCACTCAGTGTATGACCTGACTTGTCTGACTACCCTCTCTGGTGTTGACCTGGGGCTCTGTCCACTGTGCATCCAGCATACCAACGCTTCAGTGGATATCCTATCTGGTGCAAACCTTTGGTTCTGGCTGTTTACCCGCTCAGTGTATGACCTGGCTTGTCCGACTATCCATTCCTTATTAACGAGGGGTTTGTCTGGTGATCCTCTAGGTGCAGACCTAGGCTCAGATATTCCTTACTACTGCTGCCTATCGATTATGTCTGGTTTCCCTACAGGTGCCGACCTGGGGTTCAGACAGTTATCCTTCCTGATTGTCTTTCCGTATAGTCTGGTATCCTCTAGGTGCGGACCTATGGCTCTTCAAACTATGCATACGTTTCAACTACTTGTTCACACTGATCGAGTTTCTTATGGAGGTAATCTCCTAATCCCAAGAGGTGGCAGCACAGTGGCTCAGTGGTTAGCACTATTGCCTTGCAGAGCTGGGGTCCTGGGTTCAAATCCCACCAAGGACAACATCTCCAATGAGTTTGTATGTTCTCACTGTGTTTTTGTGGGTTTCCTCCCACACTCCAAAAACATACTGATAGGTGAATTTAGATTGTGAACCCCAATGGGGACAGGAACCAATATGAGTGTACAGCGCTGCGGAATCTGTGTGCGCTATATAAATAAAGGATTATTATTATTAGGTGGCGCTAGTTCCGTTGAATACGCATTACTCTGGGTGCCGTTTACTGTTGAGACGTGCCTTACTGTTTTATTATTTGTGCTTAATAAAGTGATTGTTACCTACAAGTACCTTGTACAAACCGTTACAATACGCTTGACTGAGGAAGCATGAGGGAGAAGCCCCCTGTTTCCTCCTCAGCCAGCTCAAACCCCACCATAAACATCCCTCTGGTAGGCCACTGGCAGTAAACCCACCCCAGAGTGTGGCCGTCACCAATCCAAAAACCTTTTTCAAGGCACCAAAAACAGGGCAAGCCTTTTATATACAGAGAGATATGTCATTGAAATTGAATGTTTTTATTATTATACAACTTGTCTCTACCCAGCTTAACATAGTTTGATATTAGTTAAAGGGATAGTAATGTTTCATAATAAAAGCAGCTCTAATTAATCATCATAGTATTTGTACTTTGGAGAGTGTTATTTCAATACTGTCAGAGTTGTAGTACAAGAGTAATTCAATGATAAAGTATCCCACTCCCGCCCCTTTTACTGATGTAACACTGCTCAGCCAGATCAGAAGGGAGGTGCCCAGGTAGATTGCAGAGAGGGACAATCTTCAATTAAGATAAGGGAAAAACCTGAAAAACTTGTCAAGGGGGGCAGGGCTTTCATTGTTCTCATAGGAAGAAGATTGTCCCCTTCTGTTATCTGTCTGGTCTATGGACTGCATTCCACATCTGAGAAGAGATGGCTTACACTAGGTAAAAGGGGCGGGAGGGGAAACTTTGCTTGTGAATATCTCTCAAACCATAAAGGTTTGAGAGATAAGACTTATATCATTCTTCATGTTTTTTTAATGCCTACAAATTAAAGATAAAATGAAGTATTACTATCCCTTTAAATGCAGCTATTTATTTTGCTTTGTATTAGAGGCAGAGGGAATCTCAGAGCAGGCACACCAACATTTAGGGCAAATGTAATCATTCTACTCGGCAGTATACTATCGTACTTTAGAAGAAGAGGTGTCTTTTAAGATTGGAATCTGGAATTGGAGCCATCAGAACCTTGGTTCCTCCAAGGTCACTGAAGGATAAGAAACTCCCAGTCGAAGGGCAAGGCTGTGCACCATTGCTTCTCCCACTGGAGACTTCCCTAGTATCAAAGAGGTTAAATTATGTTTTGTGTTTGTGTATTATAAGCTCAGTTTAATTTCTATTCCAGAAGACATTGGATGGAGGCTGTGGGCAGGGTTATATGAGAACTTGAGGTTTGGCCGTGGGCAGCTACCTGATTAGGAAGGAACACTTACGGTATGTTTCAAAAGTAAATCTGCCAGATTTGAATACACGTCATACACGTCACAAGAACTGTGTCTTTAAAATGAGCATTTTTAGAGAAATAAAGCTTTTTTTAACCAGTTAATAACACCATGCTACAACTTCTTACTCCTATCTACTACTTTAATGTGTATTCTAAACGTTCAGGCTATTTTTATTTTATCAAAAAATATGATGGAAATCAGACAAAAGAGAAGAGGTACAAATATAATTTTTCTCTGAAAATTCCTTACATTATGGCTGTAGACTAAACAACACGTAATGTTTCAAAATAAAAGCATCTCCAATTAATCTTCCTAGTATTTGGGCTGTGGAGAGTGTTATTTCAATACTGTCAGAGTTGTAGTTCAAGAGTAACTGAATGATAAAGTATCCCCCTCCCGCCCCTTTTACTGATGTAACACTGCTTGCCTCAGAACAGAAAGGTGGTGTCGCAGAGAGGGACAATCTTCAATTAGCATAAGGGAAAAACCTGACAAGAGGGGCAGGGTTTTCATCATTCTCACAGTAAGAAGATTGTCCCTTGCTGTGATCTGTCCGGTCAAGTGACCAGATCTGAGGGGAGATGGTTTACACTAGGTAAAAGGGGTGGGAGGGGGATACTTTATCATTGAATTACTCTTGTACTACAACTCTGACAGTACTGAAATAACACTCTCCATGGCCCAAATACTATGAATATTAATCGGAGCCGCATTTATTTTGAAACCTTACTATCACTTTAACATTGTTTATTTCTAGCTTATGGAGATGGGGAATTGGAAGCAAAAGAAAAAATCGGAATTGACAGCCCAAGGTTTAACCCTTTGAGTGTCAGAGAGGTACGCAACGCATTGCTCTGCATACCTGCGTACCTCTCTGACACTCAAAGGGTTAAGAACTTTTTAAACCTAATAGCCAGTTTCTGTTACCACCAGTTGTTTTAACATCTCACCCTTAGCATTCCTTCACTAGAACAGCATAAGATGCAAATCCAGTGGCGGAAGCAGACAGGGTTAATACTGAATTAATATGATAGCAAATTGCAGGAAGTTATTCCACATTTTGCACCTCTATAAAAGCTTCAGACTAGTGAAGTAAAAAGAAGTAGGCGTCTGTGATGATTGTCTTGTTTTAAAGCCTTGCCATGCATAGATCAGAACCAAATAAATTAAATATAATCAGATCACAGTATTCATTTCAATATGTTCTTTTGTGCTCCATTTGAGCCTGCCGAGAATTGATTTTTTAAATAATGCTTCTCCACGTTGTTTTTCTTCTTTCTCAGTAACGGAGCCGGCTGCACTTTCCACTCTACCTGAATCTTGCTTTATTCCAATTTTCCACTTCTCTGCCTTTAATCCCAGTGTTACAAATGGAATCCTATGCTACACTAATATCATTTGGTCCTTTGCACTGAAGGGATCAATATTTTATAATGCCATATGTTTTATAAATCACCAAGTTTATGCAATG
This sequence comes from Rhinophrynus dorsalis, assembly GCA_037306005.1. Classification (NCBI taxonomy): domain Eukaryota; kingdom Metazoa; phylum Chordata; class Amphibia; order Anura; family Rhinophrynidae; genus Rhinophrynus; species Rhinophrynus dorsalis. Next base: position 249,470,842 of record CM074725.1, read on the forward strand.
CAGTTTTAAGAAATATTTTGGGCACGTCACAAACTTTTCAGAGAACATCGCTGAGGAGAATTGCTTCCTTAAGCCTGTTGAAAAACAGCAGCTACAGTGACATACATCTTAAAAGGAACTTTGCCACTGGAGAAATTGGCTTTTCACTGTCTTCGTTTCTGTTCAGTTATAGAATAAGGCAGAGTTCTATGTAAAATATGTAAATAGATATACCTGACTGATAAGCGAAGGATGCTTCCCTAGATAAGTCTCTCTGTTACACACAGTAATTATAAGGATATTCATGACTGCTGTATAATGGACTCCTACCTAGGTAAGTCCTTCTGTCACACACAGTAATTATATACATACGCCTGACTGCTGTATGATGGACTCCTACCTAGGTAAGTGCTTCTGTTACACACAGTAATTATATAGATACGCCTGACTGCTGTATGATGGACTCCTACCTAGGTAAGTGCTTCTGTTACACACAGTAATTATATAGATACGCCTGACTGCTGTATGATGGACTCCTACCTAGGTAAGTCCTTCTGTTACACACAGTAATTTTATGGCAGAACGGAGGCTCATATTATGCATTAACTCTCTTAACTGCTTCCTCTACCAGCAAAGGGATAGTTTATTCAAGATACAGAAACAGAAAAACTTGCTGTAACCCATAGCAACCTCCCCACCAATAGGATAGAATCCCACATTATAACTAGGTTGTACACTTCCTGAAGTCCCTCTTTCTTTGCTGCTTCCTGCTGGGGATAAGTACTTTCTTTATTTTCTAAGATTCATGTATGTTGTTCTAAGTGCTCTTTAGAATAATATTTTTTCTGGGAGCACTTAGTGTTAACTCATCTTATATATATATATATATGTGAGATATATGTGAGATTATAATCTCTTTATTCTTTAAATAATAGTTTTCTAATTCTATTATATTGGGTTTCACTTTTAAACTTCAATAGTCATTGCCATAATTTTCTTCATTCCTATCGGAGTTTTTCTTTACTTTAAGTTCTTCGGTATTTTCCTTTCCCAACCGTGCACTTACTTGGTTGGAATCGCCGTTCGCTTTCAGTTTCTCTCAGCGCGGCCGTCTACTTCCGGGTTGACGGCCGCGCATGCGCATCACATTTTTCGGTCGAGCCTTTCTCCTCACACCTTCGCGCATTTTCTCTACCTAGTCTTAACATTAATTTTGTTTATTTGGCGTTGGGCGCTGCCCTACATACTGTTATAGCCTGTTAATTAATACTTGGCTACATAAACATGTCCTCAAACGGTGACAGTCCAAAATTTGGCACCCCTAACATGGATTTAAATCCAGAAGGCATTAATCCTGCTAGCTCTCTTCCCCCTGCACAGGCTCAGTCTTCAGAATTTCAAAAGTTTGTAGAAATTTCTATGCAATCTGCTTTGCAAAAGCTATCTGCCAATTTTGTAGAATCTCTATCTACAATATTTAAAGGGCCAGTTCCTTTATCTGGGTTTTCTACAAATTTACAGGTGAACACACCTGAATCTAACATTCCACTCTCCAAAGTTGGGAGAAAATCTACCCAGAAGAGGAAACATTTAAGCAATTCTAATCAGGAGTCATATTCACTGTCTACAAGTGATTCAGAACAGTGTGGTTCCAGTTCACACACCAGATCCTCTCCCCCGGAGGATACCAATGGGGGTAAAATGAACCTGAGGAGGTTACAACTAGTGTTGAGCGAGCATGCTCGGCCGATGCTCGGATCGGCTCGAGCATCGCTCTGCTCGGCACATGGCGGTACTCGTACGAGTACCGCATGTGCTCGCCCGCCATGTTCGGGTCTCCTCCCCGCACGTTTTGCGGCTGCTGCGCAGCCAATAAACGTGCAGGGAGGCTCTGACATCGGTGTAATGCCAGCAGCCATGTTGGCTGCTGGCATTACACTGATTGGCTGGCCAGAACCCGTGGTCGGGTGCTGTATAGCACCTGACCATCGAGTTCGGCTCAGTCTGAGCCAGGGAGAGCTGAGGATAGGAAGGGAAAGGCAGTGTAGGGAGGAAAAAAAAAAAATTGTGAAAAAAAAGAACCAAAAGTCCTTTTTAGGACTACTGTGTGTGGGGGCAGCAGGTTATTTTGTGTGGGGGGAAAAAAACAAAAAAAAAAAAAAAAAATATTCTGTTTAGTGTGAAAAGTTGCAGATTAGAGCACATTCTGTTTAGTGTGCACAGTTGCAGATTAGAGCACATTCTGTTTAGTGTGCAAAGTTGCAGATTAGAGCACATTCTGTTTAGTGTGCAAAGTTGCAGATTAGAGCACATTCTGTTTAGTGTGCAAAGTTGCAGATTAGAGCACATTCTGTTAAGTCTTCAAACTAAAATATCAAAGTCACATATTCCATTCAGTGTGCGTCGCCGCAGTTTAGCAGCACATTCTGTGTACTCTGCACAGTTGCAGAATAGGAAGAAATACTGTTAAGTCTTCAAACTAAAATATCAAAGTCACATATTCCATTCAGTGTGCTTCGCCGCAGTTTAGCAGCACATTCTGTGTACTGTGCAGAGTTGCAGAATAGGAAGAAATACTGTTAAGTCTTCAAACTAAAATATTAAAGTCACATATTCCATTCAGTGTGTTTCACCGCCGTTTAGCAGCCTATTCTGTGTACTCTGTACAGTTGCAGAATAATAAGAAATACTGTTAAGTTTTCAAACTCAAATATTAAAGTCACATATTCCATTCAGTGTGTTTCACCGCCGTTTAGCAGCCTATTCTGTGTACTCTGTACAGTTGCAGAATAATAAGAAATACTGTTAAGTTTTCAAACTCAAATATTAAAGTCACATATTCCATTCAGTGTGTATCACCGCCGTTTAGCAGCCTATTCTGTGTACTCTGCAGAGTTGCAGAATAGTAAGAAATACTGTTAAGTTTTCAAACTCAAATATTAAAGTCACATATTCCATTCAGTGTGTTTCACCGCCGTTTAGCAGCCTATTCTGTGTACTCTGTACAGTTGCAGAATAATAAGAAATACTGTTAAGTTTTCAAACTCAAATATTAAAGTCACATATTCCATTCAGTGTGTATCACCGCCGTTTAGCAGCCTATTCTGTGTACTCTGTACAGTTGCAGAATAATAAGAAATACTGTTAAGTTTTCAAACTCAAATATTAAAGTCACATATTCCATTCAGTGTGTATCACCGCCGTTTAGCAGCCTATTCTGTGTACTCTGCAGAGTTGCAGAATAATAAGAAATACTGTTAAGTTTTCAAACTCAAATATTAAAGTCACATATTCTGTGTAAGATGAAGAAGGCGGGTAAAAAGGGACGGGGAAGTGGACGTGATCCTGAAAGTTCAGGGCGCGGGTCAGGACGCGGAGAAACTGTGCCTGGTGCCAGAGCACAAGAAAGAAAGACATCCACCATACCTAGCTTCATGTCTAATTTTACAGGGCGTCGCAGGACATCACTCTCGAGGTCCGACCACTGCGAACAGGTGGTCGGTTGGATGACAGCTGATACTGCTTCCAGTCGGTTAAGCACCACCCTGTCTTCCACCAAGTCCACTCTCAGTAGCCAAGAGTCTGGTCAACATAATCCTCACTCTGATCATCCTTCCTCCCACCATACACGGTCTGGTCAAAGAAGTGATCCCACACTGGGATATAGTGAGGAGCTCGTCTCATCACCAATCCTTCATTTGACCCTCTCTCCAAGCACGCTTGCAGAGGAACATGACATCTTGTGCCCTGATTCACAACCTCTAGAGGCTACCCAATCACAAGAAGATGACAGATGTGAACGGCATTTAAGGTCAAAGGAAGTAGTGGATGATGATGATGATGATGAGACACAGTTGCCATTAAATCAACCACTATTTCCGTCTCAAGACCTTGTTGAGGAGAATGTTATACAGTTGTCAATGACTGAGTATGTGGTGGGATCAAGACTTGAGGAGGATGATCAGAGTGAGGAAGTGGAGGAGGACTTGGTGGACGATGAGGTGACTGACCCCACCTGGGAAGGTGTAGAGCCGAGCGATGTCAGCAGTCCTGAGGGTGAGCCATCTGCAGCACCGCAACAGGCTGGAAGAGGCAGTGGTGTGGCTACAGAAAGAAGGCGGACCGCACCAAACCGGCCCGCAAATGTTCCACGGAGCACCCCCTTGCGTAAATCTACCTTGCCAAGGGGTAGGTGTTCTGCGGTATGGCGTTTTTTTAAGGAAAGTGCGGACGACAAAAGAATTGTAGTTTGCAACCTGTGCCACACCAGAATGAGCCGAGGCATGAACACTAGAAACCTCACCACCACCAGCATGATCCGACACATGGCATCCAAGCACCGTAGTAAGTGGGAGGAACGCCTGGATCGCCCATCTGTGTCTGCAGGCCACACCACTGCCTCCTCTTCCCCTGTTTTCGGTGCCGGCCAATCGCCTGTCGAAGGCGCAGGCCCGCATACCTCCCGCCCTGCACCTGTAGCATCTGAAGCACCATCAGCGACCACATCCACTTCCCTGTCCCAGCACAGCGTCCAAATGTCGTTACCCCAGGCATTTGAGCGCAAGAGAAAGTACCCAGCCACCCACCCACAGGCCATAGCACTAACCTCACACCTTTCCAAATTACTGGCCATCGAAATGCTGCCATTTAGGCTTGTGGACACTGAGTCCTTCCGCAGCCTGATGGCAGCAGCTGTCCCTCGGTACGCGGTCCCCAGCCGCCACTACTTTTCCCGGTGTGCCATCCCCGCATTACACCACCATGTGTCCCGTAACATCACCCGTGCCCTGACCAACGCAGTTACTGGGAAGGTCCACTTAACGACTGACACATGGACAAGTGCTTGTGGCCAGGGACGCTACATTTCCCTGACGGCACACTGGGTGAATGTCGTGGAGGCTGGGAGCGACTCGGACCCTGGGATGGCACGGGTGCTACCCACGCCGAGGATTGCGGGCCCTACCTCCATCAGGGTTTCCACCAGCACCTACGTTATTGGCTCCTCCTCCTCCGTTTCCACCTCCAAATTCTCTACACGCAGCGCCACTCCCCCATCAGCCAGTAGCTGGAAGCAGTGTAGCACTGCAGTGGGGAAGCGTCAACAGGCCGTGCTGAACCTGATCTGCCTTGGGGACAAACAGCACGCGGCCTCAGAGCTGTTGCAGGGGATTAGTCACCAGACCGAGCAGTGGCTCTCGCCACTCAACCTGCAACCAGGCATGGTTGTGTGTGATAATGGGCGTAACTTGGTGGCGGCTTTGGAGCTCGGCAAGCTCACACACGTACCATGCCTAGCGCATGTATTTAATTTAGTGGTGCAGCGATTTCTAAAAACCTACCCCAATGTGCATGATCTCTTGACCAAGGTGCGCCGCGTGTGTGCACATTTCCGTAAGTCATCAACAGCTTCAGCCGGCCTGTTGAAGCTGCAGCAGCGCTTACAATTGCCAGCTCACCGGCTGCTGTGTGACGTGAGCACGCGCTGGAACTCCACCTTCCACATGTTGGCCCGGCTTTGTGAGCAGCAGAGGGCAGTAGTGGAGTACCAGCTGTTACACGGTCGTCGCCTCTCCGTTCAACTTCCTGTAATCAGAAGTGAGGAGTGGGAATGGATGTCAGACCTCTGCGAGGTTTTACGCAATTTTGAGGAATCGACACAGATGGTGAGCGGCGATAACGCTATTATCAGTGTAACCATCCCACTTCTGTGTCTACTGAAACGCTCGCTGCTCACAATTAAAACCGACGCTTTGCATGTGGAAGAGGTGGAAATGGGGGAGGAAGAGCTTACACAAGGTGATAGCCAGAGCACCCTCACTTCGTCTTCTCAGCGACAATTGGAGGAGGCGGAGGAGGAGGAGGAGGAGGAAGACACGGTTGCCTCCGCTACAGAGGGTAGCCATGGAACTTTAGTTCCATCTCTTCAGCGTGGGTGGGCAGAAGAGGAGGAAGAGGATGAGGATATTGAGAGTCATCCTCCTGGTGAGGATAGCGAAATCTTGACTGTTGGTACTCTGGCACACATGGCTGACTTTATGTTAGGCTGCCTTTCCCGTGACCCACGCGTTGTACGCATTTTAGACAACACGGATTACTGGGTGTTCACCCTTCTGGACCCCCGCTACAAAGAGAATTTCTCATCTCTCATTCCTCCGGTGGAGAGGACAAGCAAAATGTTGCAATACCAGAAGGTTCTTGTCGAAAAATTGCTCCAAAATTTTCCATCTGACAACGCTGGCGGCAGAGTACGTGCTACCTTGGCCAACCGAGAAGGGGAGAAAAGGGGAGCACACAGCAGTTCCGAGAAAGGCAGGGCAACACTCTCCAAGGCGTGGGACACCTTCATGACACCCCGCCAGCACCCTCACCCTGATGCGCAGCCTAGTGTCACAAGGAGGGAAAAGTTTTGGAAGATGGTGAAGGAGTACGTAGCAGACCGTGTCAGCGTCCTCAATGATCCCTCTGTGCCTTACAACTACTGGGTGTCCAAGCTGGACACGTGGTATGAACTGGCACTCTACGCCTTGGAGGTGCTGGCCTGCCCTGCCGCCAGCGTTCTGTCTGAGCGGGTATTTAGTGCTGCTGGTGGCATCATAACAGATAAGCGTATCCGCCTTTCCACCGACAATGCTGATAGGTTGACACTTATAAAAATGAACAAGGCCTGGATTTCCCCTGACTTCTCCACTCCACTGGAGGAAAGCCCCGGGGGAACATAAACTCACTTTATATATGTTATTTACAATGATGTGAATACTCTGTATTCCCATTCACCCCTTCCACCCAAAAAACGGGTATATGGTTGACTCTTAATCTTCTCATCCTCCTCCTCCTCTTCCATATGCCCTGTGCTATAATTTTTATATAGGGCCAGCTCACCAGCGGGCCCTGTGATATAATTTTTATATAGGGCCAGCTCACCAGCGGGCCCTGTTTGCCAATTTTTATATAGGTCAGCTCACCAGCGGGCCTTCTCATATAATGTTTTATTGGGTCAGCTCTCTAGCGGGCCCTCTCATATAATGTTTTATAGCGTCAGCTCACTAGCGGGCCTTCGCATATAATGTTTAGGATGGTCAGCTCTGCAGCAGACCCTCACCCATAATGTTTTAGATGGTCAGCTCAGCGCACGTTTCCCTCTTAATCATGGCCTCAGTTCAATAAAATCAAGGAAATTTTTGGGAGAATTTGCCTCTGTGCACGTTTCCCTCTTAATCATGGCCTCAGTTCTGAAAATCAAGGAAATTTTTGGGAGAATTTGCCTCTGCGCACGTTTCCCTCTTAATCATGGCCTCACTTCCGAAAATCAAGGAAATTTTTGGGAGAATTTGCAGATGATATACAAGTAAATATACAGCAAATATTGTTTGGTAACAATTTTTCGCCTAAAGTCGTTTTTATTTTCCTTTTTGTGTGTTTTATGGTCAGTCTGTAAAAATGGCGTACTACGGGCGAAAGATCGTTCCCAGCAGCGATGTTGGAGTCCAAGGTGCATCCAGACATCCTCCCTATGCTGTCCCTGAACCATTTCTGTAGTGTTTCCATCTTTTTCTGCCCTTTTCCTATGGACCAGGCACCCTCCCCTCATCAGAGCAGGGGGTGCCTGGTGTAATGCTCGAGTCCTCCCATTGACTTCAATGGGGCTCGGGTGCTCGGCCGAGCACTCGAGCCTCAGGGGGTGCTCGGTCAGAGCACCCGAACACCCGAGCATTGGGGTGCTCGCTCATCACTAGTTACAACCTAAAACAAAAAATTTGCGGAGGTCTAAACCGGACTCTTACCGCTCTTCCTCTTCGGAGGAATCTTCTGATAAAAATTGGGCACCATCTCCTGAGGAGGAGTCTGAATCAGATGAGCCTAGACATAAGAAAAATAAATCTAACTTTATAGAACATAACGATACCCCTTCTACTTCCTCTTCTGCTACATTAGTGGATGCTAGTGGGGATCCTTTATTTGACCCAGAGGGGATAAAACACCCCAGATCCTCAGATTGGACTCCTAGACCTCATGTGGCAAAATATTTGGAGGCTTGGGTACGAAAACCCATTAGTAGAGCCACTAGGTCCAAATTGCGAGCAAAATGTCCTCGCCCAGTTATTCCATACAAGGTTTGTGAGACACCAGAACTGGATCCAAAAATGGTCCAATTTATTTCAAAATCTGGAAAAGACCCCAGAAAAGGTGTTGACCATGCATTGAAGTCATGTCAGGATAAGCTTCTTGACATGTTAGGACCCCTTACCAAAATATTTGAATTGACAGAAGAGGCTTTACTATCAAAATCTAATATTGACACCCACGTCCTACGAGGGTGGATACAAAGAGCTATTTGTATGCTGGGCAATGCTAACTCGGCCATTGCTTCAGAAAGAAGGAGAGCTCTATTGCTCAGAATAGATCCAAAACTCGCTGAAATGGCGAATTCCGAGCCAGGTCCTTCAGCTCACGGTCAATTATTTGGGGACACGTTTATAAAGGATTTGGGGAAATTTGTGTCCTCTTTCACGGCCCTAGATAAGGCTCAGACCTCACTACGTAAAGTTTTCCGCCCTAAAATTTTTGACAGGGCCGGGAGAGGCAGGGGCCGCTCTCCTGGCCGGGCCCGCCAACGCCAAAATCAATTTCAGGCCCCAAGTTTCCCTTCCTATCGGGGTCAACCCCTACAAGACCAAAGGAATCAAAATCCTTTCTTCCCAACCCGTGGCAGACCTTGGAGAACTAGACCTGGCAGAGGACAATACAAAAGCCGTCCCTACTCTGGTAAGTATGTTCTCTCACACCCTTTCTTCCCCAACACGGGTGGGAGGCAGGTTGATTCATTTTTTCCACCATTGGTGTGGACTGACCACGGACCCTTGGATTCTTCAAACAGTCCAAGGATTCCAAATAGAATCTTATTCTTCCCCTTATCAACAACACATTCCCCCTCCACTCCGGTTTTCTCGGATGGACGAAATATTGGTCGACGCGGAAATCTCCACTCTAAAGAGGAAAGGAGCCATTATTCAAGCAAACGGAGATCCAAACGGTTTTGTAAGCAATATTTTTCTGGTCCAAAAGAAGGACTTCGGTCTCAGACCGGTAATAAATCTCCGCACTCTAAACGGATGTGTTCTATATCGTCACTTCAAGATGGAGGGCATCCATCTATTGAGAGATCTCCTTCTTCCGGCAGATTGGATGGTCAAAATAGACCTCCAAGATGCTTATCTAACAGTTCCAATGGCTCCCTCATCGCAAAAGTTCCTGCGTTTCCTTTGGCGAGGCAAGACTTGGCAATTCACCTGCCTTCCTTTTGGCTTGTCCTCTGCTCCCTGGTGCTTCACGAAGCTCCTGAAGCCCGTAATCGCTTTTCTTCGCAGTCGAGGTATTCGTCTGATTATCTATCTAGACGACATGCTGTTCATGTCACAAGATCCAACAGTCTTGATCGATCATGCCGCTTGCGCGATTCGACTTCTGTCCAATCTGGGTTTCTTGATCAATTGGGAGAAATCCCATTTGATTCCAACTCAAGAATTGGAATTCCTGGGTTTCATGGTGAATTCCAGGGACGCCTCACTAAGCCTTCCACGGACCAAGATCCGATCGATACGCAGGGAAATTCGTTATGTCCTCAGACAGAATCGAATATCTCTGCGCCTCCTCGCCAGGATTCTGGGTCTTCTAGCCGCTTCCATCCAGGCGATTTTTCCCGGCCCTCTTCATTATCGGGCCCTGCAACGCTTAAAGGCACGTCATTTACGCAACGGTTTAGGTTACGCGGATCGAGTCGCTCTTTCTTCCGACGCTCGCGAAGAGCTCGTTTGGTGGCTCAAACATTTAGACGCCTGGAATGGCAGAGCCATTTTTGGCGTCTTGCCAGATTTGGTGATCGAATCCGACGCCAGTCTCTTAGGTTGGGGCGCTCGGTTAGGCGATCTTTCCACGGGCGGAAAATGGTCGTCGGAGGAAGCTTCTCTCCACATAAATTGCCTCGAACTATTAGCAGGTTCGTTTGCCCTGAAGAGCTTAACCAAAGACAAAGTTCACTGTTGTATTCTGCTGAAGATGGACAACGTCTCGGCAGTACGGTATATCAATCGTTTAGGAGGCACGAAGTCCAAACCATTGGCAGAATTGGCCAAGGATTTTTGGCATTTTTGCCTAGATCGGAATATTACAGTAATAGCGGAGCACTTACCTGGTCTTTCCAATGCGGTGGCGGACTGGAATTCTCGTTACCTGACCGATTTCAGCGACTGGACTCTGCATTCCAGTGTTTTCCAAGCCCTGGATCACATTTGTGGTCCATTTCACATCGACCTTTTTGCCTCTCGACTCAATTGTCGAATTCCTCAGTTTTTCAGTTGGCGCCCGGATCCGGATGCCCTAGCGACAGACGCCTTTTTACAGTCATTGCTGCCAGGGACGAATTATGCTTTCCCGCCGTTTGCCATGATTTCTCGAACTCTGTTGACGATTCGGAGACAGGCGGCAACGGTGGTGGTAGTGACCCCCTTATGGCCGATGCAACCATGGTTTCCACCGCTTTTGGAGTTGTCGGCGGACTTTCCTCGCCTTCTTCCAATTTTTCCAAACCTTCTTTTAGATCCGAACAGCGCTCCTCACGAAATGATAATTTCCAGGGAACTTCAGCTTTTAGCGTGGTTCCTATCGGGGATTCCTCAAGTGGTGAGGGATTTTCAATCTCGACTCAAACTTTATTGGCCGAATCATGGGCCCCGGGTACCAGAGCCATGTATGGATCAGCATGGTCCGCCTGGAGTCGTTGGTGCGTGGAACGGAATCTGGATCCCGTATCAACTTCTCCAGTAAATGTGGTGAATTTTTTATCTCACCTGTTCGACTCTGGTAAGGCATACCGCACTATTAATTCTTATCGCTCGGCTATTTCTGCAGGTCACGTTCCAGTTCAGGGTATCCCTGTAGGTCAATTGTCGGTCGTTTGTCGTCTCATGAGAGGGATTCGTTTCTCTAGACCCCCTCAATCACGTTATCATTCTTTATGGAACGTCAACGATGTTCTGCAGTTATTGGAAGCTTGGCCTCCCAATCACGATCTATCGTTAAAACAACTTTCAGCCAAGCTTACTATGTTATTGTGTTTAATTTCATTCAAGCGTGTGTCTGATGTCAGAGCTTTAGATTTTCATTCTAGATCATTTACACCGCTTGGGGTGCAATTCCGTGTTTCCCGCCGCACTAAGACAGCGGTTCGAGTGGTTTCCTATCCGGCTTTTCCTTCTCAACCGCAATTATGTGTCGTTCTCTGCCTAAAAGAATACGAACTCCATACGGCTTCTTTCCGTTCCCCTACACAGTCTCAATTACTCCTTTCTTTTAGACATCCTCATCTTCCAGTGTCATCTGCCACTCTGGCCCGCTGGATACGATGGGTGATGCAGCTAGCGGGGGTCGATATATCTCTATTTGGGGCACATTCCACCAGGGGTGCTATGGCATCTAAAACTATTTCACTTGGTGGACGATTAGAGGATATCCTTAGGGCCGCTGATTGGTCCAGAGAATCCACCTTTAGAGAATTTTACTTTAAGCCTATTGAGCATGATACTCATTCAGTTGTTACTTCTATTTGATGTAATTATTATTTTAAGCTTTAAACTTGCATAATATGAGCCTCCGTTCTGCCATAAAATTTGTGGATTTTCCTCACAAAGTGTGATGGAAAGTCAGAATTTTATTAAGACACGGAGGCGAATATTATCCCTCCCTACAGTGTTCCCCCCTTACACTCTTTTATTCTCCTTCCAGGTTAAAAGCTGAGGTCCTTGATTATCTTTACGAAGTTCAAGATTCGGTTCTGACATGATATTCTTCAATGACATCCTGTTGTGATTTCTACAATTTGAATTTCCAGTTTCGTGGTTCAATTAAGTTTTCAAGAAAATCGTCAGCTAGCAAGAAAGAGGGACTTCAGGAAGTGTACAACCTAGTTATAATGTGGGATTCTATCCTATTGGTGGGGAGGTTGCTATGGGTTACAGCAAGTTTTTCTGTTTCTGTATCTTGAATAAACTATCCCTTTGCTGCTAGAGGAAGCAGTTAAGAGAGTTAATGCATAATATTCGCCTCCGTGTCTTAATAAAATTCTGACTTTCCATCACACTTTGTTAGGAAAATCCACGAATTATATAGATACACCGGACTGCTATACGATGGACTCCTACCTAGGTAAGTCCTTCTGTTACACACAGTAATTATATAGATACACCTGACTGCTGTACGGTGGACTCCTACCTAGGTAAGTACTTCTGTTACACACAGTAATTATATAGATACACCTGACTGCTGTATGATGGACTCCTACCTAGGTAAGTCCTTCTGTTACACACAGTAATTATATAGATACACCTGACTGCCGTACGATGGACTCCTACCTAGGTAAGTCCTTCTGTTACACACAGTAATTATATAGATACACCTGACTGTTGTATGATGGACTCCTACTTAGGTAAGTGCTTCTGTTACACACAGTAATTATATAGATACACCTGACTTCTGTACGATGGACTCCTACCTAGGTAAGTACTTATGTTACACACGGTAATTATATAGATACACATGACTGCTGTATAATGAACTCCTACCTAGGTAAGGGCTTCTGTTACACACAGTAATTATATAGATATACACCTGACTGCTGTATGATGTACTCCTACCTAGGTAAGTGCTTCTGTTACACACTGTAATTATATAGATACACCTGACTGCTGTATGATGGACTCCTACCTAGGTAAGTCCTTCTGTTACACACAGTAATTATATAGATACACCTGACTGCTGTATGATGGACTCCTACCTAGGTAAGTGCTTCTGTTACACACAGTAATTATATAGATACACCTGACTGCTGTATGATGGACTCCTACCTAGGTAAGTGCTTCGGTTACACACAGTAATTATATAGATACACCTGACTGCTGTATGATGGACTCCTACCTAGGTAAGTCCTTCTGTTACACACAGTAATTATATAGATACACCTGACTGCTGTATGATGGACTCCTACCTAGGTAAGTGCTTCTGTTACACACTGTAATTATATAGATACACCTGACTGCTGTATGATGGACTCCTACCTAGGTAAGTCCTTCTGTTACACACAGTAATTATATAGATACACCTGACTGCTGTATGATGGACTCCTACCTAGGTAAGTGCTTCTGTTACACACAGTAATTATATAGATACACCTGACTGCTGTATGATGGACTCCTACCTAGGTAAGTGCTTCTGTTACACACAGTAATTATATAGATACACCTGACTGCTGTATGATGGACTCCTACCTAGGTAAGTGCTTCGGTTACACACAGAAATTATATAGATATACACCTGACTGCTGGATGATGTACTCCTACCTAGGTAAGTGCTTCTGTTACACACAGTAATTATATAGATACACCTGGCTGCTGTATGATGGACTCCTACCTAGGTAAGTCCTTCTGTTACACACAGTAATTATATAGATACACCTGACTGCTGTATGATGGACTCGTACCTAGGTAAGTGCTTCTGTTACACACAGTAATTATATAGATACACCTGACTGCTGTATGATGGACTCCTACCTAGGTAAGTGCTTCTGTTACACACAGTAATTATATAGATACACCTGACTGCTGTATGATGGACTCCTACCTAGGTAAGTGCTTCGGTTACACACAGAAATTATATAGATACACCTGACTGCTGTGTAATGGACTCCTACCTAGGTAAGTACTTCTGTTACACACAGTAACGATATAGATACACCTGACTGCTGTATGATGGATTCCTACCTAGTAGTGTTGAGCGAGCATGCTCGGCCGATGCTTGGATCGGCTCGAGCATCGCTCTGCTCGGCACATGGCGGTACTCGTACGAGTACCGCATGTGCTCGCCCGCCATGTTCGGGTCTCCTCCCCGCACGTTTTGCGGCTGCTGCGCAGCCAATAAACGTGCAGGGAGGCTCTGACATCAGTGTAATGCCAGCAGCCATGTTGGCTGCTGGCATTACACTGATTGGCTGGCCAGAACCCGTGGTCGGGTGCTGTATAGCACCTGACCAGCGAGTTCGGCTCAGTCTTAGCCAGGGAGAGATGAGGATAGGAAGGGAAAGTCAGTGTAGGGAGAAAAAAAGCAAAATTGTGAAAAAAAAAGAACCAAAAGTCCTTTTTAGGACTACTGTATGTGGGGGCAGCAGGTTATTTTGTGTGGGGGGAAAAAAACAAAAAAAAAAAATTTCATATATTCTGTTTAGTGTGCAAAGTTGCAGATTAGAGCACATTCTGTTTAGTGTGCAAAGTTGCAGATTAGAGCACATTCTGTTTAGTGTACAAAGTTGCAGATTAGAGCACATTCTGTTTAGTGTGCAAAGTTGCAGATTAGAGCACATTCTGTTAAGTCTTCAAACTAAAATATCAAAGTCACATATTCCATTCAGTGTGCGTCGCCGCAGTTTAGCAGCACATTCTGTGTACTGTGCAGAGTTGCAGAATAGGAAGAAATACTGTTAAGTCTTCAAACTAAAATATCAAAGTCACATATTCCATTCAGTGTGCTTCGCCGCAGTTTAGCAGCACATTCTGTGTACTGTGCAGAGTTGCAGAATAGGAAGAAATACTGTTAAGTCTTCAAACTAAAATATCAAAGTCACATATTCCATTCAGTGTGCTTCACCGCAGTTTAGCAGCACATTCTGTGTACTGTGCAGAGTTGCAGAATAGGAAGAAATACTGTTAAGTCTTCAAACTAAAATATCAAAGTCACATATTCCATTCAGTGTGCTTCGCCGCAGTTTAGCAGCACATTCTGTGTACTGTGCAGAGTTGCAGAATAGGAAGAAATACTGTTAAGTCTTCAAACTAAAATATCAAAGTCACATATTCCATTCAGTGTGCTTCGCCGCAGTTTAGCAGCCTATTCTGTGTACTCTGCACAGTTGCAGAATAGGAAGAAATACTGTTAAGTCTTCAAAGTAAAATATCAAAGTCACATATTCCATTCAGTGTGCTTCGCCGCAGTTTAGCAGCCTATTCTGTGTACTCTGCACAGTTGCAGAATAGGAAGAAATACTGTTAAGTCTTCAAACTAAAATATCAAAGTCACATATTCCATTCAGTGTGAGTCACCGCAGTTTAGCAGCCTATTCTGTGTACTCTGCACAGTTGCAGAATAGGAAGAAATACTGTTAAGTCTTCAAACTAAAATATCAAAGTCACATATTCCATTCAGTGTGCGTCACCGCAGTTTAGCAGCCTATTGTGTGTACTCTGCACAGTTGCAGAATAGGAAGAAATACTGTTAAGTCTTCAAAGTAAAATATCAAAGTCACATATTCCATTCAGTGTGCTTCACCGCAGTTTAGCAGCCTATTATGTGTACTCTGCACAGTTGCAGAATAGGAAGAAATACTGTTAAGTCTTCAAAGTAAAATATCAAAGTCACATATTCCATTCAGTGTGCTTCGCCGCAGTTTAGCAGCCTATTCTGTGTACTCTGCACAGTTGCAGAATAGGAAGAAATACTGTTAAGTCTTCAAACTAAAATATCAAAGTCACATATTCCATTCAGTGTGCGTCACCGCAGTTTAGCAGCCTATTCTGTGTACTCTGCGCAGTTGCAGAATAGGAAGAAATACTGTTAAGTCTTCAAAGTAAAATATCAAAGTCACATATTCCATTCAGTGTGCTTTGCCGCAGTTTAGCAGCCTATTCTGTGTACTCTGCACAGTTGCAGAATATGAAGAAATACTGTTAAGTCTTCAAACTAAAATATCAAAGTCACATATTCCATTCAGTGTGCGTCACCGCAGTTTAGCAGCCTATTCTGTGTACTCTGCACAGTTGCAGAATAGGAAGAAATACTGTTAAGTCTTCAAACTAAAATATCAAAGTCACATATTCCATTCAGTGTGCTTCACCGCAGTTTAGCAGCCTATTCTGTGTACTCTGCACAGTTGCAGAATAGGAAGAAATACTGTTAAGTCTTCAAAGTAAAATATCAAAGTCACATATTCCATTCAGTATGCTTCGCCGCAGTTTAGCAGCCTATTCTGTGTACTCTGCACAGTTGCAGAATAGGAAGAAATACTGTTAAGTCTTCAAAGTAAAATATCAAAGTCACATATTCCATTCAGTGTGCTTCGCCGCAGTTTAGCAGCCTATTCTGTGTACTCTGCACAGTTGCAGAATAGGAAGAAATACTGTTAAGTCTTCAAACTAAAATATCAAAGTCACATATTCCATTCAGTGTGCGTCACCACAGTTTAGCAGCCTATTCTGTGTACTCTGCACAGTTGCAGAATAGGAAGAAATACTGTTAAGTCTTCAAAGTAAAATATCAAAGTCACATATTCCATTCAGTGTGCTTCGCCGCAGTTTAGCAGCCTATTCTGTGTACTCTGCACAGTTGCAGAATAGGAAGAAATACTGTTAAGTCTTCAAACTAAAATATCAAAGTCACATATTCCGTGTAAGATGAAGAAGGCGGGTAAAAAGGGACGGGGAAGTGGACGTGATCCTGATAGTTCAGGGCGCGGGTCAGGACGCGGAGAAACTGTGCCTGGTGCCAGAGCACAAGAAAGAAAGACATCCACCATACCTAGCTTCATGTCTCATTTTACAGGGCGTCGCTGGACATCACTCTCGAGGTCCGACCACTGCGAACAGGTGGTCGGTTGGATGTCAGCTGATACTGCTTCCAGTCGGTTAAGCACCACCCTGTCTTCCACCAAGTCCACTCTCAGTAGCCAAGAGTCTGGTCAACATAATCCTCACTCTGATCATCCTTCCTCCCACCATACACGGTCTGGTCAAAGAAGTGATCCCACACTGGGATATAGTGAGGAGCTCGTCTCATCACCAATCCTTCATTTGACCCTCTCTCCAAGCACGCTTGCAGAGGAACATGACATCTTGTGCCCTGATTCACAACCTCTAGAGGGTACCCAATTACAAGAAGATGACAGATGTGAACGGCATTTAAGGTCAAAGGAAGTAGTGGATGATGATGATGATGATGAGACACAGTTGCCATTAAATCAACCACTATTACTGTCTCAAGACCTTGTTGAGGAGAATGTTATACAGTTGTCAATGACTGAGTATGTGGTGGGATCAAGACATGAGGAGGATGATCAGAGTGAGGAAGTGGAGGAGGACTTGGTGGACGATGAGGTGACTGACCCCACCTGGGAAGGTGTAGAGCCGAGCGATGACAGCAGTCCTGAGGGTGAGCCATCTGCAGCACCGCAACAGGCTGGAAGAGGCAGTGGTGTGGCTACAGAAAGAAGGCGGACCGCACCAAACCGGCCCGCAAATGTTCCACGGAGCACCTCCTTGCGTAAATCTCCCTTGCCAAGGGGTAGGTGTTCCGCGGTATGGCGTTTTTTTAAGGAAAGTGCGGACGACAAAAGAATTGTAGTTTGCAACCTGTGCCACACCAGAATGAGCCGAGGCATGAACACTAGAAACCTCACCACCACCAGCATGATCCGACACATGGCATCCAAGCACCGTAATAAGTGGGAGGAACGCCTGGATCGCCCATCTGTGTCTGCAGGCCACACCACTGCCTCCTCTTCCCCTGTTTTCGGTGCCGGCCAATCGCCTGTCGAAGGCGCAGGCCCGCATACCTCCCGCCCTGCACCTGTACCATCTGAAGCACCATCAGCGACCACATCCACTTCCCTGTCCCAGCACAGCGTCCAAATGTCGTTACCCCAGGCATTTGAGCGCAAGCGAAAATACCCAGCCACCCACCCACAGGCCATAGCACTAACCTCACACCTTTCCAAATTACTGGCCATCGAAATGCTGCCATTTAGGCTTGTGGACACTGAGTCCTTCTGCAGCCTGATGGCAGCAGCTGTCCCTCGGTACGCGGTCCCCAGCCGCCACTACTTTTCCCGGTGTGCCATCCCCGCATTACACCACCATGTGTCCCGTAACATCACCCGTGCCCTGACCAACGCAGTTACTGGGAAGGTCCACTTAACGACTGACACATGGACAAGTGCTTGTGGCCAGGGACGCTACATTTCCCTGACGGCACACTGGGTGAATGTCGTGGAGGCTGGGAGCGACTCGGACCCTGGGATGGCACGGGTGCTACCCACGCCGAGGATTGCGGGCCCTACCTCCATCAGGGTTTCCGCCAGCACCTACGTTATTGGCTCCTCCTCCTCCGTTTCCACCTCCAAATTCTCTAC
This sequence comes from Rhinophrynus dorsalis, assembly GCA_037306005.1. Classification (NCBI taxonomy): domain Eukaryota; kingdom Metazoa; phylum Chordata; class Amphibia; order Anura; family Rhinophrynidae; genus Rhinophrynus; species Rhinophrynus dorsalis. The sequence continues at coordinate 249,489,041 of CM074725.1, forward strand.
ACGCAGCGCCACTCCCCCATCAGCCAGTAGCTGGAAGCAGTGTAGCACTGCAGTGGGGAAGCGTCAACAGGCCGTGCTGAACCTGATCTGCCTTGGGGACAAACAGCACGCGGCCTCAGAGCTGTTGCAGGGGATTAGTCACCAGACCGAGCAGTGGCTCTCGCCACTCAACCTGCAACCAGGCATGGTTGTGTGTGATAATGGGCGTAACTTGGTGGCGGCTTTGGAGCTCGGCAAGCTCACACACGTACCATGCCTAGCGCATGTATTTAATTTAGTGGTTCAGCGATTTCTAAAAACCTACCCCAATGTGCATGATCTCTTGACCAAGGTGCGCCGTGTGTGTGCACATTTCCGTAAGTCATCTACAGCTTCAGCCGGCCTGTTGAAGCTGCAGCAGCGCTTACAATTGCCAGCTCACCGGCTGCTGTGTGACGTGAGCACGCACTGGAACTCCACCTTCCACATGTTGGCCCGGCTTTGTGAGCAGCAGAGGGCAGTAGTGGAGTACCAGCTGTTACACGGTCATCGCCTCTCCGTTCAACTTCCTGTAATCAGAAGTGAGGAGTGGGAATGGATGTCAGACCTCTGTGAGGTTTTACGCAATTTTGAGGAATCGACACAGATGGTGAGCGGCGATAACGCTATTATCAGTGTAACCATCCCACTTCTGTGTCTACTGAAACGCTCGCTGCTCACAATTAAAACTGACGCTTTGCATGTGGAAGAGGTGGAAATGCGGGAGGAAGAGCTTACACAAGGTGATAGCCAGAGCGCCCTCACTTCGTCTTCTCAGCGACAATTGGAGGAGGCGGAGGAGGAGGAAGACACGGTTGCCTCCGCTACAGAGGGTAGCCATGGAACTTTAGTTCCATCTCTTCAGCGTGGGTGGGCAGAAGAGGAGGAAGAGGATGAGGAGATTGAGAGTCATCCTCCTGGTGAGGACAGCGAAATCTTGACTGTTGGTACTCTGGCACACATGGCTGACTTTATGTTAGGCTGCCTTTCCCGTGACCCACGCGTTATACGCATTTTAGACAACACGGATTACTGGGTGTTCACCCTTCTGGACCCCCGCTACAAAGAGAATTTCTCATCTCTCATTCCTCCGGTGGAGAGGACAAGCAAAATGGTGCAATACCAGAAGGTTCTTGTTGAAAAATTGCTCCAAAATTTTCCATCTGACAACGCTGGCGGCAGAGTACGTGCTACCTTGGCCAACCGAGAAGGGGAGAAAAGGGGAGCACACAGCAGTTCCGACAAAGGCAGGGCAACACTCTCCAAGGCGTGGGACACCTTCATGACACCCCGCCAGCACCCTCACCCTGATGCGCAGCCTAGTGTCACAAGGAGGGAAAAGTTTTGGAAGATGGTGAAGGAGTATGTAGCAGACCGTGTCAGCGTCCTCAATGATCCCTCTGTGCCTTACAACTACTGGGTGTCCAAGCTGGACACGTGGTATGAACTGGCACTCTACGCCTTGGAGGTGCTGGCCTGCCCTGCCGCCAGCGTTCTGTCTGAGCGGGTATTTAGTGCTGCTGGTGGCATCATAACAGATAAGCGTATCCGCCTTTCCACCGACAATGCTGATAGGTTGACACTTATAAAAATGAACAAGGCCTGGATTTCCCCTGACTTCTCCACTCCACTGGAGGAAAGCCCTGGGGGAACATAAACTCACTTTATATATGTTATTTACAATGATGGGAATACTCTGTATTCCCATTCACCCCTTCCACCCAAAAAACGGGTATATGGTTGACTCTTAATCTTCTCATCCTCCTCCTCCTCTTCCATATGCCCTGTGATATAATTTTTATATAGGGCCAGCTCACCAGCGGGCCCTGTGATATAATTTTTATATAGGGCCAGCTCACCAGCGGGCCCTGTTTGACAATTTTTATATAGGTCAGCTCACCAGCGGGCCTACTCATATAATGTTTTATTGGGTCAGCTCTCTAGCGGGCCCTCTCATATAATGTTTTATAGCGTCAGCTCACTAGCGGGCCTTCGCATATAATGTTTAGGATGGTCAGCTCCGCAGCAGACCCTCACCCATAATGTTTTAGATGGTCGGCTCAGCGCACGTTTCCCTCTTAATCATGGCCCCAGTTCAGAAAAATCAAGGACATTTTTGGGAGAATTTGCCTTTGCGCACGTTTCCCTCTTAATCATGGCCTCAGTTCAATAAAATCAAGGAAATTTTTGGGAGAATTTGCCTCTGCGCACGTTTCCCTCTTAATCATGGCCTCAGTTCAGAAAAATCGAGGAAATTTTTGGGAGAATTTGCAGATGATATACAAGTAAATATACAGCAAATATTGTTTGGTAACAATTTTTCGCCTAAAGTCGTTTTTATTTTCCTTTTTGTGTGTTTTACGGTCAGTCTGTAAAAATGGCGTACTACGGGCGAAAGATCGTTCCCAGCAGCAATGTTGGAGTCCAACATGCATCCAGACATCCTCCCTATGCTGTCCCTGAACCATTTCTGTGGTGTTTCCATCCTTTTCTGCCCTTTTCCTATGGACCAGGCACCCTCCCCTCATCAGAGCAGGGGGTGCCTGGTGTAATGCTCGAGTCCTCCCATTGACTTCAATGGGGCTCGGGTGCTCGGCCGAGCACTCGAGCCTCAGGGGGTGCTCGGTCAGAGCACCCGAACACCCGAGCATTGGGGTGCTCGCTCATCACTACTACCTAGGTAAGTGCTTCTGTTACACACAGAAATTGTATAGATACACCTGACTGCTGAATGAAAAGGTATCTACTTAGGTAAGTCCTTTTGTTAAACAAATTGAATGACTTATGCTAAGGGAATAGTTCCTCTCTGAAATCACATTTTTAGTGGGCATACATTGTGGACAGGACGATATGCCCAGATTTAGGAAATCCATCTTTAATACACCTCATCAAAGACCTCAGTTTGCCCCCTTGGAATTTAGATATATCTCCAAAGCTTTGGAAAGAAATGTGTTAGAGATACTGTTAGCATACATGGAGTCAATGAAAAGCTGTGGCTTTTTAGCAATAATGTAAAGTGGGTGCTGAAGGAATGAGCCCTCAATGGTTAAAGGAATAGTAATGTCTATAACAAAATTGTCCTCTGAGTCTTCTACAATGGTATTATAACAAGCCGCTCTAGGCTTAATAGCTTACTGTTCAGTAGTTCAAAAGATATTGAAGCTTAAACGATACCCCTCCCGCCTCTTTTGGCCAAGTCACGCTGCCTCCTTGTCTGGTCCTGATGGAGAGAGGCGAGGGACAATCTTCAGTATGCAAAGGAACATCCTGCCCTCCTTCATCAAGGGGGCAGGTTTACCTTATACTTACCGACTGAAGATTGTCCTTCTCTGCATCTGTCCAGTCCCATGAATGGATTGCAGATTCAGTGGGAGGCAGCCAGAAGAGGAGGGGGGATGTCATTTACGCTTCAATATCTTTTGAACTACTGACAGTTAGATATTAAACTTAGCGCTGCATGTTATAATACCAGAGGCGTAACTAGAAGCCACGGGGCCCTGGCGCAAGAATTGCCATGGCTCCCCGACCACATTGGACACCTCCACATTGCCCCCCATCTCCACATTGCCCCTCAGTCTCCACATCGCCCCTTCCCCACATTACCTCTTTCACATTGCCCCCATCTCCACATTGCCCCTTTCACATTGCCCCCATCTCCACATTGCCCCTTCCACAATGCCCCTCAGTCTCCACATCGCGCCTTCCACAATGCCCCTCTTCACAATGCCCCCATCTCCACAATGCTCCTTCCACATTGCCCCTAAATCTCCTACCTCCCTGGTGGTCCAGTGGCAGAGAACAGGTCTGTGCCTCTTTCTGCACAGACCTCTTCTCCCGCGCGGTCCTCTTCCGTAATGTAGAGTGCTGGGAGATGATGTCATCTCCCAGCGCTCTGCATTACGAAAGTGCCGATTTGCCGGAGGGAATACTGATCTCCCTCTGGCAGACCGGCTCTCTCATAATGCAGAGCCCCAGCGCTGTGTATTACTTAATTGTGGGCATCATTCGAGGGGGTCACAGGGGGAGGAAGGGCCCCTGGAGTGACGGGCCTGGTCACAGGTGCGACCCCTATAGTTACGCCACTGTATAATACCATTGTAGAAGACTTGGAGTGCAACTTTATTATCGACATTACTATCCCTGTAAGGAGAAGCTCTGATTTACGTTATGTAGTTGGTGACCCTCTGGATCTTCCTCTCCTTGATGATCCGGAGCACACAGTCACCCTATAAAGTTAATTTAATCCAAACTCCTGACTGAGGGAAGCTATTATAATCTACAATACTAGTTTTTATCAGGAGGGAAATGAGAATTTGTGTGATACTTACCAATGAATTGTTTTCCCTGGAGTTCATGGGGCTCACAGAGACCATGGGAACTATTGAGTTAAGCACTCCTTTTAGTAAGTAGGAAACTTCAAAATGATTTCTGGAGGGCTTCACTTCTCTCTCAAGTCCCTTAATTGAGAGTTAGCTCTGCCCCATATTAGTGTTCATCTAGCAATGCCAAGCCCAGTCCATAGGATCAATAATATATAATAATGAAGCTAAATGAAACTGACAACATTTCCAGAAAATCTAGACTCCGGACACCCCTGCCTGAAACCACATCCAGTTGTTTTCTCAGGGAGAGCTGCCTTATGTATCCAATGGTCTCCAGATAACAGAATTCATCATAAAGTGCCATAAAGTTATCTTCATGGGGGGCACAGGGACCATGGTGACATCCCAATGCTATATCCCAAGCTATAATATGGGTGTGAGAGAACTAATACCACAATGTAGAGGTCAAACACCAAACAAGGTTAATTAGAAAAATGCATACCTATCCGTGTTAAGTGACGGAATGTTACTTGACATTATGTTACTATGTTACTATATCTCAGCATAAGAGTCCAGTAAACTAGTGTCAGCCTTGCGGTTCACAATTTCACCACATTTATTTGTAACTTCCTGTCTTGCTTTGACCACTGCCCCGTACAATGATGTTTTGAATCATTGCAATCCACCTGGTCAGACTTGTGTACATTGTTGCCGCATACCATTTTTCAACTGTGAATGTCTTTCCCCGAGTCATAGAATTCTGGTTGGTTCATCATCTTAGATCCCACTACATTTTTTGTTGATAGGGATATTTGTTGCAAATTTTGGGAGACATGACGTGACCACTATCTCCATCTGCAAAATTCTGGTGTGGAATTGAGCATTTAATACTGCCTCCATGGTTGACACCATTATGCAGAACACTCTTATGCATTACTTCACTGATTACTGTTTTTCTGCATTGGATGGAATACCTCAGGCCAGATGTTTTGTACATTATTTTTTAATAGATATGCCTTCTGTTAACCATGTCAGATGTCATTTCCAGAAATACCAAGGACCAGGATGAAATGAGGTAGTATTATTCTTAATTTCACACTAGCCATGATCCATTAAAGCGGAACTACCACCCAACACAATCTTCCCCACCTGGCGACTAGCTGCTTAGTAGCGCTAGCCACCAGAATAATTACCTTATTTAATAGATTTCTGCTCTCTTCCCTGGCTGACAGGCAGGACGAAGCGCGGACATCTTGCCATTGTGACGTCCGCGCGCCTGCACTGTCAGTCCCTTTTGGAGCCGGCCAGCTCCTAGCAACGCCTACTAGACCTGGCTGGTACTGACAGCCCAGACGCGCGAACATCACAATGGCAAGATGTCTGCGCTCCGTCCTGCTGTCATCCATAGAAGAGAGCAGAAATCTATTAAATAAGGTAATTATTCTGGCACCTAGCGCTACTAAGCAGCTAGTCACCAGATGGGGACTTAGTGAAGCTAAAGATTGTGTCAGGTGGTAGTTCCACTTTAAAATATTTACTCAAACATCTGGATGTTGCTGAAAGAGATCCAACGACAGTGCCTTGAGAAGTTGGTGTGATGGATTTCACCCTTGTTTGCAATTTGCCCTTACAAACATTGCATTTATGTTTGTGCATACTAGTTTGGTTATTGTTAGTCCCAGAAGACTTGCTTACCTCACTGATTTTACATTTATGTTTTTTATTCTCTGACTTGAATATTATAAAGTGAAATTAATTTACAGATTTATCAGGATCCCAGAGTTTCATCGTATCAAGAGAGAAAAAATTGGAGCTGAGGTGACAAACCTCTTTCAGTCTGTGTCACGTCTGACCAACAATCATATTGGTGGTTTTCTTCCTTTGTTAGTGCTCATGAATGCATTGTGCAATTTTGCAGAAGTATACTTGCACTTTTAATGCATTCTCAACAAGCCACATTCTCTTCTGGTAAACTGAAAGCCAAGACATTTCAACACATCAATAATTTTGTCATTAGCGACAGCATATAACTGTTGCCTTCTATGGTCTTACCTTACCATTGTAAGCTATCAGATATGACTCCCATATCTTACTTTTGTATTGCAAATTACCCTTCAATAAGAACATTACCATTCAGTCATTTCTGGTTTTACTGGTCTATTAATGTGTCTGTTGTCAATAAATGCAGTTTTCCTATCATCTAGTGTAACATATCATATCTGTAGTGATATATTGGATGCAAATGTAGTCAAATTGATACCTACATTGGCTGACTAAGCAGATTTAGGATACAAGCTATCAAGACCTCTTAGGTCTCTTCCTCATAGATGTTATACAGATAGATATGAAAACATAAACTTAAATAAAAGTACACATTGCATTGTTTAGAATAGAAATCAGATAAGTTAACTCAGTCCAGACCCAAGTTCTTTGATCAGCCAATGGTAGAGGAGTGTGATGTAAATTTCAGTCTTCCTCTGAAGAGTCAAAGGTATTTAGAATCCCAGTGGGACTGTTGTAAAGGCTACTCCACAATGTGATAATGGGTCAGAAATTCTCTGTCCCTGTTCAGGCCATTGTTTAAAGCCTTAAACTGGAGCACTCATTTAACCTCCCATATTTTTCTATCCCTCTGAGTGCGAAACAGTCCCATCAGTACAACAGTTTAATGTCCCTGATACTGTGTCCATTTTGGCAAAAATGTTCTCCCACTGGTGTATCTGTCTTTTTGTTGTTAACACTGGATCTGTGGGAATTTGACCTTTTTTGTACTGGTTGTCCGGTTTCACCTACATAAAGTGCTGTTGGGCATTTTGGACACGTGATGAGGTATATTACACTGAATGATTTGCAGATGAAGGTACCATTGACCTAAGAGGCCTTGAAAGCTTGCATCCTAAATCTTCTTAGTTAGCCAATAAAGGCATGAACTTAGCAATATTTGCATCCTGTATCTCTACATTTAACACAGTACCATCACTCATCTGTAGTGATATTTAGCATAGAAAAATGAAAAACTTTTCAATAACATGTTCTACACTAATTACCTGGTACTTAAATATTTAGGGAAATTCATAGGGTTGTGTCATATACTCACGACCCATGAACCATTCTTGGGGTAGCCTTCCATTCATTGGAGCTCCCTTTGGATGAAACGAATCCATCTTCTCAAGCACTGGAGGGTCCAGATACACAGAGATAAGCAGAGACATCCCATGTAGAAGACATAGAAATCGGAGTGTAGATCATAGCCACCCTTTTCCGTATGTCTCATCCGTATCAACTTAATCAAAATTCTTAGAAAAAAAAATTAATAAAAATTTTTAACAAAAGAAAATGCTCTGTGTTACCCCAATAGAGGACACGGTAAAACTAAAAAGGATGAAAGATAACGGTCACTTAAGAGAAATGAGAGAGAGGCTACCTGCCCCAGAAATCTCATAAAGAATTGACAGTAAACCCCACACATACTGACCCCACAGGGTCAGTATAACGGTGCCCGTGATTTGCTTGCCTGTATTTCTATCCAGTGGTGTAGTACTGGAACTGCATCCTCTTGTCTGCTTCTATCTACGGGTGTGCGTCTCTGACATCACGCTCGCTATTTTGTAGCTTCCTGTCTGCATGACAGATTGTGCTCCATCTTCCGGCGGCGGCCTTATAATCTGCCTTATAATCTGCCCGCGAACTGTGCTTAATCGCCCTTTCATGGTGTTTCTGTGCTTATTCCAGTGTTGCTCGTTTTAACCCTTGCTTGGCTTCTGATATCTTCTGGTTCTCGATCCTTGTCTTGTCTGACTATCTGATCTGGTTTTGACCATTGGCTCTGTCTGACTGTCTGATCCATGTATGACTCTGGCTTGTCCCACTACCCGCTCTGTGCTGACCTCCGCTTTGGCTGACTACCCGATCCGGTTCCTGACTGTGACTTGTCTGCCTTACGCTCCGTGCTACTCCCGCTCCTGTCTGACTACCACTGTCTCCAGGTATAGCTGTAGGTGCGCTCTACCTATCCGGTACAACTACTACCTTCCTGGTAGAGTTGCAAGTTGCCTCCGCACTGTGCGATCTCATTGCCTCCGGGCTGGTAGTGTTGCCTGTTATCTACCAATCTGTTGCCTCTTGGTACACTACCATACACTATTCCTTGCTGTCCCTGCCTGTACTCGCCCTGGGTCCTGCACTGTGCTACTACATTCCCATCTCTGGTAGCCTTCTAGTGTGTCTCCGCTGTGTGGTCTTCAGTCCGTACCACTCAGGTACTCAAGCTGCCCAAGTCATTGTCTGACATCCCTCTCTGGAGGTTGTCCAGGTACACTCCATTACTGATCCTTGGCGTTCCAGGTTCCTATCTGTCGGTTAGAGCCAAGTCTGGTTCTGTACCCTTCATATCTACAGTACCAATTGCAGTTCAGTATCAGCTCTTGGGTATTGGACTAGACACTGTCCTTACTCCAAGGACAGTCCCCCCAAGGTTGAGGAAGTGTTCGCTCCTATTATTATTATTATTACTATTATTATTGGCTTCAATTAACTGGTTAAATTCACTTGTACTGTGTCATGTGATTATATGCCTGAGTTACTGTGACAGTCAGTGTGAGTGGTTCTATGGCTATCAGTGTAGTAGGACAAGGCTGAGGGGTTCATATGTATAGTTCTGTGGCTACTGAGTGAAAAAGCTGGGGGGGTGGAGGGCAGTATGAGTGGTTCTATGGCTACCAGTTTAGTGGGACAAGGCTTGGGGTCAATAGGAATTGTTCTATGTCTACCAGTGGGACAAGGCTGAAGGTCGGTATGAGTGGTTCTATGGCTACCAGTGTAGTGGGACAAGGATGGGGGAGTCAGTATGAGTGGTTCTATGCCTAGCAGTGTAGTAGGACAAGGTTGGGGGTCAGTATGAGTGGCTCTATGGCTATCAGTATAGTGGGACAAGGATGGGGGGTCAGTACAAGTGGTTCTATGGCTACAAGTGCATTGACACAAGGCTGAAGGTCAGTATGTGTGGTTCTATGGCTACCAGCATAGTGGAACAAGGCTGGTGGGTCAGAATGAGTGTTCCTATGGCTACCAGTGCAGTAGGACAAGGCTGGGGGTCAGTAAGTGTGGTTCCATGGCTACCAGTGCGGTGGGACAAGGCTGGGGGTCTGTAAGTGTGGTTCTATGGCTACCAGTGCAGTAGGACAAGGCTGGGGGTCAGTATATGTGGTTCTATGACTACCAGTGTGGTGGGACAAGGCTGGGGGTCTGTAAGTGTGGTTCTATGGCTACCAGTGCAGTAGGACAAGGTTGGGGGTCAGTATATGTGGTTCTATGACTACCAGTGTAGTGGTACAAGGCTGGGGATCAGTATGTGTGGTTCTGTGGCTACCAGTGCAGTGGGACAAGGCTGGGGATCAGTATGTGTGGTTCTGTGGCTACCAGTGCAGTGGGACAAGGCTGGGGATCAGTATGTGTGGTTCTGTGGCTACCAGTGTAGTGAGACAAGGCTGGGGGTCAGTAAGTGTGGTTCTGTGGCTACCAGCGTAGTGGGACAAGGCTGGGGGGTCAGTATGAGTGATTCTATGGATACCAGTGCACTGGGACATGGCTGGGTGACAGTATGTGTGGTTCTATAATTACTAGTGTTGAGCGAGCACCCCGATGCTCGGGTGCTCGGGTGCTCTGACCGAGCACCCCCTGAGGCTCGAGTGCTCGGCCGAGCACCCGAGCCCCATTGCATTGAATGGGGCGACACGAGCATTACACCAGGCACCCCCTGCTCTGATGAGGGGAGGGTGCCTGGTCAATGCCCCCCTTCATCTCCGCAATGTCCCCCTTCATCTCCGCAATGTCCCCCTTCATCTCCGCTATGCCCCTCTTCCACAATGTCCCCCTTCATCTCCGCTATGCCCGTCTTCCACAATGTCCCCCTTCATCTCCGCTATGCCCGTCTTCCACAATGTCCCCCTTCATCTCCGCTATGCCCCTCTTCCACAATGTCCCCCTTCATCTCCGCTATGCCCGTCTTCCACAATGTCCCCCTTCATCTCCTCTATGCCCCTCTTCCACAATGTCCCCCTTCATCTCCACTATGCCCCTCTTCCACAATGTCCCCCTTCATCTCCGCTATGCCCATCTTCCACAATGTCCCCCTTCATCTCCGCTATGCCCCTCTTCCACAATGTCCCCCTTCATCTCCGCTATGCCCGTCTTCCACAATGTCCCCCTTCATCTCCTCTATGCCCCTCTTCCACAATGTCCCCCTTCATCTCCACTATGCCCCTCTTCCACAATGTCCCCCTTCATCTCCGCTATGCCCCTCTTCCACAATGTCCCCCTTCATCTCCGCTATGCCCCTCTTCCACAATGTCCCCCTTCATCTCCGCTATGCCCGTCTTCCACAATGTCCCCCTTCATCTCCGCTATGCCCCCTTCATCTCCGCAATGCCCCCTTCATCTCCGCAATGCCCCCTACCTCCAGTCCCTGGTGGTCCAGCGGAGCGTTTTCAGATCTGTGCCTCCTTCGGCACAGATCCCCGCCACCCGAACATGCCGGGCGAGCACATGGCGGTACTCGTACGAGTACCGCCATGTGCCGAGCAGAGCGATGCTCGAGCCGATCCGAGCATCGGCCGAGCATGCTCGCTCAACACTAATAATTACCAGTGAGGTGGGACAAGGCTGGGGGGGTTGCATGGGTGCAGCTGAAAAACTTTTTGCAGCAATTTGAGTGGAAGGCAAAGTGCAGTATTTTGCACGTTTCTCTTTTAAAGGGATAGTAATACTTCGTTTTAACTTTATTTTATTTTGTAGGCATTAAAAAACATGAAGAATGATATAAGTCTTATATCTCAAACATTTATGGTTTATGAGATATTCACAAGCAAAGTTTCCCCCTCCCCTTTTACCTAGTGTAAGCCATCTCTTCTCAAATGTGGAATCCAGTCCATAGACCAGACAGATAACAGAAGGGGACAATCTTATTCCTATGAAAACAATGAAATCCCTGCCCCCCTTGACAAGCTTTTCAGGTTTTTCCATTATCTTAATTGAAGATTGTCCCTCTCTGCAATCTACCAGGGCACCTTCCTTCTGCTTTGGCTGAGCAGTGTTACATCAGTAAAAGGGGCGGGAGGGGGATACTTTGCTTGTGAATATCTCTTAAACCATAAAGGTTTGAGAGATAAGACTTATATCATTCTTCATGTTTTTTTAATACCTACAAAATAAAATAAAGTTAAAATGAAGTATTACTATCCCTTTAAGGTGAAATTTTTCTTCCATCCCTACTTTTAACATCTTGAATGCTAGAAATTTCTTCAATACATTGTAAATCAATGCACTGGACATCACTCTGTCATTCAAGGAGTTAAAATCCCCATTTAAATCAAAAGGTAATTTTTATTTGTATACTGCAGTCAAGAATAAGTTCACTTTTCTTTGAAACGAAGGCCCTTGGCATTATATTGGATTCCAATGCGCTCCATTCTGTCCTATTTATCATAGAGTAGCATACATAACCCTGAGATATCTAGATGGAGTTTCTTATTAATTGCCTACAATAACACGGCATCCTAGCAACCTTTCATAGAAAGTTCCATGGCGTTATACTTTTAATTGCTGAACCTGCAGTAATGACTTGTGTTTGTTCAATTGCTGTTAGATAATTCCCGTCGAAACGAACCACGGATCAGTTTTACCTAGTGACAACGCTATCTTTAGCCTCCATCAGATAAACAAACAATCCTGAATCTATTGACAATAATGCTATTAATCATACTGTGAGCTACGTGGCCTCTTATATTCACTGAGCCTGGCTCATTACCCGGCTGGGAATGTAGAAGACATGTTGACATCCCCGGGACTGTTTAGGCAGATAAGTAAATTAGAACTGAGGTTAAAGAGCAATGGACTAATTATTCATTCCCATTATTATTATAGACTCCAAACTGTAATTCCCAATAGGATGAAAACCATTGAAGAATAGATTGTGAATGTAACAAGTAACAGATTTCAGTCAAGACCACACACATACGAGGTGCAGTGGGGAACGAGTCAATGGAGATCTCTGGGGGGGCAATAACACAACATTATTTCACAGCAGAATAATTATAGGAACCTGTGGAAGGTGGGACCCAGCACTGCATCCCCTGAAACCCCTGTAATTACACACCTGGCAAGAATTGCACCTTTTTAATTTATTTAATTGAATTTTTAAAGAGATAGTAATGATTAATATGTAAAGAAAAAAAAATCCTATACAATAATTTGCTAAAACGTGTGTAACGATGCAGTCATGCGCAGTAGAGACTGCCTGTGCCGTGGCTGATACAGAGCGGGGCACTCCGAAGGAGCGTCCAGCTCTGTATCAGCCGCGGCGCGGGCAGTCTCTACTGCATATGACTGCCCCGCAACCGGCTGGCAGTGGCACTGTGGCCCGTGTAACGGGCTCTTCATCTAGTATATATATATATGAAACATAAAAAACTCACAGCGCTAAGGTGACCACATATCCCTTTAAATCAGGGACACTTATAAAATACACACATTGCAGGACAGCACAGGAATCAATGCAACCCTGCAATGTGTGTATTTTATAAGTGTCCCTGATTTAAAGGGATATGTGGTCACCTTACACAGCGCCAAGTCACCATAACGTATCCATATGAATATATAATTTTAATGTAAATATAGAGAACAAATACATAGACAGCAGCAGAGAATGAAGGGGTTCTCCAGGTACAGACCCAAAGTGAAAACAGACAAACAAAAAGACAGACCTGCCCTCGTCTATGTAAACTAAAATATGTGCCCTGTAATGTGCATGTATAATATTTCTTAGTAAATATATGCCCTGTAATGTGCATATATAATATTTCTTAGTAAATATGTGCCCTACAATGTGCAAGGTTACCCACAACTTGGCCAATTTGAGAATACCAAAATCTCACTCTTCTTTCTAAGAAATATTTATATATGCACATTACAGGGCACATATTTACTAAGAAATATTTATATATGCACATTACAGGGCACATATTTACTAAGAAATATTTATATATGCACATTACAGGGCACATATTTACTAAGAAATATTATATATGCACATTACAGGGCACACATTTTATTTTACACAGGTTTGTCTTCTTGTTTATATCCTATATAATAATTCACTAAAACGTGCATAACGCCACAGTCACGCGCAGTAGATACTGCCATTGACGAGGCTGATACAGAGCAGGGCGCATCCCGCTCTGTATCAGCCGCGGCGCGGGCAGTATCTACTGCACATGACTGCACCGTGACCGGCTGGCAGTGGCACTGTGGTCCGTGTAACGGGCTCTTCAACTAGTATATATATATATATATATATATATATATATATATATATACATATATTGCAGGGTATATCCTCTGGAGGAAAACAGTGGACTCCCACTGCTGAAAGGTGTTTTATCAAAAGTTTTTGAAACTCAAGCTTGATTTTTTTTTTTTAGGTGAATTATCTCAATGGCCTGAAAATGTCTAGTAGCGCTGTTGCTACAACAGACTATGGACAGTCTGATCAGTTGACAATAAACCTACATAACATGATGTTACAACAGCAACACTGTAACATTTCAGGGCATAGAAGTACTGCATGCATAACATTCATGTTTGAGCTGTGATAACTTCTGAATAAAACACTTCTTAGCAGTGAGAGTACCGTCAATCTCAGGTGGATAAACACTGCCATATATATATTATATATATATATATTATATATTTTTATATATATATATATATATATATAACATAGTAAGTATTACTATAACTTTAATATACAGTGTCACAGAAACACATGGGAAGATCAAGCACCAGAGACCTTTGGGGAGATGAGTAAATTGACCAGAGTAGCTCGTTACTGTTTTTACATTTCAGCGTAAAAACTGTGCGTCTGCACTCCGAGGTATGTATCAGGGAATATGGAGACTTTAGCGCATACTACTGGTGCACAATCATCCATCATTAAGACTTAAACCCTTTGAGTGCCAGAGGGGTACGCAACACATTGCAAAACAATGCATTGCGTACCCCTCTGGTACTCAAAGGGTTAATGCTAGCAAGCTACATACATTTCTCCTTTAGCATGTGCAGGAAAATGGTCACTTTGCGACAACTTCCTGTGCCTCTTTCTTAGTACAGAGAGAAAAAAGGTGCGGAGGAAAGGTACTTCCCAAAATGTCCATATACACCCCCACTGGATCCCCTTTGGTGCAAGCAATGCGCAAAGGAACATTTTCAGTGTAACTAGCTTAGTAACTTGGCGTTAGGCAACTGTAGCACTAAGAAACTGGTTCCAGTACCCTGAGACCATATAACACATCCCACACTAAAATAACTGGGCTAATTCAGAGGCAAACCACCTGTACTAAAATCCCCTAAAATGTGAGAAGTATGGGTGTGGTCATGGGAGGGCTGGCAACATGTGGCCCAGGAGGAAGATAAAATCAAGTGGTCTGCTTCTACTATCATTCAAGCACCCTGTCCCAGCCCACTCCTTTAGTTAATTTTAAAATTGCCATTATGTTGTGAAGTAAGGCCAGGGCTGGCGCCACCTATAGGCGAGGTAGGCGCCAGCCTAGGGTGCACATTCTCTGGGGGTGCATCGGGGCCAACCCCACCACCCCTGCTCACCGCTTATTGCCCAAGTCAGTGTCATAGCGGGGGGGAGAGCCCAGAAAATATTAGCCTGCCCGTCTAAAAAAAAAAGTACGTTTCGGTGCCCTCCCTTGGCTGGCTATTTTTTTAATGTAGCACAGCGATGCCCGTTTCTCTCTCCCCCTCCGCTCCTTCAATCCTGGACAAGGATTGAAGGAGCAGAGGAGGAGAGAGAAACGGGGCATACTGTGCTACATTAAAAAAATAGCCAGCCAATGGAGGGCACCGAAATGGAGAGAGAGAGAGAGGGAAAAAAAAAATGAATGTGCACCGGGAAGAGTAAGGGCAAGGGGGGTCAAGAGGGGATAAAGAGTCAGACGGGGGAAGAATGTGTCAAAGAGAGGATCAACAGTCAGACGGGGGAGAGAGAGTCAAAGGGGGGAATCAACAGTCAAGAGGGGGAGGGAGAGAGTCAAAGGGGGATCAACATTCAAAGAGGGGATCAACAGTCCATGGGGAGAGAGAGAGAGAGAGAGTCAAAGGGGGGATCAACAGTCAAGAGGGTGAGAGTCACATATAGAGAACATACACTTTGTCGCACTGATACACATATAGAGAAGCACACACACATACTTACACACTGATATCCTTACAGAGACTCATGCATACTTAAACACTTATATACATACAAGGAACACATACTGACACACACCTACACATGTAGAGAACACACACACATACTTACACACTTATACACATATAGGGAACACACAAACACACTGACACTTAAACATATACAGGGCGGGGCATAAAGGGGTAGGACACAAGGGGCGGCAAAATTAGGTTTTGCCTAGGGTGGCAAAAATCCTTGCGCCGGCCCTGAGTAAGGCAAGTGATACCACAGAGCCTAGAAATGGGGCTGCACTACTGACTCATTGTACTCTCTGTAGTAAGTAAAGCTACACTAGTGATACCATAGAGCTTACAATGGAAATGGGTTGTGCTTGTATTGTAGCTCTGTGGTATCATTTGTGTAACTACATTTCAGTTGTAAGCTATCACTAGTGTAACCTAATTTACAGCATCAAGTGAGCGATTCAGTGAGACAGTGCCCCACTGGCCCAGGCATATGACTGGCCCAGGGGGCAATTGCACTGCTGCCCCCCTGGCCAGCCCTCCCCTGGGTGTGGTCATGGGCGTGGCTAATGGCTTCAAAGATGCCTTTTCTACAGGCTGCTGAAAAAGCAAATCTAGCCCTGAATACAATGTAACGATGGCCAAGAAAGATACACGATTGATACTTCGCTATTGGAGACAGGAACATTATGTGTATGAGACAGAAGCAATGCTAAGAGTCCTTCAGTCGGTAGAAGAAATGTCCGGGGGAAAATATCTGTTTTTTTAAACACACATTATTCTAAAGAGTTTTATTGCAAAGCAGAGGCGCTCACTTATATCTTCTGACTATGGGCTTGTTAACCCTTTGAGTGCCAGAGAGGAACGCAACGCATTGCAGAGCTGAAGAGCCGCCTTGAGTCGAGCCGACTCGCATCTCCTGCTGTCGGCTTTACAGCTGACATCAGGGAAAGCAGAGGGAGGGGGGACTTTAGACTCCTATATCTCTCACACCATAAAGGTTTGAGAGATGGGACTGTGGTCATTTTGTTTATTTTTCGAATAGCTGCAATATGATATTTTTATATAGTGACAATAATAACTTTCTAGCTGACTGCAGGGAAAAGAGTCGTACAACTTTCAGGCGGCTCTCCAGCACAGCCGCGACCGCTTTAATAAAAAAGAAAACTTTCACTGAAATGGTCTTCTACGTGTGGATGGTTTGAAAGCGCATGTAGAAGACCGTTTTAGTGAAAGTTTTTTTTTTAATTAACGCGATCGCGGCTCTGCTGCAGAGCCGCCTGATGATCTATGAACGGATTTCCCTTCAGTCAGCTACAAAGCTGACTTCGGGAAGGGGGAGGGAGAGGGCAACTTTAGAAGCGTTCATCTCTCAAACCATAAAGGTTTGAGAGATGACACTGGGGGCAATACGTTTTTTTTTAGTATGGCTTTACTATAGGGATTAGTAATACTTAAGTATTACTATCCCTTTAAGGACCGTGACGGTCATAGTACGTCACATAGTCCTTAAGGGGGTTATCTGTATTGACATTCACCTCTAGAACACACCTCTTTGCAGTAAACAATGGGCTTCATTGATGGGAATTGATTGTAAGAGTCACTAGTTTTTATGAGATTGTAAACTGAAACAATTCTTTTTGGACTACAAGAAAGATCAACATCAACTGCTACTTGACCTCTACTTGAAGCACATTTACTTAGGTATCTCCTTCTATTAAAACATTAAAGGGATAGTAATACTTTGTTTTATCTTTATTTTATTTTGTAGGCATTAAAAAAACATGAAGAACGATATAAGTCTTATCTCTCAAACCTTTATGGTTTGAGATATATTCACAAGCAAAGTTTCCCCTCCCGCCCCTTTTACCTAGTGTAAGCCATCTCTTCTCAGATGTGGAATCCAGTCCATAGACCAGACAGATAACAGCAGGGGACAATCTTCTTCCTACGAGACCAATGAAAGCCCTGCCCCCCTTGACAAGTTTTTCAGGTTTTTCCCTTATCTTAATTGAAGATTGTCCCTCTCTGCAGTCTACCTGGGCGCCTCCCTTTTGCTCTGGCTGAGCAGTGTTACATCAGTAAAAGGGGCGGGAGGGGGATACTTTGTCATTGAATTACTCTGGAACTACAACTCTGACAGAATTGATATAACACTCTCCAAAGTCCAAACACTATGATGATTAATTAGAGCTGCTTTTATTATGAAACATCACTATCCCTTTAAGAGCCACTTAGTCCTAGGGTTTAGTTCTACTTCAGTAAAAATGAGAGATTGCTAAGGTGCCTTTCTGAGGCTCTGTAGGAAATTGTAATTTTGATGGGATTTTATACAAAGTCTGCTGCAAAAGTGACTTCTGTTTTTCAATAGAGATTATGTTTCATTCATGTAGGACATAAACGAGATCTCTCTTAATTAAAGGCTGAGAGGAAAAATGATTTAATAAAAAATATATTGCTGTTTAATGACTTCTGGATGTGATGTTCAGGGCAGAAGAATTGACATTTTATCTCAATCAATACACATTATATAAAGATCAATCTACTTTATTATGCATGAACGGCACGTCTTTTATATCTATTCTATGTACCTCATAAAAGGCATCATTGTTCAATCAATTTTAAACACACATTTTGGAAAAGGAAAATGTTTGCATTGGAATTGATTTGGGTCTTATTTTAGAGCTGATCCAGGCTGTTCGGGAAACGCAGGTGAAGTAATCGAGCGATGTTTTACTTAACAACTTCTTGGGACAGACACGGCTGAGGTTCTAAGGACTGAAGCAATTGTGGAGCAAACCAACGGAACCACAGGGGACAAATGATCATTTCTAAAACCCCCATTGATTTAATAGGGTTTTTAACACCTTAAAGGGGAACTATCACCCTGAAATAAAGTTTCACCCCAACAATAGACCATACAGCTTAACAATAGTAGCATTTATCTGCATAATAACCGCAATACTGAGAAATCCTACTGCTGGGGAAACTGACAGCCAGGCAACAGCGCTTTAGATGCATCTATGCACCTGCACCGTCAGTCCCTTCTGGTACCTAAAGGTACCATGCAGCGCCCCCTAGAGGAGACCGGGACTGGCAGTGCAGGCTTACAGATGTCTGTAAGCAAAGATGTCTGCGCTGTTGCCTGGCTGTCAGTCTCAGCTGAAGTAGGATTTCTCAGTAACGTGGTGATTATGATGGATAATATGACTATCGTTATGCTTATCGCTAGATGGATAATTGTTGGTGGGGGACTTTATTTTGGTTGATAGTTCCCCTTCCAATGCTAGAGTAGTCTCTACAGTATTGCACTGCAATGCTTTGAAGACCTCTGTAGCATTAAAAAGGCCACTTTAACCCCTTATTGCTGAATGAAATGCCAGGACATCACACAATTCTGTCCTTTGAGGACGGATGACAGTCCTGGCATGTCATGGGTTAATGACTGCACGGAGGGGAGGCTGTAACTGACTAACTCCAGGACCAGAGCAGTCAGATCTAGATGTTCCCCAGTGGCTCCACATGGGATCACTGCAAGTGGAGCAACATCTTACCTGGAACATTCCTCACCTTGAGACCCCAGAGTTGGCTCATGTGCTGCCGTCCAGGGGATGTAAATGTAGTGATTTGCATCATAAAGAGGTGGAGCTTAAGTTGGTGGGTGGTGCTTCCCATCTTTATACTATAAAGTGGTTGGAAAGTGGGCAGAACATGGTGGGAAGGAGGAGAAATGGGTGGGAAGTGGGAGGAAGAGGGTGAGAAGGAGGAGAAGTGGGTGGGAAGTGAGAGGAACAGGGTGAGAAGGAGGAGAAGTGGTTGGGAAGTGAGAGGAACAGGACTGGAAGGAGGAGAAGTGGGAGGAACAGGGTAGGAAGTAGAAGTAGGTGGGAAGTAGGAGGAACAGGGTGCGAAGGAGGAGAAATGGGTGGGAAGTGGGCAGAACATGGTGGGAAGGAGCAAAAATGGGTGGGAAGTGAGAAGAGCATGGTGGGAAGAAGGAGAAGTGGGTGGGAACTGAGAGGAACATGGTGGGAAGAAGGAGAAGTGAGTGGGAAGTGGGTGGAACAGGGTAGGAAGGAGAAGAAGTGGGTGGGAAGTGGGAGGTACTTGGTGAGAAAGAGAAGTGGGTAGATTTTCAGATGAAACTCCCCACCAATGGAGAACCAGCCTCTGTCTCCAGAGACCCAGTAATTCAGTCTGAAAACCGGAGTCACTGGGCAACTCCAGAGACTTTACAGGTATGATCCACATGACAAAGGTAATGTATGTAAACATTCCATCTGTCACTGTTCTCTGCCTGTTTCCTACTCACTGTGCATGTGAGGCAGAGAGAGAGAGACAGCTCATAGCTCTGTAAAAGTCCAAAGATGGGGAGCACTTTTATTTTAGATGGTGGTGCTGGGGCACAACTAGCGGGTACAACAATTAACATATATTTTAGGTTACTTCATGACCTATTGACACCTTGTTGTGTAGCGCAATGATTTAGAACAAGACCAAAGCATTTTATCTACACAGACTAATTTATCAGCACATGTAGTAAAGTTTATACAGACATTTGTGAGAGTCGTATTGCTGTGGAGCAATGTGACACACTTATATATACACCACACAGTCTGATCTCCTAAACACAGGGACACCACGGTGATACACTTATATACACACCACACAGTCTGATCTCCTAAACACAGGGACACCAGGGTGATACACTTATATACACACCACACAGTCTGATCTCCTAAACACAGGGACACCAGGGTGATACACTTATATACACACACCACACAGTCTGATCTCCTAAACACAGGGACACCAGGGTGATACACTTATATACACACCACACAGTCTGATCTCCTAAACACAGGGACACCAGGGTGATACACTTCTATACACACACCACACAGTCTGATCTCCTAAACACAGGGACACCAGGGTGATACACTTCTATACAAACCACACAGTCTGATCTCCTAAACACAGGGACACCAGGGTGATATACTTATATACACACCACACAGTCTGATCTCCTAAACACAGGGACACCAGGGTGATATACTTCTATATATACCACACAGTCTGATCTCATAAACACAGGGACACCAGGGTGATATACTTATATACACACCACACAGTCTGATCTCATAAACACAGGGACACCAGGGTGATACACTTATATACACACCACACAGTCTGATCTCATAAACACAGGGACACCAGGGTGATATACTTATATACACACCACACAGTCTGATCTCATAAACACAGGGACACCAGGGTGATACACTTATATACACACCACATAGTCTGATCTCCTACACACAGGGACACCAGGGTGACACACTTATATACACACCACACAGTCTGATCTCCTAAACACAGGGACATCAGGGTGATATACTTCTATATATACCACACAGTCTGATCTCATAAACACAGGGACACCAGGGTGATATACTTATATACACACCACACAGTCTGATCTCCTAAACACAGGGACACCAGGGTGATACACTTATATACACACCACACAGTCTGATCTCATAAACATAGGGACACCAGGGTGATACTTATATACACACCACACAGTCTGATCTCCTAAACACAGGGACACCAGGGTGATACACTTATATACACACCACACAGTCTGATCTCCTAAACACAGGGACACCAGGGTGATACACTTATATACACACCACACAGTCTGATCTCCTAAACACAGGGACACCAGGGTGATACACTCATATACACACCTCACAGTCTGATCTCCTACACACAGGGACACCAGGGTGATACACTTACATACACATCACACAGTCTGATCTCCTAAACACAGGGACACCAGGGTGATACACTTCTATACACACCACACAGTCTGATCTCCTAAACACAGGGACATCAGGGTGATACACTTATATACACACCACACAGTCTGATCTCCTAAACACAGGGACACCAGAGTGATACACTTACATACACATCACACAGTCTGATCTCCTAAACACAGGGACACCAGGGTGATACACTTCTATACACACACCACACAGTCTGATCTCCTACACACAGGGACACCAGGGTGGGAAAGAGGGACAGAGGGATTTGGGTCTCAGAGGGACAGTACCCCTTATAAAGGACCACTTTGGAGGTATGAAAGAATAGTCATACTTCCATATCCAGTCTCTGTTAAAATGCATTAATTGAGCACACATCATCACATGAAACCTTTACAAAATGTGCTGTTTTAAAATTGTTTCACTTTTTTATATTATCATTCAACTAAATGATGGGTTATACCTATAAATATGGCATCAAAAGAAATCCCTACTTATCCTCTGTGATGAACAGGACTGTCACAGGGTGCAAGAGGCGGAGTCTCTCCTCCCCCTAGCTGGGATCATGTGGAATGGTATAGAGAAAATAGACAGTCATGGGAGCCTGTTCCAACCTTCCCCCACCCAGGCTCAGAAGCAGGTCACTATCAGCTGAGATTGATGGTTTTATGGGGAAACAGCTATTCACTGGAATGTATACAGGGTTACTGTTTGTGTTAACTCCCCCCATCCCCCTGGAGATTTCTACAGGATGTGATTAGAGCCTTGTGTCCACCTCCCCCCTCCTTTTAGTAACCTTTATCTGATGAACCCATTGTATCACGTTTTGTCCATGTGGTGACTGCCCCTTTTCTATGAACTGTATTAAAATTCTGCGTTGGTTGAAAATAAAGCAGTTTGTAACTTACCAAGAAGGAGCTTGTTTGTCTCTCCCTGAAGTATCCAGGTATATTGCTGTCTGTCGTCCACTATAGAGCACTTACTCATAGAGAAGCCTGAGGATTAGATAGACTATCTTATATGAACAGGAGCTATCAATGCAGTATATCCTGCATTGCTGGTGGATACATGACTCAAAGTACCGGGTCTTAGTGCTTAGTATTAGCTGTGCTGGATAGCGAAAGAAAACCATGGACAATAACATGCCTTAACTGCTATACCTTCCGTGGCAGAGACACCAGGGCCGTATCGTTACATCCTTAAAAAACAGGATATAATTTGTGAGGGTGGACTAAATGAACTAGAGTGTACATATTGTTGAACAAAGGCATACAAAAAAGGCCACATTTGCTCCTGTCCTCTAGGGTAAAAAAGGCCCCTGTCACCAAGGTGTTAAATCAGTAGGGATTTTATCTGTCCTATATGGTGTAACTGTTTGCTCCGAATGACTCCATTTAATAGTACAGTAATACACGGCACCAGTTCCACAGGGCACAGTAACATTTCAGGATCTCCTTAACTGTCTACAGGCAGCTCAGTCACAATGACTCACACTTGATTAAAGGAGCAATAAACGTTTGTTGTGAAAGTATATATTGTAGAGATTTTCTTGTTGAGCAAAATAAGGGTACTCCCACTGCTAAGAGATGTATATTTCCAGAGTTATAGTTTAAACCAGTGTTTTTTACATTAGCAGTGTCTTCTAACGGTCAGATTCCAATTAGTTATTGTGTTTCATTCTAATGGAGAGGAAAGTCAGTGACATACAGTTCTCCATACAATGTGATAGAAACTGCCTGTCACTTCCTGTCAGTTAGAACTATCAGGAAGTAAACACAGTAAATTCACTTCCTGTCAGTTAGAACTATCAGGAAGTAAACACAGTAAATTCACTTCCTGTCAGTTAGAATTATCAGGAAGTAAGCACAGTAAATTCACTTCCTGTCAGTTAGAACTATCAGGAAGTAATCACACAGAAAAATGTAACTTCCTGATTTTGTGAGCTGTTATAACTTTTGAACAAAACAACTGACAGCAGCGGGAGTGACCTTGTTTTACTCAGTTACAAGAGCTTTATAACGTGTAGCTTTTCATTAAAAATGTTTACTGCTCCTTTAACCGCTTAGGCACTTAACGCCCACTGAACATTGTTTGTCATTTGTTTAAATGACTTCCGGGACGTATATGTACGTCCTCTGTCCACCTGGGACATCTGCTCGGGATGTACAAGTACATTCTCGGGCGGTAAGGGGTTAAGTAGGAATATACTCACTAGCCAGCCTGTTGCTGTTCCCTGAGGTCGAACATTGACAAAGTACCAAGGAACGGTGATGCAATTCTGGAGAAAATCATATTCGTCAGCGAATAAAGAAAAAATCCCCAAATGCTTTAGAGACCTGTCCTAGCAGTCAAGGTGTTGCAATACACTGGGTACCTCTCTGGCACTTAAATGTTTTAAACTTAATTTAATTAAATGGGCACTTTATATGTGCCCCCTATGACATACATGGTTTGTGCCAGAATTAATCCATTTGTTCTTCGCTCATCATCCTGTTACAAGTGCCACATTCAAAGCAGGAAATCTCCATAATCCACTGTACAAAGACCTTCCAGGCTTCACAACAGCCTGTGAGCAGCTATTGATTAAACAATAATAATGATCAGTAGCTGCCTGGCTTATATTATAATTGTCTGCCTGTAAAACAATGCATCCATGCAGCCCTTACCAATGCACCGATGCACACTGGGAGCAGAAGATTGCTTCATTTCACCCTTTGGATGCCAGAGATGTGTGTAATGATTTCTTCTGCAATGCTCTGCACACGCTTAATGGGATAGTAATGGTTGCTTTTAAAGGATAGTAATGGTTAATTTTAAGTTGATTTAATATTGTAAACATTAAAAAAAGATAAAGATCAATGTAAGTCTTATCTCGCAAACCTTTATGGTTTGAGAGATATAACTTGCTAAAGTTACCTTTTCCTGGCTGTTTTACTCAAGTCTGCCATCTAGCTGACAGCTGCAGATTCCAGTCATTTGACCAGACAGAGGCTCTTCCGCAGAGCCTAAATAACGCTATTTAAAAATAAATACTGTATTGGAACGGTCTACAAAGTGTGCTTGTGAGCCAGGCACACTTTGTAGACCTCTCCAAATTAAGTATTTATCTTTAGATATCGTTATATCGGCGCTGATGAAGAGCCACATCTGGTCAAACTACCAGAATCTGCTTCTGACAGCTTTACAGCTCGTCAAACAGAAAGGGGAGGGACCAGAGGACTTTATTTTCCTATATCTCTCAAACCATAACGGTCTGAGAGATACGAATAAGTGCAAGTACTCTCTTTTAATTGTATCTACCATATAGTTAATACTTTTTTTCTGACATTACTATCCTTTTAACAACGTTTAAATATTGTAGGTATTAAAAAAACAAATGAATTGATGTTAGTCCGGTCTCTCAAACAGTTATAGAGATATACGCTTCTAAAGTTCCCCCATCCCGCCCCTTTCACAGACGTCAGCACTCTAAATGACAGATTGAGATTCTGGTCATTTGAATGGGTGGCGTCTCTTCAGCAGAGCACTATCTAGAAAGAAATACTTCCTTGGAATGGTATAAAAGTGTGCTTGCAAACCAGGCATACATTACAGACCATTCCAATGAAGTATTTCTTTCTATATCAGCTCTGCTGAAGAGCTAACGGCCCGTCCTGGGACCAGGATCTCATTCTGTCAGCTAGAGTGCTGAGGTCTGTGAAAGGGGCAGGAGGGGGAACTTTAGGAGCGTATATCTCTGAAACTATACATGTTTGAGAGGCTGGACTTATATCAATTAATTTATTTTGTTAATTTCTACAGTATTTAACTTTGCTAAAAGAAACCATTACTATCTCTTTAAAGGGATAGTAATGTTTCATAATAAAAGCAGCTCTAATTAATCATCATAGTATTAGGACTTTTGAGAGTGTTATTTCAATTCTGTCAGAGTTGTAGTACACGAGTAATTCAATGATAAAGTATCCCCCTCCCACCTCTTTTACTGATGTAACACTGCTCAGCCAGATCAGAAGGGAGGTGCCCAGGTAGATCGCAGAGAGGGACAATCTTCAATTAAGATAAGGGAAAAACCTGAAAAGCTTGTCAAGGGGGGCAGGGCTTTCATTGTTCTCATAGGAAGAAGATTGTCCCCTGCTGTTATCTGTCTGGTCTATGGACTGGATTCCACATCTGAGAAGAGATGGCTTACACTAGATAAAAGGGGCGGGAGGGGATCTTTGCTTGTGAATATCTCTCAAACCATAAAGGTTTGAGAGATAAGACTTATATCGTTCTTCATGTTTTTTTAATGCCTACAAAATAAAATAAAGATAAAATGAAGAATTAGTATCTCTTTAAAGGGATAGTAATACTTGAATTAAACTTGAGGTATTTGTCTTCTTCGTATGTTTTTAAACATATCCTATATAATAATTCTCTAAAACGTGTGTAACAACGCAGTCATGCGCAGTAGAAACTGCCCGTGCCGCAGCTGATACAGAGCTGGACGCTCCAAAGGAGCGTCCAGCTGTGTATCAGCCACGGCGCGGGCAGTCTCTACTGCGCATGACTGCCCCACAACTGGCTGGCAGTGGCACTGTGGCCTGTGTAACAGACTCTTCAACTTGTAGCGCTATATTTCACCTCTTACATGTTTGTAGTTCAAGAGCTATTCAATCGGAAAGGATCCCCTTCCCAGCCCTTTCCCCGTCATCACTCTGGCTCAGTCTGGTCCATATGGAGTGCAGCGAAGGACAATCTTCAGTAAGCAAAAGGAAAATCCTGCCCTCCTTCCTCAAGGGGGCAGTGTTTTCCTTATACTTACTGACTGAATATTGTCCCTTGCTGCAACCGTCCGGTCACACCACTGGATTACAGATCTGATGGGAGGATTCCAGAAGGGGTAGGAGTGGGTTTATTTCCAATTGAAGTGCGTTTGAACTACAAACATGTAAGTGCGCTATGTGTTTAAAAACATATAAAGAAGACTCGGACCCCAAATTTACTTCATGTATTACTATAACTTTAAAATCAAGCCATAGAGAGATATGTCATAGCCACAATTCAGTGGGCCGAATGACTAAAGACAAGGCCAGAGTAATTCTGGGAAAAATTAAAACAGAACTATTATGTAAATATAAGTCAGCCCCAATTCACTGTTAGCATCCTTGTAATAATGAAAATAGTGTAATAAAGTTTGTGAAATTTCAGCATCATTTTACCTCAGAACTTCGTATCGGAGTTACATGAATAGGACACTGCAGACGTCTTGGCGAAGTGGAATCTGTGCGTCTGCTCTGTCCGTCCATGTCTCGTCACTCATAGATTAGTTACCAACGTGGGAGTTACATTGTAAACTGTACGGTACATCTCAGGGACGGACAGAACAGGTTAACAAATCCTTCTTCACTTGTTAAAGCGGATGTATCACCTAAGCACAACATCCTCTAAATAGTTAGGTGATACATCCAATTGCATTAGAACTTTATTATTATTTCTTTTTAAAGGGGTAGTAAAGTCCCAAAAAAAGTATCTTCTAATTGGTAGCTGCACTAAAAAAACACTTAATGCACGTAATCTTTTCTCTCAAACCATTATGACGACACAGGTATGAAGCGCTTCAACGGACCCACTGAACAACAGGCAGCCTTTCAGTTCAGAAAACTCTTTATTGAAGTTTGAAGTTAAAAGCATATAAGGACAAAGCCTTATTAATGGTAAATTGTACAAAACACAGCACGGATATTACTCGCTCATTCCATATATTAACCGCCTAACGCATTTCGTACTGTTATGGTTTGAGAGAAATAAGAAAATAAAGTCCTCCGTTCCCTTCCCTTTCTGTCTGACAAGCTGTAAAGCTGTCAGAGGGAGAATCCAGTCGCCTGACTGTAGGCGGCTCTTCAGGAGCGCTGTCATCTAGATATCTAACTATAATTACTTCATTGGTATGGTCTACAATGTGTACCTGGCTTGCAAGCACACGTTGTAGACCATTCCGATGAAGTATTTATACTTACATATCTAAATGACAGCACTCCTGAAGAGCCGCCGTCTGGTCCCGGAAGCAGGATCTCATGATGGACGCATGAGAAGGGGGAGGGAGTGGAGGTCATTATTTTATTGCATCTCTCAAACTATAATGGTTTGAGAGAAAGGATTAAGCGCATTAAATTTTTTTTAGTGCAGCTACCATTAAGAAGATACTTTTTTTGGGACATTACAATCCCTTTAAGCTACCGTTTGGTTTAAATGCAACTTATAAAAGTCTGGGGTGCAGTCACTTCCGTATAGACTGCAGCCTGACGCTCTGCCTCTGCTCTCCTCCTTCCTCCAATGACTGAGGCTTCTGCCTGTGAGCTGGAGCACTCTCATTGGCTAGATATCGATCTCTGCCAATGAGACCGCTCCAGTTTACTGACAGAAGCCTCTGTCATTGGAGGAGAGAGGGGAGCAGAGGCGGAGCTCTGTAACCATGGAGAACTGCAGTCACCCGGAAGTGTCTGCAGCAGATACTTTTGTAAGTTAGTTTTAAACCAAACAGAAGCTTAAAGGAGCAGTAAACTTTTTTTTATGAAAACATGTATTTTATAGATCTTTTCCTGCTTAATAAAATAAGAGCACTCCCACTGCTGTCAGATTTTTTATTCAAAATTTATAGCAGTTCAAATAATCAGGAAGTGAATTTACTGTGTTTACTTCCTGATAGTTCTAACTGACAGGAAGTGACAGGCAGTTTCTATCACATTCTGTGGAGAACTGTATGTCTCTGACTTTCCTGACTTTCCTCTCCATTAGAATCTAACAGGAAATCTAATTAGAATTTGACCACTAGAGGGCACTGGTAATGTAAAAAAACGTGGGTTTAAACTGTAATAACTCTGGAAATATAAATCTCTCGACAGTGGGAGTACCCTTATTTTACTCAGTAGGAAAATCCCTACGATATATATTTTTTCATAAAAAAAGTTTACTGCTCCTTTAAAAATAAATAATGATAACGTTTTATTGCTATTGGATGTGTCACCTAACTATTTAGGGGATGTTGAGCATAGGTGATACATCCATTTTAAAGCGGAACTTTCGTCCGCTATAAAGTCGCCCTACTATAATTACGCAGGTAGAGACTAGCTTTTGAATATATATTTTACCTCTGAAACTTAGGCCATTCTAAAGAAATCCTTTATGGTAGGAGACTGGAATCCAGCCTACAGCGCAGACATCTTGTCTGCGTGCCTGCGCCGTCAATCCTGGTCTCCACTGAGAAGCACTGCCGTTACCACATGGTAACCGGATGGGACTGACGGCACAGGCACATGGACTGCGCTAACCTGCCCGTCAGTCTCCTACAATAAAGGATATCTTCAGAATGGCTTAAATTTATTTATATATACAATATATATTCTAAAGCTAGTCGCTACCTGCTTAATTATAGCAGGGCGGCTTTATAGTGGATGAAAGTTCCACTTTAAGTCCGTTACATAGTTATGATTTAAAATTATACTGGCACTTCACAAACTTTATTACTCTATTTTCATGATTACAAGGATACTTACAATGAATTGGGGTGAAATATTTACATGATAGTTCCGCTTTAACTATATTATAGGGAACAAATATTTTTTAAAAAATCAGAGTGGCTAGCGCTATGTAAGCTTAAAGGGATAGTAAAACTTAATAATTACTAAACCCTCTATTAATAATAAATGTATTGCCCCCAGTGTCATCTCTCAAACCTTTATGGTTTGAGAGATGATCGCTCCTAAAGTTGCCCTCTCCCTCCCCCTTCCCCGAAGTCAGCGTTCTAGCTGACTGCAGGGAAGCATGTCGTATGACTTTCAGGTGGCTCTGCAGCAGAGCCGCGATCGCGTTAATAAAAAAGAAATCTTTCACTGAAATGGTCTTCTACGCGTGCTTGGTTTGCAACACACGTAGAAGACCGTTTTAGTGAAAGATTTTTTTTTATTAACGCGATCGCGGCTCTGCTTCAGAGCCGCCTGATGACCGTAACACCGAATTTCCTTTGAGTCAGCTACAACGCTGACTTCGGGGAAGGGGGAGGGAGAGGGCAACTTTAGGAGCGATTATCTCTCAAATCATAAAGGTTTGAGAGATGACACTGGGGGCAATACGTTTCTTTTTAATATGACTTTAATATAGGGATTAGTAATTATTAAGTATTACTATCCCTTAAGGCGTCATTCACACTGGTGATTCTAGGGAAGCAGTTTGTAATTCTGCATTAATCGCTAGTGAGTTGAACCAGTGCTGGATGAACATCCCAGCCTCCATCTGGGCAAGGCTCCGCCCATGGTCACATCCCTACTCCTAGCATGACCCTGCTCCCCGTCCCAACCACCGTTTCCTGCCTCAGAAAATACCTGTGACCTATAACAAGCAAGACTGAAAAAAAAAAAGCTTTTGTTCCCTTGGTTGCTAGAGAGATCTCATCACAAAGGGTTAAATAATAGTCTGTAAATGATTGTATAAACAAGGAAATTGAGATTGTGTTGGCCCCACCCACAATTCAAAATGTGGGTGTGGCCAGCACTGTTGAGGCACCGCCCCTCAATATTTGGAGCTGAAGGCAGTTGCCTAATCTGTCTATTGAGAAATGTGTAAAACCACACAGGAGATATTCTGGAGCAACCAAATGAACTAGAGGGAACAAATACAACTCCGCCTTGATTTAATCAGGACTTTGAACTCCTTCAGTAGTAAAGTGGTTATTGCTGCACAATGTGTTAGAGATCTCTCTAACATTCAAGGGGTTAAAAGGCCATTTAAATCAAAGGGGATTTGGGGAAATTTTGCAATATGTTGAAGGTCTCTCTAGCACTAAAGAGGCTCAAGGATCCATTGAAATTAATGGGAATTTGGGACATTTTTTTAATTATCCCCCTATGGTATAATTAGTTTGCCCCAGAGTTACTCTACTTTGATTTTGTACAGAAGGACCCCCAACCCCAATGTGGCTGTTCACACTGGAATAAATCACAGAGCATGCCACAAGGGAATGCAGAGTGCTGCAACTTACCTACATCCGTGCATTGAGAGCAGGAATGTTCATCAGCGCTGCAGCGACCTATGGCCACAATTCAGTATTCCCAAGACGAGAAAGCGGTGTACAGGGAGGGGAAGCATGTCATGGGGAGGGTTGATCAAGACAGGAAGTGTGGGTGCTAAGGGAGGAGTAATGAAAGGGCTAATTAAGAATTGAGACAGGAAGTGGACTGCTGTTCGGGGAAGAGAGGGCAAAGAGAAGTATCCCACCCTCCCTTCATTATGGTGTATGTGTGTTTGGATGTGTGTCAAGACCAGCAGATAGTCCTTGCATGGTTTTCAGAGATTGATAACTGATGTGGTAAAACATATGTGGATTTTCTCCTCGGGCAGAAGTCCTTGGAAGGTTTGCCCCGGACTTAGGTCACTGGATAGTGACATTACCCATTGAAGCTAAAGTGGTTGGCCAATGGGGTAATTCCTTGGGAGTCAGCTGTAAGTGCTGAAAATGTTGGAGTCAGCTATAAGTGCTGAAAATGATAGAGTCAGATGTAAGTTCTGAAAAATGGTGGAGTCAGCTGTAAATGCTGACGAATGTTGGGGGTCAGTTGTAGTGCTGAAGGATGTGGGGATTCTAGCATGAGTGCGAGCAATTTGGCCATGCTTGGTTTCAGAGAATATGTATTGGCAAGGACTGTAAGATAGTGAGTCATTAATGATTAATTATTATGATGGTTGAATAAGAACAATAATAATAATAATGTGGTTTTAAATGTTTCAATAAAGCCGTGGCCTGTTATCCCATAAAAGTTTTGTATGTGTTTATTTATGGATCATACCCTCTCCTTATGACAAGATCTGTTCCCACTGGTGATGTTAATGATGTGATGCACAACGTCCAATGAATGATCGGATCACATGATAGTCAGCCCATGTGGACTGGCCATGTTATGTCTCCTGGTGATATGAACTGCTCTGAATTATTGCACCATTCAGTCGCTAGTGTGAATGAAGCCTCAGTTATGCTTCTCCTTTGAATGGAATGAACCAGGATTGTGCCATTTAATATTCACATGTATCCAATGCTTGAAAATAAATGCTGTTTGATAATGTACAATACAGGAGCACAAGGCCATCAGTGGAGAAAGACTATTCTTGGAAATATCAAGCTGTTCACATCTTTATATAATACGAACTGATTTATTCATATTTATTCATTTTTGTGAAGTGTTTTACCAGGAAAAGATACAAAGATATGAATTGTGTTTTATAGTTTATCATGGCTACAGAAGGTTGGGTGCACAAACTTTGTATTTTGTATGATATTGTATTCCCACAAATAGACATTTTTAACACTTGCCAGAGATGTATGCAAAGCATTACACTCAACGATTTAAAGGCAGAGGTGAAAACTGAATGATGTACAGCAGGGTTGGTAAGTTGTTACACTTCCAGCTATTGGGGACTACAATTGTCATAATTCCAACACCTGGGAACTGTTAGGGTAGGACGCTGAGACTTAAGGATTTGATTCAAGTCTCAGGGTGAAGGGTGAAGGGACAAATGCATGGGGTGGGAGTCCAGTGTTTCCTACTATATGATTCATAACAATTTACTGCTTAATTAATGTCCAAGTTAGTAACATTGCAACCAGAAAGGCACACATCCTCCTTGTCTTATTACTGTACTAGTATGAAAGCCCGTGTACAGGGGCTAAAGTGCCAACCAGCAGCCCCCATTGCCGCCCCGGAGCCGGGAGCAGAGACAGGCAATGAGCCATTCGGAGCTCCCCATGCTGGAACAGCGTGTTTGGACATTCTCTACTTGAATGATTGCATTGTTCCGGCAGTCTCTACTGCGAATGTGAGGTTACGCACACAGGGAGTTTCACAGGCTAGCGATTTATGTTATTTATAAGATGTGATATATCAGAACTGTAGAATGTTATAGTGTATAAGAAGTGATATCAGAACTGTAGAATGTTATAGTGTATAAGAAGTGATATCAGATCTGTATCATGTTATAGTGTATAAGAAGTGATATCTCAGAACTGTAGAATGTTATAGTGTATAAGAAGTGATATATCAGAACTGTAGAATGTTATAGTGTATAAGAAGTGATATCTCAGAACTGTAGAATGTTATAGTGTATAAGAAGTGATATCAGAACTGTATAATGTTATAGTGTATAAGAAGTGATGTATCAGATCTGTAGAATGTTATAGTGTATAAGAAGTGATATCAGAACTGTAGAATGTTATAGTGTATAAGAAGTGATATATCAGAACTGTATAATGTTATAGTGTATAAGAAGTGATATCAGAACTGTATAATGTTATAGTGTATAAGAAGTGATATCACAGATCTGTAGAATGTTATAGTATATAAGAAGTGATCTCAGAACTGTAGAATGTTAAAGTGTATAAGAAGTGATATCACAGAACTGTATCATGTTATAGTGTATAAGAAGTGATATCAGAACTGTATAATGTTATAGTGTATAAGAAGTGATATCACAGATCTGTAGAATGTTATAGTGTATAAGAAGTGATATCTCAGAACTGTAGAATGTTATAGTGTATAAGAAGTGATCTCAGAACTGTAGAATGTTATAGTGTATAAGAAGTGATATCAGTACTGTAGAATGTTATAGTGTATAAGAAGTGATATATCAGAACTGGATCATGTTATAGTGTATAAGAAGTGATATCTCAGAACTGTAGAATGTTATAGTTTATAAGAAGTGAGATCACAGAACTGTAGAATGTTATAGTGTATAAGAAGTGATATTAGAACTGTATTATGTTTTAGTTTATACTACATCCCAAGTGTCCATCTTTAGGAGGGACAGTCCCTCTTTGAGGGCCGGATCCCTCTGTCCCTCTTTCCCACCCTGTTGTCCCTCTTTTTAGGAGGTCAGACTGTGTGTAGGGCCAGCTCCACCTATAGGCAAGGTAGGTGCCGGCCTAGGGCGCACACGTACTGGGGGTGCGGGCATGCAGCGGAGAAGAGCTGCGCCCGCACACACCATGCAGGGAACCACAACACAGTCAGGTCTGTGTCGCTACAGCGCTCCCTCATCTGGTCGGATCTTTAGTAATGCAGAGCGCGCTGGGAGTCATGATCTCCTGCCTCGCTCTGCATTACTGAAGAGAAGACTGCGTGGGAGCTACAGGTATGTGATGGGGGGCAAGTTGGAACTGAAGGGGCATAGTGGAGCTGCTGGGGGCAAGTTGGAGCGGATGTGGGGCAAAGTGGAGCTGATGGGGGCAAGTTGGAGCTGATAGGGGAAAGCTGGAGCTGAGGGGGCATAGTGGAGCTGGTGGGGACAAAGTGGAGCTGATGGGGGTAAGTTGGAGCGGATGAGGGTCAAAGTGGAGCTGATGGGGGCAAATTGGAGCTGAGGGGGTAAAGTGGAGTTGAGGGGGTAAAGTGGAGCTGAGGGGGGGCAAAGTGGAGCTGAGGGGGGCAAAGTGAAGCTGAGGGGGGCAAAGTGGAGCTGAGGGGGGGCAAAGTGAAGCTGAGGGGGGGCAAAGTGGAGCTTGAAGGGGGGCAAAGTGGAGCTGGTGGGGGCAAGTTAGAGCGGATGGGGGGCAAGTTGGAGCGGATGGGGGGCAAGTTGGAGCGGATGGGGGGCAAGTTAGAGCTGATGGTGGCAAGTTGGAGCTGATGGTGGCAAGTTGGAGCTGAGGGGGCATAGTGGAGCTGGTGGGGGCAAGTTGGAGCTGGTGGGGGCAAGTTGGAGCGGATGGGGGGCAAAGTGGAGCTGATGGGGGTAAGTTGGAGCGGATGGGGGTCAAAATGGAGCTGAGGGGGGGCAAAGTGGAGCTGAGGGGGGGCAGGTTAGAGCAGATGGGGGGCAAAGTGGAGCTGATGGGGGCAAGTTGGAGTGAATGGGGGGCAAAGTGGAGCTGATGGTGTCAAGTTGGAGCTGCTGGGGGCATAGTGGAGCTGGTGGGGGCAAGTTGGAGTGGATGGGGGGCACGTTGGAGCTGGTGGGGGCAAGTTGGAGCTGGTGGGGGCAAGTTGGAGCTGGTGGGGGGCAAAGTGGAGCTGGTGGGGGGCAAAGTGGAGCTGATGGGGGCAAGTTGGAGTTGATGGGGGACAAAGTGGAGCTGATAGGGGCAAAGCGGAGCTGGTGGGCCAAAGTGAAGCTGATAAGGGGCAAGTTGGAGCTGGTGGGGGATATCTCTTACAGGCATCTCCAGACCAGGGGCAGACTGGGCCAGGGGGCAGAGAGAGGACAATCATGAAAAGAGGTTGGGTATAAGTAGGCTGGGGTATAAAGGGGTGGGGCACAAGGGGCGGAGCGAAATGGGCAGCAAAATTAGGTTTTGCCTAGGGTGGCAAAAATCCTTGCACCAGCCCTGACTGTGTGGTGTGTATTACTTTGCTCTACAGCAATAAAGCTCATATACATATTTTTGTAAACTTCAGTATATGTGTTTATACATTAGTGAGTGCAAATAAAATACTTTGGTCTTGCACTAAATCATTTATTCACTTACATAAATAGCCAGTAATAGGTCATGAAATAACCTAAAAATTATTACTAATGCCCTGCCCACCAGCCACGCCCCCAACAATATCACCTAAAATTAAAGTGCCCCTCTTTGGCCATGTGAAATGTTGGGATGTATGCACATACACACAGTGAGCGGCAGAAACATGCAAAAGACATGTACACACAGACACACTGGAGATGCACACATGGACACACATATGTAACAGAGATGTACACACACAACATATATGAGCAGAAACACATGCGTGCATGAGTTGTGCACCCCTCTGGCACTCAAATGGTTAATGTATAGAGAGGCATGTCAGAGATAAATAGCAGTGGGAAGTGTATTCATACCTGGGAACTGATTTGTGTAGTCCCTAGAGGGGACTGATGTGGTGCTGATGTGGAGAGACAAATGGGGCAATCTGGGTTTAAAGTGGGTGGGGCTTAATCGCGAGTAGGGGGCGGGGCTTAACATAAATGTGGAAAAAGTGTTAGTAATAGGCTGGGGAAGGAGGAGAAGTGGGAGGGAAATGCAAGTTTACAGTGTGAGAGGTTTGAACACACTGTCTGAGGGGTAAAACCTTATACACAACCCTGTGGCAGTCAGTGGGTTAAGTGTGTACCTGATTGCTGTCTGTCCTGAGTCTTGCATGGCAAATGATGACAGTGAAGAAATAATTGAGCAATGAGGGCCTACCTTAACCCTCTGAGTGCCATTTTGTTCCCTTGGTGCTGTCACACCCTTCAGTGGCTGTAGTACAGGTCCTGCTGAGGCCACTGGGAGTCAGGGTGAGTGACTGTGTGTCAGCCATATTTCTTTCTGGCTGTGTGTGTGGTGGTGCTATGTGAGTGGGGCATGTGTGTGTTATACCTGTGAACTTTTACTTGTGCAGTCCCTCATGTGGTGCTGATGTGGAGAGAGCAATTGGGCAATTTGGGTTAAAAGTGGGTGGGGCTTAATCGCGAGTAGGGGGCGGGGCTTAACATAAATATGGAAAAGTGCTAGTAATAGGCTGGGGAAGGAGGAGAAGTGGGAGGGAAATTAAGTTTACAGTGTGAGGGGTCTGAACACACTCCCTGAGGGGTAAGACTTGATACACAACCCTGTGGCAGTCAGTGGGTTAAGTGTGTACTTGATGGCTGTCTGTCCTGTGTCTTGCATGGCAAATGATGACAGTGAAGAAATAATTGAGCAATGAGGGCCTACCTTAACCCTTTGAGTGCCATTTTGTTCCCCTGGTGCTGCACTACAGGTCCTGCTGAGGCCACTGGGAGTCAGGGTGAGTGAGTGTGTGTGTGTGTGTCAGCCATATTTATTTCTGGCTTTGTGTGTGTATGTGGTACTGTGTGTGTGAGTGGGGGCATGTGTGTTTGGTGCTGTGTGAGTGGGGCATGTGTGTGTGTGGTGGTTTGTGTGGTGCTGTATGAGTGAGGCATGTGTGTTTGTCTGTGGTGTAGGAGTAAGTGGCGGCCATATTGTTTTATCTTACTTTGATAGTGGTGCGCGGGCTGCATAGTGGGGGCGGGCCAACTCCCTGCATGATTGAATCACCCAATGGGAACAGTAACTCCTCCTTAATACCACCCCTGGGTGTGTTTGCCAGGCACACACAAGTCTTCTTTTATATATATAGAAGAAGTGATATATCAGAACTGTATCATGTTATAGTGTATAAGAAGTGAAATATCAGAACTGTATCATACTATAGTGTATAAGAAGTGATATCTCAGATCAGTAGAATGTTAAAGTGTATAAGAAGTGATATCTCAGAACTGTAGAATGTTATAGTAAATAAGAAGTGAAATATCAGATCTGTATAATGTTATAGTGTATAAGAAGTAATATATCAGAACTGTAGAATGTTATAGTGTATAAGAAGTGATATATCAGAACTGTAGAATGTTATGTTATCTATATATATAAAAAGGAAGACGTTATGTCTGGCAAAACACACCCAAGGGTGGCAGTAAGGAGTAGTTACTGCTCCCATTGGGTGATTCAATGGGGGCATGATTTTCACACGAGTTGCAGTTGCTGAAGACCACTGCTAGTTGTGTTAAAATCATGCAGGGAGTTGGGTCGCCCACCACTATCCAGCCTGCCCAACCCTATCCTACTGAGGGAAAAAACAAAATGGCTGCCACTTGCTCCTACACTACAGACACTCACACACATGCCCCACTCACACAACACTGACACACACACACAAACACTCCCTGGTGATGGTGGAGAGCAGCCTCACAAGCCTACTTTACTAAACAGAGTAATAGGTTAGCCATGTGTGTGAGCTACTGGAAACCCTCAGTAGGATTTCCTTTCAGAAGTGCCAGGTGTACTGGTATCGCAGTGCCCACTGCCCCCTGTGTATGTAATGATGCCCTCACGTTACCAGGAAGGGGACTCGCTTCTGTTCCTCCTTGCTACCTTCTGTCTCTAGGACAGTCCTGCTGTTCTCCTTCTGGCTCCTTTCTTAACCCCCTCAATGCCACAGGACTACGCAACACATTGCTTTGTTGGAGGAGGGGAACATTGAGTATGAGCATGTGTTTATAACCAACTTAAAACAAAGATTGACGAATTAACAAGCATACAATTGATACATTGGATGAGAATGGTTATGAGGAGTCTGGAAGTGTTTATCTGAACGCAGTGAAGATACATTGTAAGATGGAGTTGTGATTCCAGGAGACGCTGTAGATCGGTACGTGCGTTCACCTGTTGAATGATTGTGGAGTAAGCAGGAGACACGCCGAGAATTGGAGTCTGTTGGAACTCATGCTAGCATGTCCGCAACGAGAGGCGTTTCAGCTGCGTAAGGATGAGAGATAAGTGCAAATTGGCGTGTGCTAAAATCAAATTCATGTGGATTGTGTTTATATGAATGTTGTGCTGTTGTAAGCGCTTTCCGCCTATTGAAGTTTCTTAGGAGCTGGAGAAGTCGTGAGACGGACCGAATAGGCTGAATAAACGAGAACCGTTGGCCCTGGTCCAATAAGTGACTAGGAGTAGCATTTAAATCAACAGCACGTTTTCGTTGTTATTGCACACATTGCACCTACAGTGGAAACGTTATACATATATGAAACACAGCCAAGAGAGGTATTTCTTCTCCAATGTTACCTGCAATACACTATAGCAAAAAGTTTGGATACTTTCTGAACAGTGCTCTGGAGCTTTCGATACATTGTTATGATGCTACTATGTAATTTCTTGTGATGGAACATTATTTTGTCAATCGTCAAGTAGCTCTACTCTGCCTATTTATTTTTCCCCTTTTTTATAATTTTTATTATACTGGTATATAGTTAGGGATAGTTTGGGTTTTATAAGGGTCATTTGAGAAAATTATAATGATGTTAGTCATGTGGTTAATGTATATGTCATGATTTTTACATTGAGAGTATATTAAGGAAGAATCTGTGACATCAGAACTTTTGTAGTGTTCAAGGTGCCACAGAGTTAGACTCCTTCATGTCTATGGTATTTTAGATAACAAGACAATTGTAGCAATATAACTGTTTTTGGATTTTTAGCAGATTATTTTTATTTATGTCCTGTTGTTGTTAGACTATTGGTATATATATGATTAAAGTCATTTGGACATTTTTCATCATTTTCTGTTTTTTGCATTGATATTTGCCTAGTCATACTCCGACAGACATTCAAAGCGCCAGACTCTATTTTATACATTGCTTTGTTGTAATGCGTTGTCTACCCCTGTGTCACTCAAAGGGTTAAAGCCCTTGTTCATGTCTTTGCTTCCATCCTTCTCTGTAATGGCTAGCATTCAGCACATCGTCTCTCCCCTTCACTGGCTTGCTTTCCATACTTGTCATGTCGCCTCTCCCTTTCTCAGCTCCCCGGCTCTCTCTCACCCTCTAGGCTGTCTGTTTATCTTCACTGCTATTCTGCCATTCCCCTTCCCAGCGGTGCATCTGGGAGCACATTGTTTGTACCATGTTTGTGTTGGTTCCATCTGCTACTAAAGATTAATTGTCACCCCCTGCACTTTACAAATACTTATACATGGGCAACGCCGTTATTTTTTTTTTTTACTTGTAAAACGTAAATCTCTGAGTAAGACTAGAAACTTCATGTCTCCCCCACCTTGTCAGAGTTTTAGCCATTTGAGAGGGGGCTGGGTAATGCCAAAGGTCACTGGTCTTTTCTTTAACTGGTACAAAATGAATTCAGCATTCTTCCTCCGTGTATTACCGCAGCAATGGTGGAGTTAACTCTGTGTGACCCAAAATAGAGTGCAACGACATTGTACTCCCCTCTGGTATGCAGATGGTTAAGCTCAGCATGAAAGTGGTCTGCTATAACTCCCAC
This sequence comes from Rhinophrynus dorsalis, assembly GCA_037306005.1. Taxonomy (NCBI): domain Eukaryota; kingdom Metazoa; phylum Chordata; class Amphibia; order Anura; family Rhinophrynidae; genus Rhinophrynus; species Rhinophrynus dorsalis. The sequence continues at coordinate 249,528,289 of CM074725.1, forward strand.
TGCAACTGCCTGGTGAAGTCAGAAACATTGTGACATTATGGACCAAACTAACTACACTACACAGAACAAGTAACATTTCCATTGAGTTCAATGTGGTTTTTAACCTAGTGAATGCTAGATGGTTATACAACAAAGCAATCCATAGGGATGTCTGTGTGTTCCATGTGGTGAGAGGTTGGTTTGCCCCAGAACTGAACATCTGTATTGTACTACATCGCATACTGCATTATGTATAAAAGTGGAGCAGTGCAGTTGTCAAGCAAACCAACTGTATTGCAGAGGGCATATAAAAATTCCCCACTGATTGATTTAACTAGGGCTTTTAATGCCTCTATCATTCAAGGAGTTCAATGTTCCATTTGAATGAATTGGAATTTTTAGGTATCCCATATGATGATGTTGGTTGGCTCAAGAATTGTACTACTCCATTGCTATGACATATGGTGCTTATCAAACAAAGTTTTATATATATCTATATATATAAAAGAAGACTTTGTGCCTGCCAAAACACACCCGGGGAGGCAGAAAGGAGGAGTTACTGCTCCCATTGGGTGATTCCCTCATGCAGGGAGTTGGCCCACCTCCACTATGCAGCCCGCCCACCACTATCAAAGTCAGAAAAAAACAAAACGGATGCCACTTGCTCCTACACCACAGACAAACACACATTCCCCACTCACATAGCACCAAACACACACACACACATGCCCCACTCACACAGCACCAAACACACACACACGTGCCCCACTCACGCACACAGCACCACACAAACACACAGAGCACCAAACACACACATACAAAGCCAGAAAGAAGTATGGCTGGCACAAACACACACAGTCACTTACCCTGACTCCCAGTGGCCTCAGCAGGACCTGTAGTACAGCCACTGAAGGGTGCTACAGCACCAGGGGAACAAAATGGCACTCAAAGGGTTAAGGTAGGCCCTCATTGCTGAATTATTTCTTGACTGTCATCATTAGCCATGCAAGACACAGGACAGACAGCCATCAGATTCACACTTAACCCACTGACTGCCACAGGGTTGTGTATCAAGTTTTACCCCTCAGGGAGTGTGTTCAAACCCCTCACACTGTAAACTTGCATTTCCCTCCCACTTCTCCTCCTTCCCCAGCCTATTACTAACACTTTTCCACATTTATCTTAAGCCCCGCCCACTTTTAACCCAAATTGCCTCATTGCTCTCTCCACATCAGCATCACAGAAGTCCCCTCCAGGGACTCCACAAGTAAAAGTTCCCAGGTATTACACACACATGCCCTTTAAAGACATCACCTTTAATACTCCCCTCTGCTTTAATAACATTTCCTCCCAGGTATTTGCTCATCCCATGATGAAGACGATAGTGCAATATGTGTTGGGTCTAGTTGGAAAGTCCCTTTATTCTCCTACATTAATAATTAGTTCTGACTCCTATTTTGGGCTGAGATGAGTATCTGTTTACTTTGATGATTCTTGTTTCTGTTCACTCACAATTGAACCAGCGCATGGTGCACAGCATTGTCCATTCAACTGGGCAAGCTGTGTGTGTGAACCCTTGGACCTCTGCAGAGGTGAGTCTCACTGCAGCTATTATCACAGGAGTGGGCTGAGCATGGCCACGCCTGTGACAATCAGCACCCCGATTTGCTGTATGTGGCTGATTCTCAGCACCCTGCCACCCCCTCTTTGCACTTGTTTATTTTGCACTGTATTTTGAGCTCATGGAGCCTATTTAGCATTTGTGCATCTTATGGATTTTCCTGTAGCCTGTGTGTTTGTCTTACCTTTCCTTTTTTTTGTAGGAGATTACTTCTTTGTGCTGTACCAGTTTACTAAAGCTGTATACTTCTTGGTTTACTGTTTACTCATTCTGAGTTATATTTCAATTTTGGGTACTAGTAGCATGTGTTATTTGTGTGATTTCAGTTGTTTTTTCTTGTAATGGAGTAGGAAGGAGGAACAGGGCGAGGAGGATAAGTGGGAGGACCTGGGTGAGAAGGAGGATAAGTGGGAGAGAAGTAGGAGGAACAGGATGGGAAGGAGGAGAAGTGGGTGGGAAGTGGGTGGAACAGGGTGGGAAGGAGGAGACGTGGGTGGGAAGTGGGAGGAACAGGTTGTGAAGGAAAGGAAGTGGGTGGGAAGTGGGAGGAACAGGTTGGGAAGGAGGGGAAGTGGGAGGAACAGGATGGGAAGGAGGAGAAGTGGAAGGAAAGTGGGAGGAACAGGGTGGGAAGGAGAAGAAGTGGGAGGGATGTAGGAGGAATAGGGTGAGAAGGAGGAGAAGTGGGAGGGATGTAGTAGGAACAAGGTGAGAAGGAGGAGAAGTGGGTGGGAAGTGGGTGGAACAGGGTGGGAAGGAGGAGAAGTGGGCAGCGTTTCAGAAGAAACTAAGCAGCACCGGAGAATCAGCTTCTGTCAGGGTGACCCAGTAATTAACTTTAAAAAACAGAGATCTGGAGAGTTCCCAGGTAGGCTAGTAAGGGGACATTACATTATCATATCACCACCTAGTGATCACAACAGAAAACTGCAGGGAAGGCACAAGACTTGACAGTGAGGATTACAATACAAGAGATCCTACAGATTTCCTTAATTACCCTGTGAATTGTGCATGTATGTATACATACAGGGCCCCCCCAAAGGATTTTGACAATCTAAAGGGGGGGGGGATCCTTAGTCTTAAACGTTTGGCCAGCCCCTGCCCTACAACATGTGTTTAAAAAATAAAGCAATACTATAAGGAGATGATTTTATGTGTACTCATTACTAAAAAAATCACTAATACATAAGAAAAGAAAAATGTATAAATAACAGAGGCAAGAGACAACCTTCACTAGCTTCTAACGCGTTTTCTGGCAGTTACTGCATCGTGAAGAGACTTGACAAAGAAATGCACCTGGACAGTGGTGAAGGGTCTTTGTAGTGTCCATCAATTTTATGTAATTTATGTGCATTGTCCTTGACTGATCCCCTTATTTAAATACCAAATCTTTCCACCGGCTAACGA